>LVTN01000453.1:97234-171154 GCA_001649415.1 Musa itinerans | reverse complement strand
ATATATATATATATGTATGGGAGAGAGAGAGAAAGAGAGAGAAGATAAAATAGGAACCACAAGAGTAACAAAAGGAATTATTTCTCCCAAGTTATCATCAGATATTTGGAATCTGTAAGCAGGGCGACACCATTTTGATATGAACATGAAATTCTGGAATATTAGGACTCGAATACATAAGAAAGAAACAGATTAGGACCAAAAAACTTCTCAGAAAAAAGGGCTACAAAGTTCAGATAGACAATCTCGTACATTAAAGGAGAAAAAACAGTTCATTTCACAAAGCAAATCAGCAGTAGCAACAGACTTCATGATTTTTGGTTGTGACTTGCTAACGAAGAGATCTCATGCTGTGTTGGAATTGGAAGTGGTAAGTGGATCATTTGTGCTTCATGTCGCAAGCTTCTCAGAGAATGATTTGTGTTCATGAACCACATCCCAGCTGTTAAAAGCCACTTGACAAGGATAAACTGACTTACACTCGGTGATATTACTCTTCTTGAGCAGATCCCATAGTTCGAAATTTGACGTATGCCAGTAAGGAAATCTCTGAAGCTTTTGCTACGCCTTTAATGGGCAATGGACAAGATGTTACTAGATGACTCTCTGATGCTTGAGACGTAAAGACGTGCATGTAACATACCAATATTCTCGAGGGTACACAAGGAATTTCATGAACCAAAATGTCCAATGTCCATTGAGGGAAAAGCGGTTTGAGCTATCCTCAATCCTCTCAGAAGACTTTTTGCCGTCTCCCTCTCCTGCACAATTAATTGTGAAATAAGATAATTTGAATGCAAGAAGAAATAATTGCAAAACTTCAAAATAAGGAACAAACCACAGTAGTATAAACTGAACAGAAAATGTAGGTCACATATTAAAAAGAGAATAATATTGTACAGACATGGCCATACTATGGTGCTGAAGGGGACTAGGTCATGTTTAACCTTTATCTCTTCTTGTAATACATCCTAAAACAAAAAGAGATCAGAATACTCACCGGACCAGTATAATCCAAGAGCCTTGTGCAATAGAACTCTGCTTCTTCAAACTTTTTCTCAGATTTGTAGTACCTAGCAAGGTAAAGCATAGCTTCAACCATATTTGGCCCTTGTCTGCCTTCAGCTTCCATCCTCTCTAAGTCTTTCTTGTAGAAGAATGCAGCTTGTTCAGAGTGCCCAAGAACACCATGCAACTTTGCAAGCTGATGCAAGGCTATGCCTTCACTGTCATTAGAGTTTGCAGCCCTCGTGTAACATTTAATGGCCTCCTCGAGCATCTGAAGTGGTGCACTTTCATAGCACTGAGCCATGGCTACCCAAAGCCTGGAATCATTAGGCTGCAGGTATGATGATTTCCGAAAATAATACAGGGCATAAAAGGGCATATTCATCACCTCATAGGTTTGACCCAAACCATACCAGGCACGGTAATCCCTAGGATTTATTTCAATAGCCCTGCGATAGGCATCGATTGCAGCTGGTGTATTCTTCATCTCAACATACTCATGACCCATCAGCGTCCAAGCTGAGAGGTACTTTCTGTTAAGTTTAAGTGCCCTCCTGAAGTATAGAACAGATTTCTCATGTTGCCCCTTCAAACTGTAATAATTTGCAATGATGCAGCATGACTCCGGTCTATATTTATCTGTCAAAAACACCCTGTGGGCAAGGAAACTCAGAGCAGAGAAACATTCTTTTGCATAAAGCAAATTTGAATAAATATCCATTGACTCCACCCGATAAGGATCATTCCTGAGGAGGTCTTCAAATATTACTTCAGCCTCATCAAGCTCCCTTAAGCTATAAAGAGCTGTTGCAATTTGAGACTGGATGTAGTCACTGGAACGGAAAACCCCCAGTAAGCACTCATATCGTTTTAAAGCTTCTTCATGCATCTTAAGCTCCTGATATGCACTAGCAAGAAAGAAGTCCTTCATCCAGTGGTTTTTGAGATTTAGTTTAGACAAGGTGTCGGTGTTAGTGCACAGGGACTGAAGTTCTGACCAAGCGCTCCAATTCCATGGGAAACTATTAACAGATTCCACAAAAACAGTTACAGCAAGGCTCTCGCAGCCTTTATCTTTAAGTATGAGTCCATACAAGTATAAACCAAAGGGGTCAATGCTGCCAATTCTCCTGAGCGAAGAAAGTTCTCTCTCTAAAGAGATCAGTTCACTGTTGACAACATCACTCTTGCCCAAAGACCCGTCAAGTTCTATCATCTCTTCCTCCTTACGTTTTTCTCCTGCCTATGATGTGGAATTAATAGATGGAAGGAAAAGAAGTATCAGAGGTTTCATCAGCATATTAACTGGGAATGAACTGAAAAGATCTAGAGTGATCATTGATGGATATGGTCATGGCTATCTAAAATAAAACTAAAATAGTATATGAACTACTAAACTTGCAAGCAAATGCTAAGATGTACTGCTGATGGACAAAGTTTGATGCTTATGGCTACAGCCACTTAGAATGAAAACAAATAAAATACAGCAGGAATGCAATATTTTCAAGCAAATGATAAAATGTACTGATGCAATGCATAGACAGACAAACCCAAAGATCCAAGCATAACCGAGAAAGAAGAATCTCTGTGGACAATTATAGATCTGCTGCTTAACATAGGCAGTTGTTAACAAAATAATTTATCATGCATGACAAAGTAGAAGCATTCCAAAGAAAAGCTGATACAGACATCGTCACTACAACATGTTAGGCTGAGCATTCACGTGTTAGTATCTGAAAAATGTCGGTATCAGACATTGTCACTACATGGACATAATAAACATTTGAAAGTGTCCCTGCTACAGATATTTAATTGTTGACCTTAGCATTCCAATGTCTGAAGCTATTTTGGCAATAATCCTCTTTCTTTGAAACAAGGTAGGCAAGAGTTGTTCCTCATGGGCAGACATGTATTGTAGGTCTAAGCTGTAGGCAACAAATCAATGTCCACGAAAGATTTCAGGATTGATTATCCATTAAAACAATCCTTAGTTTCAAAGCTCATTAAGTACAGAGCTAATTTGTTATGATGCTTTTAGTAATACAGCAAAGAATTCAATATTGAACTCATAGTTTGTAGGAGAAAGCAAATCAAGGGATAATATTTAGATTGCTACAACTTTAGCATACCTGCCACAATGATGTCAACAACCCCTTCAGTTCACAAATTTATACTACTTCTAAAGATGAGACAATATAAGAATTTCTCCTCTTTGTTGCTAAAAGATGAAACTACTCCTTTGTCTATGTAAGCTTATACCTAAAGAACAATTTTGTAATGTGAAATAGAATCAATTCATTAATAGGTTGGTGCTAGCCATTTTCCATTTCTTTGGAGAAAAAAACAGGAAAGAGAAGTCTTTACTGATCAAAGTGAACTGAGATAACAAGCAACATGCTTAAGTCTAAGTGAAACCAAACTGCAATCTCACATTAGGTCAGTCCACATGTAACATTGAGGAAAAATAATTCCTCACCCTTGGACTTACCACTTCCAAATTAGTAACCTAATGACCAAAATTTTCACTGTCACTGACTGGAATAGTGTTGAACTACTACCTCTAGTCTTAACTGGTTTCTAGTCTTTGGCTTGTTAGAACGAAAACAGAAGTGTAACTGATATTGCTTCATTATCCATAGACTGACATTTATGGTGGTAGACTGTCTAAGAAAATACTTAAGAATGGTAGAGATGGTGCATAAATCTTGTAAATAGGACACATTTACAGTGCATAATCTCACAAAGTGCAACCAGAAGATTTGAACATCTAATCATCTCAGATAATGGAAGCTACTTCTCCCTACATGTCTTTTTCAAGTATGCAAAGGAGTCTTCCTAAATCAATATTCCAAATAGGGGTGGAATGGCAAACGTGAAAACCATTATGGGATTTTTATCAGGATGGCAAGCCCTTAATCTGCAACAAAGAGAGAGTTGATGTCAACATTTAGATACTCGATGACCTGAAACCTGAAATCTAAGACAAGTTAAAATTAAACATCAGATACAATAAGAAACTGTTCCCACTTTTCCCACAGAAGAGTTGCAAAGAACATGCATTGAAGAAAACGATTGCATTTCATCAGATTATGATGCTCAACAAGAAGTAAGGTCAGAAATAGAAGCAAGATGAACATATGAAGAATCCAAGTCTCTCTCCCTCATGGACTGAATTCAAAACCAGCAGCAAGAAAGAACAGGGTCTCAAAAATAAGACGATGAAATGACCAACAAAAGGGGGAATAAATGATCACTTGAGGCAACAGTTTGACAAATGATATACTCAGACAACAATTCCAATTAGATGAGATGGAAAACCAGAAGTTCCAGGGATCCAATTGCACCACGATTCTATGAGTTCCCAACCTTCCACCACACATAGGACCTTAGATCATACATTTATCACGCTCAAACAGCCAATTGGACATTCGAATGGAAAAAGATGCATGAAACAGAAAATCCAGTTCAAGCTAACTTACTGTAGAAAATCCCTACGCCTGCATAAGATGATACATTAAAAGAAAGAGTCTACCTTAGAGCACATCACACCCTACAGTGGATGAGACACTGAAAGAACGTATATGTTTACATTTTTCTTGGCTAACAGCCAAACGGATTCAGGGGGGTTGTTTGATCAATTAGAAAGCAGATGAAACCACACCAATTAACTAGAATCCAACAATAGAAAGAATTTTCCGACAGATGCATTTCATCAAACAACACCAGGAATAGACCTCAACATGCTAAGAAGAACGAGGACTCATCAGAAGGGAGACGGAAGTAGGGTTACCAAGTAAAGGGCATAACAACGGAGGAAGCCGGTCTTCTTCCCGGTCTGACCTCTGAGTGTATGAGCGGCCCGCCGGTACTCGCGGCAGTCAAAGTAGGACTTGGCGAGGAGGTAGCGGTCGTTGCCGCCATCACTGTTGAAGCCATCGTCGTCAGGGACGGGCGTGCTGATGTAGGAGACGCCGGCGGGAGGCGTGGCGGCGATGTCGCCAGAGGCAGCGGCGGAGCGGAGGCGGCGGCGGTAGGCGGAGGCGTCAGGGTGGAGGTGGGAGAGGGGGCGGGCGGCGCTGGAGGTGGAAGGGGTGGCGCGGGCAGAGGCAGCCGAAGAGGAGGCGGAGGACGCGGGGGCGTGGGCGTCGGGCTCGATGTCGATGAGGAGTTCCGCTGCCCTGACGAGAGGAGAGATTAATGTATCTAAATCTGCAAAGAGAGGAGGAGGAGGGAGGAGAGGACATCCACCATTTGGCGGCTGAGTAGAGGCAGCGGTCGCTAAGTTGGCGGGCGGCGGATCGGAGCTCGACTCGGTAGCTCTCTTTGGAACTCATCTCTCTCGCTATCTCGAGACTGTCGATTGCTGTGGGTGTGGGAGAAGCGGAGGGAAAACAATATCTTTTTGTAGAAAGTACTTAAAACAAGCGCTCGTGCTAACGTACGCAGGGGGCGGGAGCACCATTTTTTGGAACAGTGACCAAAACATGTTCTTCTGTCATATTTCCACACGCTTGAATCATATTAAGATTTCCATTAATCAAATTCAATATATGCGAAAAATAATTATAGGATTAGTTTATTCTAAAACTATTTTTATTTATTCGGATTGTGTGCCCCTAATTAACATTTTTATTTGTTCTTGGATGAGTTCAGAGAGTACACAAGTGATGATTGGGGGTTTGGATTTCAAATACCTTATCTATGTCATTGATAATACGATACTATTAAAAATAATGAGCATTGGCAGGCATAAGCAATTAGAAGATAATTAATTTGAATTATATAAATTTAATCTACTTGCTATAAGATTATTTGGTGGAGCAGATTGGAATTTGGCATAGGAAGCATTCAACACATGTTTACAATAGTATAAGGCACTCAATTCTTATTATACATATCAAAGCTAAATGGAAATTGAAGATGAGAAGTGGATAATTCAACAATGTTTAAAATCTGATACCTAACATTCATCCATCCCTGTGGAAATTGAAGAATCTATTTTTTCAGAAAGAATCAATTTATTATTATTTTCTTGCTTTCCTGTTTGCTTAATTCTATATAAATATGCATGAGAATCTAATTATTTGTTAGCAAGTAGCTAAAATGTAAAGTACTGTTCATATCAAACTTTGTTCAACCTATCCAGGAAGCAAATCAAACCTGTCAACTAAAACAAATGGAAGAAAGCTATTTTTGGTTCACAATTCATTGCTGCAATGATTTACTGAAAATTAATAACAAATAACCCTAGATAATTGAGACTTACGATTTTATTATTATATAATAATAAATAGTAATAATAATATTCTTTTGGGTTAGATGCATAACCTGGACTGTTGTAGAGGTAAAAGAAGTTACCAGTGTGTTCTTGGTAAAAACTGGAATATATCATCCTCAATTCAAATGATTTCACAACAGTTTAAAGATCATCATCACCTACTCTATATAAGAGCAAAACACATCACTGCCCACCAACTACAAGCAGTAAGACCTGCATGAACATGTTTTCATCATTGAGAAATACCAAAACGCGGATCTTTCAGTATGGAGAGGATGCCACCATCCGTTGCTGGTGAAGTTCTGAGTTCAGCGCAGAGAACTGATGTCATTGATTATTTGTTCCAACTGAAAAATTAATGACAGAAATCAGAGCTGTTTCAGGATGAAATAATATTAGGTAATGACAGAAAATGGAGAATAAAAAAAATATTGAAGGAAGAAAACAAAAGCAATAAGCAGATAAATGACATGAACTTCCTTTTTAATCTAAGCATATATGTTATCTGATGTTCAAATATAAGTTTCAGATGATAACAATTCAAACGAGAAGGTCACCATAACATTTAGAATGATTATAGCAAGAAAGCCTGCAGTTCAGTCTAAGATACCAAGCAAGCATAATGACGCTGGAAGCTGCAAGATTGAGCTAAACATCAATTTTTCCCATAATGATGCTTGATATTGCAGCACAAAATTATGAACAAAGCAGCACAACTGTGTCAATCTTAGATCTGAATCACTAATCAGCTCCACAAATCAATTCCAGCTAAAAACATTAGAGAAATATCAATTCCTGCTGCACCAAAATTTGTCTCTGCTGAATCAATAGTTCCTTCTTTGCCTTCTCTTGTCCTGATTACAATCTTTTATTCTTCCCACTACAATACAAAAAATGCCACCAACTCATTATGTAATCTGAGCTAGAGGCTTCTGCAGCTGTGTATTTGCCACATTTGTTTCATTATTATGATACCAAGATTATTTGTGGCATTCAAACCTAGTGCCTGCTCTTATCCTTCCAAGACACTATCAGGTCATACAGCATTTTGTACTAAAGCACAACCGGATACCTTCTAATTTGACCACTGACTTAGAAAGCAAGAAAATATCATGCTTCATTGATGAAAAATTATTTAAGGAAACCTTCATTAGTTTCTAAATCCTCATTGTAAATGAATTTTGTTCACCGGTCATCATAATTATATAAGAAAAGCTTCAAACATGAATGTCCTCATCTATAGAAATCAAATGAAAAGAACTTTAAGCTATCATCAAACACCTTCTGCAGATGATTTATTGAAGAAATCTAATAGCTCAATATAAAATGTATCCAATTCCACCAAACTGATATCAAGAAAACTCAAATTACATAGAAATTGTGCATCAAGTAACAGAACATCAGGTATTTGATGCTGAGAGAGGAGGTCACTTTCCTTGCTTTCCTTAATCACTTATATTGTAAAGTTATTTTTTGGCTCAATCTCAATAATGTCAATCAAAACCCCAAGATTAGTGTTGCCAATGTTGTAAACCTCACATATGCCATGTATTCCTGTAAGAACTCCAGAGAAGAGTGATGAATGTGGCAAGAGGCATCTTTGTCCCTGACCAGAAAAGGAGACCATAGGTGCAACCTAATATTCTTGTGGGTCATGTTATTAAATATCAAGAATGAGTAACTTTTATATGTAAACATTTCAGATACAGGGATATATCCCTGCATCCTGCAATTCCAAACCAAGCACAAGACAAGTGGGATAAGAATGCCATTTTTTCTTCCTTTCCCTAGTTTGCTTAATTTTCCTTGCAAGAATCGCCTGAGAAAAATTGAATCATAGCCGCAAGTAAATCAACCATCTACTAAGAAATATAATTTTACTCAGATAAAAATCCAATTATTCAAAGGCATAAACACAGAGTATTCTTCAAATAACATCAGTTGCGGACACAAGTTAACAGCTTCCAATACCTATTCAACACAGATGCAAACATAAACATTTATCCAAACTTCTTGATAAATAGAGTTAAAGGAGAATAGAAGTCAAGACCAGAGCAAGTTAGGTCCACTTAAAAAGGAATTTGCAGTGCAATACAGCTCCATTAGCTGCTAATTCCATCTCAAGAAGCTGATAGCAACTTTGTTGAATGTTCTAGATCAATGCCTTCACGATAATTCTCAAGCTTACAATTTTCACTTTCCGCAAAAACTACCCATACCAAAATCACAGCTCTTAGATCAGATCCTATTGCTTGAAAATATCTATCCTCCAATTAAATAAAAGCTAGCTACAAGCAGATGATCGCATCCTGAGGAAGTGCTCAAATACGAAAGTCTTCCAAATCCATGATCTTGTACATGAATGAATTTGGGTGAATTGAACAAATCAAGCATACGTTGGTCATTGAAAATAAAGTCTTTCTTCAGCCAACAAATGAGAATATTAGGTTAGTCTTGACAAATTAACAATAAAGAAACACAGTTTTAGTTGCCAACACCAATTAACTAAATACATAAGCGCCATTCAAAATTGGTGAAATTTTGGACACTTAAACAAACCTCCTAACCATCTACAGGTGGTCCACAAAATCAAAGGCGAGATGTGTGGCATTTTCAATCCACTGACATATTAGTACAATACCAAGAAGGATTTATCCAGCATATATAAACAAATTATAATCAGTATAAACACTTGAAAATTGCTAAATCAAGCAGTCAGTTAAAAAGAGAGACCAGTAGCCAAAACCAAATCTTTTTCCATTTCTTTCTAATGATCCTAATCAGAGACAATATGTCAATTACAAACAACAATGTAGAAACTGATATTACATGGATGCATGAGGCGCATGTAGTTACCATAAGATGACACAAACAATCAAAGGCCAAATTCCCTGATACATGTAAAAAATTCAAGGAATCTATCACCACTAATATATTAAGTGTCTTACTCTTAAGAACCATAGTTTGGTATTTCGCAGGGTTAGGCCTGAAACCAATTTCCAAAGATGCTTTTAATGGTTGATCATGGCAATGCACGTCTAAGACTGGAAAAAGATGCAAAAATTTTAAGTTCAGATGTTTCAAATCAACTTATGCTTTTGGTTGTAGATCTTGGAGCAGCTACAACAGTGCTAGATGGAGAAGCCACAATGATGTACTCTTGTTCCTCTAGTGTAAAGTCTTCAAACAGAGGCTTCAGTTACAGGACAAGGCAAACATAATATTCTTTGATTTCCATCACTGTCACATCTGGATGAGAAGCACTCTAACCACTGTTTAGGAGCTGCTGGGTGAACACTATAGAGGTACATCCTGAACCTCTTCTCAGAACTGGCAAGAACAGTGGCTGGGGCAAGATGCTTCTTGAGCAAGCCATGTTCTTTATGCCAGTTTAGTATGTTATATCTAGGTTTGGCCCTATTCTCCAGATCAAAACAAAGAAAAGCTGGGAAAGCACCAAGGTAGCTCATGGAACAACCTAAGTCATTGCAGAAGAAATTTACCTTCTCATCGAGCATTTCTTTGCGCTGATTAAGTAACTTTGGAGTCCTACTTATCATCCTACACAGCATGGAGTACTCGATACCCATCTTGAGAAGGTGATCAAAGCGCTCCTGCAATTGGACTCTCGTGGTATTGAACAGTGACAGCGTTCTGACAGTGATCTTGTTCTCCCCAAATCCTATACCAAGCAAGAATTTTAGTTTGATATCCACAGACTTTTCCTTCTTCAGGCGTTTTACCCTATCCAAACCTCGCAGAAATCCACTCTCAATTGCTGTATCATGGGGAGCAGCAGAAACAAAAGAAGATGAGAGGTAATGATAATTCCCATCCAAAATCCTACTTAGAAACCAGCTGTGCAGGTCCATGGCTCGCATCATTCCTGGCAAATTCCCCAATTTATTCTTGCCCATGACATGCGGATACCTCTTTGACAGTGAAGTCACTTTGTTTTTATCTAATCCAACATGATTCAGATACTCTGGCATCGCAACGCTAGGGTTTTCCAAATCAAAACCCAACAAATCAGGGCATCCAAGAATAAAAGGACCAACCTTCTGCTCCTCCATGCCTAACTTGGTGAGATACTTAAACTTTTCAGCGATTACTGCCTCATCCACTGTGATAAATATCCCCCGGTTCCTGCCCATCAGCTCGCCCATTGTACCCTTCCTGGAACCGAGATCATAGAACACCCGAATCCTCCTAGAAACCTGGAGGAAGACATCCACATCGTTCTCAGTCACGCACCCAGCTGACCTAAAGTCCACGAAGACCGTCCTCAGATCCCGGAACAAGAGATCGATTTCCCCTCCTGGCTCCGCATCTGCACTCAGCGCGGAGGGGAACGCAAGGCAGATGCCAATGACGCAGACCCGGTGGAAGCCACGGGCCTCAAGGGCTCGCAGCCTGGCGACGAGGCAGTCGGGGCCGGATGAGAAGATGGAGGGCTCCTCGAGGTAGAGGAGGCCGAGCTTGGTCCAGGGGAAGCCGAAGTGGACGAGGGCGGCTACGGAAGCCAGGAGACGCGGTTCGCCGGAGAGAAAGATGCCGCCGTAGGAGGCAGCTGCGGGTGAGGAGGACGGCGGGAGGCCGATGCTCTCGAAGAAGAATTCGAACTCGTTGATGGGTTGGTAGGAGAGGAAGCGATGGAGGGCGACCTTAACGTCGGCGGCGACGGCGTCGGGGGGGAAGCGGAACCGGGAAACGAGGTCGGAGAGGTTGAAGGGGGAGTTGTAAGCGATGGATTCGGCGTGGGAAAAGGGGAGGGAGCGCGTGCAGTGGAGGTAGTCGGTGAGCAATCTCTGCGCCTCCGCCATGGCGCGCGATCGGTAGTAGTAACGCAGGTTCTTCAGCTTCGGCGGCGACGTGGACAGGAGCCGCGAGAGGAGCACCCGCGCAGGCCATCCGAGTCGCATCGCGCATCGCATGCGTCGAAGAGAGCAAGAAGGCTTAGGGCTCCAGGCTCTAGCCTTTGGATTAACAGTTCCCAAGCAAGGAGAGACGGAGTAAGAAGCCGAGCTGTGTTCCAGATAAGCCCATAAGGATATATATATATATATATAAAAGCAAGGAGAGACGAAGCAAGAAGCCGAGGTGTGTTCCAGATAAGCCCATAAGGATATATATATATATATATAAAAGCAAGGAGAGACGAAGCAAGAAGCCGAGGTGTGTTCCAGATAAGCCCATAAGGATATATATATATATATATAAAAGCAAGGAGAGACGAAGCAAGAAGCCGAGGTGTGTTCCAGATAAGCCCATAAGGATATATATATATATATATAAAAGCAAGGAGAGACGAAGCAAGAAGCCGAGGTGTGTTCCAGATAAGCCCATAAGGATATATATATATATATATAAAAGCAAGGAGAGACGAAGCAAGAAGCCGAGGTGTGTTCCAGATAAGCCCATAAGGATATATATATATATATATAAAAGCAAGGAGAGACGAAGCAAGAAGCCGAGGTGTGTTCCAGATAAGCCCATAAGGATATATATATATATATATAAAAGCAAGGAGAGACGAAGCAAGAAGCCGAGGTGTGTTCCAGATAAGCCCATAAGGCCCATATATATGTATATATATGTATATATAAGCTAGTTATTTACTGGTTTGCTTATAAAAAATGAACAACTCATTTGTTATTACACATGCTTGCAAGTACAAGTGACAAATGTGTATAAATCTCATGAACTATCTCAGCTTGAGGCATCCTCAACCCTGGAAGGAGATGACTAAGTTCCATAGCAGTAGCAACACAGAACACCATGAACCATATTGTGTGTCTTGGGGCCACTTCATTTTTCCCATTCATGCACCTTCCACTCTGGCAACTGTTGGATTATAATCTGCATTGGTGACAAATAAGAATGAGCATCTTTTTAAGCTTCTCTACTTGATTACTGCTGTTAGTAGCTGACTTACTTGTCCTCTAGAATCCTTGTTGCCAACCATAGTTTGGCATGCTAATCTCCATGTCTTGGGTTTCTGCAATTTGTAATTGAGAGTAATATGAGTAGAACAATTATATGCAAGTGAGAACTCAGAAAAGATGAAGAAGATGTGAGGAAACAGGAAACAGAGTGCTAAGCAGAAACCTTCTTGAGCAATTCCTTCTCTTTGTCAGTTCTCAGGCTTAGGATTTCTTTACCCTCGACCACCTGAAAATTCATTGCTCAGTGTCTAATTATACTCTCAAGCAACCAAAAGCAGTTCCCAACACCATTCCATTCCTCCAGAAACTCCTTGAACATGTCTAGCCATGCACCAGCAGCATGGCCAAGGGAGTGACAGCAGCTCAAGGCATAAAGGACAGACACATACCTCCACAATACATGTTCCACAGGTGCCACCTCCAGAACAGTTCAGCAGAGGTCCATCCTGCAATGGTCTACGACTAAGCTCCCTCAATGCACCTCAAGAATCACATCAGAGACAGCATTTAGCTGTACTTACATATGGCCCGTAAAGATCAATGTTGTTGTCCAGCATGATGTCCCTTAGCTTCTGCCCGCCGCACGCAGACCGATACTGCACGTCCGGCGTGCCGTCCGGTAGCAGCTTGGACTGCAAGAGCAACGCACATCGACGACATGAGGTGCTGCAGAGAAAAATCGGAAGAGATTTCGGAACCGAGCGCACATTCACGAACGCGAAGTCGATGGACGGAGGCTCTTCGGACGCGACGTCGGTGCTTTCGGATCCACCGCTCGTGGTGTTTGTGGAAATGGCGAAGAGCTTGCGCCTTTCCAGGCTTACCTGGTTGGGGAGGTGGAGCGGTCTGAGGGATTTGGAGTTGTAGTTGAAGCTCGAAGTGATCGGAATGGAAGAGATGCCGGGAGAATTGAATTGGAGAAGTCCCATACTCGTGGGGAGAATCGAAGCAGTAAGACTATGGGATCTGTGGCTCTTCCGCCTCGTTTATTTGGGTAGCGTAAGCTTCTTCTTATCTGAACTGCCTACGTGTGGTCATCGTTTTATCTCATCGTTGGGACCAATTCCAATTCCAATAATATCATAATTACCCTTTATTTTTTTTGTCCAATTTTTCTTTACCTATATTTTTTTTATTTATTAATCAAAAAGGAAAATATATTTTTAATACAAAAGCTAAAAAAATAATAAAGATATTTTTTTTTATCATAAATCCAGTCAAACTCATACCTCATTGTTAACCATGCCTATCTATCTTCTTCAACTAGAATTATGAGCTCCGTAAATTGAATTGAGACGGGGTCCACCAGGTCTGGCCCACGGAACAGACCACGATACGCCCCGTTTTGATTTCCGTTACGTACTCCAACATATATGGGGATATGTAACGGCATGTGCGTCCTTCGAAACCGTTATATGACGAGACTACACGATCCCAGGATTGGAGGACCGGGTTGTTTGGGTCAATAACGGGCGGACGGGGAGGAGGAGGTGGAGGAGAAGGTAAATAGGTATCCCACCGCCTCTCGCCGCCTCTCCTCTGTCTCTTGATGGAAAGGAATGGGTCAGCCTCGACCTCGATCTCGACGCTCTTCTTGGATCGCGTCGGCGAGGTCGCCTTGACTCTGGATCCCGATGGTCTCTCTTGGAAGCCGATCGATTGTGTGTGTCCCCTTACGTTCATAAATTTGGTTTTGTATAGGAAGTACTTTCGCTTTGATCCTAGATGAATGCTGTTTTTGATTCCTCTGCTGATTGATTGATCCTGTTGACGGATGCTTGGAAATTGGAGACGATTTAGCTTGATTTCCTGTGAAGGGATTCCAAGAAAAGCTCCTTGGTATGAATTTGATGGCGGTAAGCAGTGCAACACATGTTGTTGGCAGCTGAGTGCTGGATGTGTCGTCGCTTTTACTAGAGCTTGATGTGATTGCGGTTACTACGCATCCGAGTACCATGTGGTACCCATTTCTAAGGAGCCCTTATTATGATATCATATTATGGTTGAAGTGTCTCATTTTGGCTCTTTCTTGGACAAAAGTGAAATTGGTTTGGGATATTTAGACTAGACGTTTAGGCTGTTGTGGTTCGAGTGTCTCGTTTTGGATTTTATGGTTTTGAATATTTAGATCAGACAATGCGGGATCGTTTCGTTGCTCTGTAAGATGTGTGCCATGAACTTTATGGAATATTGTAGTTTCAATTATTTGAAATATTTGATAGTTTCTGAGACATCATCTAATATTTATTAAGCTATTTTTGGGACATTCCCTTTCGAACAAACTGCACTCTTTGGTCTTAGCTTTGCACTAGATGTATGAGCAAGTTTTCAATGTTTAAATTAGCGATGCTGCATCGTTTAGATGCATGTAATTGTCAACAATTCTTATTGAGATCATAAAATGAAACTAGAAAAAAATCGAGGGAAATTAGTGAGACTGCCTTATGTCAGGGATTGATGGAGCTTTATAAATAGAATGGGGGGTATGGAGGAACTTCGGTTAGAAACAGTCACCAATGGTCCTCAAAGAATTCTTAAGTTGATGTATATTAAGTACAATAATATGAAGTAACTGAGAGAGGAAAAGGTCAGGAAATGATAAACTAATGAGCTAGTTAAATTAGCTTATAGAAATATACTCTTTGGATGTGAAAATTAAATTACTGGTGAGGTTGAGATAGATGTGTTACAAAAAGCAAGATCACAAAAATCTTGCTCAAGGATATTGTCATGAGGCTGATATGGAAGGAACCAACAAGGAGATCTTTAATGGAATATAGTGTGAAAAAAGTCATTAATTGTAAAGCAATATTAGAAGTTCCATATCTGGATTCACATTAAAAGATGGCTTCACAGTCTGTGAGTATCTCTATGAGAGATCAATGTTCATCTGCAAAGAGAAAGATGAGAGATCAATGGATCTGATATTGTTCCTTTGGAATTATGGATGAAAACGGGATCAAGCTTTCAAATTATTTTAGCCAGGACAAATAGCTGCTACTTCATCTAATAACTATAATCAGCCAAAGCCTACCACGCAAAGGTCATCTTAGAGGCGAAATAGAAGCAATAGTCATTTAGTTATCAGTTGTTCTGTATGTCTTGATGAAAGTCTTAGGGGTGAAGCCCAATTGATTAGGCCTACAAAATGGTGTTCGAGGTGTAAAAGAACACACTATGAGCCTATATAAACCTTTTAAGATGATTGCTTGATATGAGTTGGAAGGAAAGATGCATTACTGATCTTTATGCTGGAGTAGCAAGTAAAAAGATACTGTAGATGACAAAATTGTTGTAAACCTAATTGAAGTGCCTTTAAATTTCAAATCCTATCCTATTAGTCTATTAAACATATGTACTCTTCTTCATGGTTATTGGCTTGTGTATTACCACCTCTGAGAATTTTCAAAGATATTATAGATGACAAAATTGTTGTAAGAGATGAAATCTATCTATACCATTGAACAAATTTTCGTATATAGTTGCATGCCAAACATACCACATCAGTCTGATCTTATATGGTCCCAGTACCTTTTAAATGTCTTCTATCTGTTTACTAAGGCATATATCAGATATATTGCTGCATATCTGGCTGATAAGATCTTGATAAAGGTACAAGGATTGGTATACGGATGTTGCTGAATTTTTCGTAGACTAATTCCTTCTCAACTATATTCCAGTCAGTTATAAATCGAGTCTTTTGCTGATAGCAATTTCCTTTTGCATATAAAAGTGAAACTGTGTTTTTCAGTTATTTTATGAAACTCAAGAGTGAACTGATATCTGCTTTGAGCTTTCTTTTGCTATCGTCCTTATAGCACTTGTTTCTAGTTTTTCCTACCGTGAGATATGGGTGGATCTGACGGGAGGGCAAAATCTTAAATTACAGCATAAGAAGCTATTCTACTACTTCATCAGGCTTTATATAAATTACCTTACATGTTACCACTGAGTATCTTGCATGCAGGTAATTGATTTGCATGTTTACATTGCCACCAGTTATCTTGCATGTTTTCAATATGCTACCATCTGGGACATTCATGTTTTCAATATGCTACCACCAGTTATCTCCTCTCATCTTGTTGCTCCTTAGTTAATCTATTTATATACTATTAGATAGTTTAGAAGGATGTATGATTCATTGTATTCTTTTGAGCTAAGCTTTGTGTCATAATTGATAATGTATGTTTAGAAAATTGTTTCTTGAGATTCATAGAGAAATAGGTCAATTTAAACTTGCTAGTTGTTTTGCCTACATAAGTCTATATGTTTTTTGTTTAAATAAGAGTGTCACATATTTCATATTTGACTTTTTTTTATTTCTCTGTGCTTTTCAGGAATCTAGTGGGTCATCTTGCTTGTGCATGAACAACCGGCTAAAGACTGAAAACAGGATTGAATTTTCCAACGTTTATGCTGTAGAGTTAATTGATTGGGGCTTGATTGAGGATGCAAATAGGAATTCTGGCAGATTTTTCTCAGGCAATAAATTTGAGGTTAGACATCAAGATCTTTCATCGGATGCATCCACTTTCATTGTTGTTGTTGATAGCTGCATAGAACTTAAACCTGATGAGGGCATTATGACTTCCTTGATGGCTAACTATCATGTTTATATTTTGTGTTTTTAAGTGTCCTGTTGCTTATGCAGATGTACCGTTTTGTGGTGCATGGATTCCACAGGGGTAAAACACATGGTTCTCCTTGGACACTCTGTGAATACACCTTTGGTCACAAGGATATGCTTATATGCCAGTCGTGGGTTGAACGTTTGATTGCTTCTACCAATAATGATGCTGTCAGACCAAAGTCTCTTTTGGTACTTTCTGTATTGAATTTCCTTGTTGCAATTTTTTCATCAATTTTTTGTGATATCTTGTTTATTAACTTTCTGTAGTATCATTTAGGTGTTTGTTCACCCATTATGTGGGAAAGGAAATGGGGTCAAGACTTGGGAGACAATTGCGCCTATATTTTCCCATGCTAAAGTGCAGACAGAGGTAAGAAAATGCTGTTATAAGTCATCAAAAAATGAGTTTCCTCTTCTGTTACTACATTGCATTACACAGGGTCATGCACTTTGTTCAGGTAACAGTGACTCAGAGGGCAGGGCATGCATTTGACTGTATAGCATCCTTATCGCACAGGGAATTGAGTTCTTTTGATGGCATTGTTGCTGTGGTATGCTTCTAGCTTATCTAACATGTATTCGTTTTTTAATCTTCAGATGACTGATATCTGTTGATATTGTTTAATATTCAAGATTTGATTTTAATTTAGTCATACAGATACCTTTGTCCTTTTTATTGAAGTCTGCCTGAAAAGAGTTCATAAAACAATATGAAATCCTGTGATTAATGTGAAACTAGCAGAAGATAATAAATCATGAAATTCATTTCTTAAACTAACAACTAAAACAAAATGGCCTTCCAGTGCAGTTTCTCAGCTATCTTTTATCCATTTACTACTGAAAGGTCACTGCAGCTCCTATCTTCTAAGAACAATATAATTTCTTGTGCTACATCTTGAAGCAGGTAGGTTATCGTGGCTTTGTTTGGTTATCTCTAACTTTTAGTTGGTAAGCTTTTGTTTTGTGTTGTTTTGGTATAAAATGGTCTTTTGTTGGCTATCCTTTTTGGTCAGTTATTGGTTTTTGGGACCTATTGAAGGCTTTTCTACAATCAGTTTAGTTACCAAAATCCTTCATTTGTTTCAACTTTGCGTTGACACAATAGATTAAAGAAACAGTGGAACCTTAAGGATTCTTGATTGCATCTATGTAGTTTACCGTGCTTAACTTTGATAGAAGGTGAACAATCTTGCCAGATGGTCACCTTCTTAAAGCAGAAATGGCCCTTCTTTTGATGGGGCTATTCTTGGTTTACCATAGCAAATGATGCATATGGATCTTAGATTTGTTCAGATATGGGGTGTTTTCATTTAGACTTGTTGCTCTCTTTTGATGTTTGAGCTATGTGATATCAGTTAAGCTTTAAGCACATTGTGGGGAAATTCATACTGCTTCTGTAAATTTGTGATACAGTTGATTCCTTTGTTTTACCTTACTGTATATAACTGATATCTGATTCTTTCTTAATTGAACAACACTAGAAATTTTGCTGTCTTCCAATGGTTAAGAGTGATTGAGCAACATACATTGAGAGGCAAGTTTTTGTATGGGAAGGGTGACACCATTAGATTACCCAAATCATCATGCATTTATAAATAATTTTAATAAAGTTTCATATCATCTGTCAGTTGATACTGGACTATTAGTTGGATTCTTATGGTAAGTATTTACATTATTTTCCATAATTTTGCGAGCATATGATATCAATATGCAACCAAACTGCTGTTGCAAATGGTTGCAGTCGCTGCAGAACTCTTAACGTATTGTAGTCCTGAGTCACCAAATACAGTATGAAGATGCACTGATTTTGGAACAGACTTGGTAAGCTTGTCATTACTACCTAAAAATGTGCAGACTTATAGTTAGTTCATGCATTCTGAAATAACCCTTAATAAGTAACTTACGGCTTTTGTCATCAAGTAAATCATTGGATGACAAAAAAGAGAAGAATGACATTTCATGTTACTCGTATAATTATGTAATGCGTCATTTCTTTTGTTCTCTTATTGAGTGATTTGTACGTGAATTTGGACCAGGGAGGTGATGGTCTCTTTAACGAATGTCTGAATGGACTTCTTTCCTTGAGGCATGATGCTCCTTATCCTCCATCTCCACAAGAGTTGGAAAACAAGAGTGATAAAAATTGTCAGCATTTAAACAATGACATCTCACGTGGTAGGGCCTCTCTTAATGGTGCAAATGGCATGCTTTCGCCGCCTTTATGTGGAAGTGATGACCTTGAACCTCTTCTCTCAGCTGTAGAATCCAATGGACTGGGCGTCTCAAAATGCAGTATGTACCTAATGGTTTTACTTGATGTATGAAATATTAACAAATTTAGCACCTGATGAAACATGTGGAGCACTAATAGGTTGTATGGTTTATCTTGAATGACAGCAACCAACAATGGACCATGCAATGCAGGTTAGTACATGCTGATTTAGCTCAACAAATTAAGCTAACTGTCTGCATGCTATGTATTTACTACTACAAGTTTGCTGGTATTTTTTTTTTACACACCCCTCCCAACATTTGATATCCAGACCTGTTTCTTGTTTCAGATGAAGATGTAAAAGTTTCCTTCCCAAATGATTGGTTTAGACTTGGATTAATTCCTGCTGGTTCAACTGATGCTATTGTTATCAGGTATGTTCTGTTGTTTGTTTTAAGGATTGGTTTTCTGCATTGGTGTTACCCTCAGCAGAGCTCGATGACTGTAAAAGATCCATGAAGCTAACCCAAGTTACAGGGAACTTACAGCTCTGCTTTTGCTGTTTTCCCAGTTTATCCTCTGTGTACTAAGTTTCGAAATGTACTCTGCTTGAAAAACCAACCAACTGAAAATGAAAAATAACAACAATTGGAAATTTTGATTGATCAGAATCAATCTGGATCTGATCCAACTATTCTCTAAATGCCTTGACATCTGAAACATTAAAGAATCAGAGCTTTAACTGGAAACCCGATATGAACCACCATTGCTGTTACCACTACTAGATTAAAATCTGAACTTCCCTAACAGTACATGTACATATGCATATTTCTGTTACCAATATAACACATACCTACAATTACCGAGTCAGGTTGTAAACAGATAGGGTCAAAATCAACCTGTATTTAAGTACTAACCAATTATAAGTGGGTGGTTGGCTTGAGCATTTGGATCAGGCCATGGGCTATCACCAGCTTACATTGATTTAGATTTAGATTATTGAATTGAGTGTGATTTGTCAATAGGCCTATATTCCTATAGTTTTTCTGTGGAAATGTGGAATCTTTTTAATTGCCTCATCATGTCTGATGCTACACACTGTACCTCTGAATATTGACATGGTACAGTAGTGCATACTTCTGTATTGTGCATGCATTTTCAAGACATTTAGTTAGATATGTGTTGTCTTAAGCACTATTGAACTAATGGGCATAATTCAGCATGTGACTGGGCTTGTGTGGCCATGGCCTGGACCTATGTCTTATTATTCTTCCCTATGACCAATATGGACACCTCATATGGACACATGAATCCTTGAGTAATGTGTGCTTGTAAAGTTGCAAGTACTTGGTTTATTGGCAATTTTATATTATCTATTTTACATTAATCATATTGAAGTTTGCTAATGACTTAACAAGAGTGTTAATCCCTGTTTGTAGTACTACTGGGACACGAGATCCTGTAACATCGGCTTTGCACATTATCCTTGGCAAAAAGATGTCACTTGATATAGCTCAGGTGGTCCGATGGAAAACTAGTCCTTCATCAACAGAAGTGCCTTCTGTACACTATGCAGCTTCTTTTGCAGGGTATGGTAACTTATTTTTAAACTCTGCAACAAGACACAAATATGTGGAGTAGATATCAAAAACATGTATTTGGTGCAAAGTTCAAAAATATGTGCCTGAAAATCTTTCGGATAAAATCTATTTTCAAGTATGTTATTGGATGATGGAGATTTTGTTGTAATAAGCTAAATTGCTCTTTCATTCTTACTTTCCATGTTGTTGCAATTCTTGTACCTTGACAAACTATGAGATCTTGGACGAACATATATGATTCTATTGACTAAATGGAAAATATCTTTCAGAGCCAAGGATTGCCAACAGAAAGTTTACAACTGTGTACAGAGTGAGAAAAAAAGTGATTTTTCATTGGCAAAAAATGCAGAAAAATGGCTTGGTGGATCAAACACATGAAAAAACAAAAAAATGATGAAATTAAAAAAACCATTTACTAGTTAGGGTGTAGGGATGGCAGTTTGTTAAGATGACCTACCAATCTGATCCAAGCCTGGCACATAGCTACCAGGTATTGGGTTGGACTTATTTGTTGTTTAATAAACAGGTTGACTCAATCAATCTGATCAGTGATATATTATTTTTAGTTTAGGGTTTTAGAAATTTACCTGGCTAGCCCAACTTGTCCTGATCACATGATTAATAGTCAGGTCATATATTAAAGGCGGTTTTCTTGATATTGTTTTAATCATGTGCTTGGTTGATCAGATTTTATGTCAAGTTTGGGTTTTGTAAGTGGACAAAATCATGTAAAAAATGGGGCTGATGTGTTTGAACATTTGTATCATGAGTACGATAAAGTTCATTGTGTATTCGGTGGGTTAAATTTGGGGTTGAATATATGTCAGTGTGTTATTAAACACCACTTTTGTGCATTAGATGAGGTTAAGAGCTATCCTTTCTCCAACCATGTTGGGTTGTTTATTCTCCAACCACTTTTGTGCATTAGATGAGGTTAAGTGTTGTTTATTGTTTATAAACTTTATATCATATCTGATCTCTGAAACTTTATATCATATCTGATCTCTGAAAATTATACAATGCTTTATCTTGTGCTTTTGTAAGTGATTTGACATTGTGAATACATATATCTGAACTGCCATCAGTGAGAAAACATTTCATGGAACTCCACTACTATTGTATATCTGATCATTACTTCTTTTCACATGCTCATTAGAAGATCTGACAATACATTCACGTGAAAGATGTGTGAGAAAATATCTAAGGTTCTTGTCCTTTGTTTTCATTGTTCTCCTCAACCTTTCACTAACATATTTTGTTTCTAGCATGATGACATTCTCCTTTCTTATCTCTTTTGGAAGAGAGAGGAAGGAGTTTTGGTAGATTAATTCTGCATGTTGTCTATCATAAAATTCTTGAAACAAAATGAAATCAAATACTATATAGTTTTACATCAATTTGTTTGGTTTCTTTTATAGGAGGAATTTCAAAATTCCCTATGATTTTTTTTCCTGTTATGTACAACCTAATCAGGTTCCTTGTGAGTGCTGATTTTGTGACCTGTTGTCAGGTATGGTTTTTATGGTGATGTCATCAAGGAGAGTGAAGGCTATCGTTGGATGGGTCCTAAACGCTATGATTTTGCTGGAACGGTGGCCTTTCTGAAACACAGGTTTTCCTTAATTCTTATAAAGAACACTACTTTGTATCTTTGATCTTTTAATTTCTCAGGGAGCTATTTGACCATTGTTTTTTTTTCATTTATCAAGATCTTACGAGGCAAAAGTTACATTTTTGAAGACTGAAGAACAAGAAACAAGTAACATTGCAAGCGACATACAAACTTCACAACTTTTTCAAAAGAACTCTAAGAATGTTGTTTGCCATGCAAACTGCAGCATCTGTAATGATTTTAAAAATGCTGCTCAGCATTCTGCAGATGTAGCTGTTAGCCCAATTCATTCTCAGGATTCAAGGTGGCTAGAATCCAAGGGTCGTTTTCTTAGTGTTGGTGCTGCCATTATTTCATGCCGTAATGAAAGAGCTCCTAAAGGTCTGGTGGCTGAGGCACACCTTGCTGATGGTTTCCTTCATCTTATACTAATAAAAGATTGTCCGCATCCTTTATACTTGTGGTAAGTTCAAAAGAAATATTTTCCTTTTGCTTTCTTCTGGAATCTTCAAACTACTTGTGCATTTTTTCTCTTTACTTCTCTCTCTCTCTCTCTCTCTCTCTCTCTCTTCCCCCTCTGAGTAGTACAAACCACTTAAGTTCATGATTCCACTTTTATATTACTATGAATTATACAGTGTATATTTTTACTATTTAAAATGCTTTAATTACATGTAACATGCTCCTGTTCTTTGTTCTTTCTTAAATGCCTAAGAGATGCATGTATTTCTTTATAAGTCCTACTTGCTGCTGGAGGAAAAAGAGAAGAATTAGAATGCTCTGTTTACTTGGTTCCATCAAAGTCAGAATCCTTTTCTTCATGTATATACACAAATATAAAAAGATCAAGAAGGTTAGTGCACTAGGTCAATCTTACATAATAATATGAGAGTACTTGGGGTACATTGATTGTAGGCCATTGATGTACTTTGAGAATACATGACATGGTTTAGTTCATTAACACATTCAAATATATCATTTGAAGATTTGCAATTTTTTGGTTCTTTCTATAAGTGTATATCCAAAAACTAGTATATCTTAATCAGTTTTGCAGCATCTACATTCCTTCTCTAGAGATCTGACAAATCATTAGCTTTCATGGACATCTCTAGAATAGTTTAGCTTTCACACATGGATTGTTTAGTTTGTAAATAACAATAAGTTATTGACATCCGAAATTGACGAGCAAGTGTTTGATTAGAATTCCCCCCTTGATGTAAGTAGTTAGTAGTAAAATCAGATTTTTAAATATGCTTTATCTTTATGTTTAGTACATTCTAAACTTGGGCTGTGGGAGATCTGGAATTATTATTGTAACAAATACTAAATAAGATTTCTTATTTTATTTTATTACTAAAAAAAGATTTACAAATATGCTAGTTCTTTATCTTATCATTAACAATTGGAGTTTGAAATATGCTACTTCTTGCATGTGATGAGCCATTGCCTCTTTCAAATTTGTGATCCTAAGCAGTCTAGGCTGCTTTGTAAAAAGGCCGGGTTTTGGTTCCTACTGCGCCCATTATGTTCATCCTCCAGCTAATTTTGAATTAGGCTATTCTGGCTTAACTTACTCTAGTTCATATCGCCCAAGGTTTACAATTCTGCCAAAAAGGCCAAATAGCTATTTTATCATGTGTAGATTGTGGGATGATAGATTCAAGTAGCTTCGCGGGCCAAATAGCTGTTTCATCATGTGTTGATTGTGGGATGATAGATTCAAGTAGCCTGATGTTCACATATACATATTAGACAGCAAAAACGCATGCAATAATATAATTCTCATTAAGTTACTGAATGACATGATCTCAAATTAATTTGTGTTATGCTCTTTCTAGCAGTCCAGTCCAAACAAGATTCTGGCTTCTGGAGTCACATAATAATAGCATATCCTTCTTTACTGATGATCCATAGGTGATACTAACCAATGAATCACTCACTGCAGGCATCTTATAAATCTTAAAAGGGGCTCTAATCCTTTTGACTTTGCATTTGTGGAACACCACAAGGTATGTGTAAACTTGTTAGCCTTTCCCCCTCTTTTTGTCGCTTATATTGATCTGTGGTACTAATATCTGTTTGCTTTGCAGACACCTGCTTTTACCTTTGCTTCAACTCATAATGAAAGTGTGTGGAATGTGGATGGGGAGATTCTCCAAGCATGCCAAGTCTCTGTACAAGTATGTAGGGGCCTAATCAACTTGTTTGCATCAGGACCTGAAGTTTAGTATACATAAATTATGAAGGTAATATGAATTCCCAATAAATACAAATGGTTTGAAGTTTAGTATATATAAATTATGTTGGCCTGAATTCCCAACAACAGACATCAGGAGAACAATATGAAGAAGAATAAACCTTAGGCTTGTCCATTACAAAACACAAGGGCTAGGATTAGTAGTAGTTTAAGTTATACAACACCAAACCCACAAGGGCTAGGATTAGTAGTAGTTTAAGTTCACCGGAACCCCTCCTGTGTCTTTCTTCCATTTCGTACCTTAATTAACATGGAACTTTATTATTTGTCATACTTTGTTGGCAACAAATCTCAGGACAGAATAGTGTTGGTTGGTGAAGCCTCTTATTTTGGAGTATCAGTGAGTATTTTCCCACATTACCTTCAGGGTTGATTTGTTGTATAATCATCAGATGACTGTAAATATACCTGCAACGATTGTAGATGTTGATGCTGGAATAAAAAAAAACCCACCTTATTGCAAAATTAGGAATATTGTTGAGCACTGCAAATTAATTGTTGAATGGTCCTCTTGTTCTAGTTTCAATCTTTTCTGATCTAATGTGTTTTTTCTGATATATATATATTGGAAACATTATTAATGTTTTTTTTATTTTTTTAAGCAAAATACTCTCATACTATTTTCTTTTTTTATCGAAAGAAATAATATAATGTTTCGTCCCAGTATTTTTTCATCACCATCGATGATACTCGTAATTTGATTCATGAGTGAAGTGAGTTTCTGCATCACTAGAAATTACTTCAGTATATGTACTGTCGTCTCCACAATATCTGTAGGCACAACAAGAATGAACATGCATGACCAAAACCATTAAAGCATCCAGCTTCAATAACAAGTGTATTTTGAAAGCATAATTCATCTGTATTGATGTATCGACCGATTTGGTATGTATCAAATTGCACCAACATATGGTACAATAAGATATCGATAAATCGTTGTCCCCTATTAGACCAACACATACCACCCATATTAAATGGTACATTAAGTTACGGTACGATAAACCTTGCAAATTTTTTACCTTTATTTGATATATGATCTATAAACCTGTTTCCATGAATGATCTACAAACTAACATGCATCTACAAATCTATGATCTACAAACCTGTTTCCATGCTTGATCTACAAACCCATATTAGACTAACATACATGATCTGAAAACCTGTTTCCAAGGCCAACTTAAGTGTTCTTAGCCCATGCGCAAGTTATTGACCTTTATTTGATCTATGATCTTCTAGTTCTTACCATTTGATTGGATGTTTGTGATTATACACAAACACAAGCTCCATGTTTCAACTGCAATAGGGCTTTGATGGTAAGGCCTGCCTGCAATCATTTCTGGATTAACTATTAACATGAAGATCATGAAAGCAACATGCCGAAATCTGTCCGAATCAAGTTACCTAAACTGACCAAGCTTGCTCATCTTAGTCCTTTGTGGTAATTGCATGAGAATTATCCAATAAGCAGTGGACTGAGTACATATACAATGATGTTGCTATAACCGAGGCTTAAACAGTATTAACGGTGTCGGCTAACGAGCGAAGTATACATCCCATCCCTGCTTTCTCCGTCAGCTTTTCATGAATCTTCAGGCACTGGTCACATGTCGGTCTATCTCCAGTTGCCAAGCCTCTATACAGGTACCTACATGTTCAGCTATGTAAAATGTAAAAACAAATGGCAAAAGAAAACACATATCTCAATCAAAACAGAAACAATGGTATTAAGAGTTTGCCATGACAAGCTCGAGCGGTAGGACTGGCTAAATTTCATGGCTTCGATGGAAGAACTAAGGCACCTCTGTGAATTTTGTTCGGTGCTAAAATTGAAAATGGTCATTTATTCGATTTAAAGATAACAAAGAAATGGAGGGACTAAGTAATCGAATTTTATGACTGGAGACCAAAACCACCAAATATGATTGATTCCAACGGTAAGGAGTATCAAATAACTGATGCTGCCATAACGTGAATCATTAAACCTTTAAAATAAGAGACAACAAATTGTTGCCATTAACCCCCAAACGCCAAAATGGAGACCAAAACCACCAAATATGATTGATTCCAATGGTAAGGAGTATCAAATAACTGATGCTGCCAAAATGTGAATCACTAAACCTTTAAAATAAGAGGCAACAAATTGTTGCCATTAACCCCCAAACGCTCACAGAAGATTCTGCCAAAATGGCCCCATAGTCTACTATCGTAAAGGTCAACGCACTTTGCATCGATCTTTGTAACTAGGTCATGAAAAAATAACAGTATAGGTATAAGTGGTCAGCGCACTTTAAATCCATCTTTGTAACTTGGTCATGAAAAAATAACAGTATAGGTATAGGTCCTCCCTGTAACATTCCCTCAAACCATAATATTTGCTGGATCTAACCTACTGGTCAAGTTACAGCCATAAAAGAAACTTCCGAATTGGTCCCATATACTAAATCCATAGTTTCAAATCAACCCATGCACGTTTCGATTTGCAGCACATGATATTTTAGGTAAATTTGTAAAGCTAACTTGTTAATATGCATAAATATTATTTGAGACAGCATACAATTAGAACTAATGGATGTTCTATCTAAAGAGAACTAGGTTCATAATTCTACCAGATTGGTAAAAGCATTTTGAGATACTATTTCAATCTATTAACTCATCAGTATATGCTTCAGAAATTCTCTAGAAACATCAATGAAAACCATCAGGTTGATCTCTAAATAACCTAAAGAACCCAACTGGAAATTACAATCATCTAAAGAACCTCAAGTAGTGAAGCAACACATGTTTTAAAAGACAAACTTAATCATAAATCTAATTGCATTGAAGTTGTACTGGATTTTTCTTTTTCTTTCATCTACACTGGTGGATAATCTATGCATTATGCAATTATTCAGTGTGTTGTTTATAAGAACTGCACGTACTATTTGTACTGGAAACTTTTGCTGTCTTTTTAGTTGAAGCATGTTGCTTTACACACAATTGGAATTAAGATTTTGCCACATTTAAACTATCAATGTTAATTGAGATATTGACAACACGGAGAATTAATATAAAATATGTGCATCATAAAGCAATTGCAGTCACAAGCTTCTTGATCGAAAAACACTTTAGCAAACAATTATTTCTACTTGGTAATCTAATAATACAATCTCTAGTTTATGTCAAAGTTTATCTGATGAAAATTAAGATTGACCATTTATTAACGAATAGACATACACCCAACAAATGTGCTGTTTCTGATGAAGAGTAGAAAAGACCAACAATTAGTTCTAGTAAAAGACAACCTTTTAACTAAATAATTCTAATATACTTTTCTTACTTGATCAACACAAAAAAAAGAAAAACAGATACTGCAAAATGTTGGAGATAAAGGACTTTTCCCATTCACGATAACCAAACCAGCAAGTTAAGAACAGGCACTGCCGTATTCATGGTTAAAAAATGAAACAAAAAGGAAAATGCAACACCTACTATCTTAATCCTGTGGAAAGCCATTGATTGAAGTGGCCATGTGGATTTGCACCAAGGGTTCCTAATGCTAAAATTTTAACAGTAATGTATTAGTCGGATTAACGACAAGCATTGAAAGATTATTAAAGAACTCTTTATCACATAAAGTGGTTTGCTTTAGTTTAGTGTCACTTCCAAGCAGCTCAAAATGTAGAACTTCCATTCGGCCTCAACTCGGTATTAGCTTATTCTGATTTTACCACTACCTTCTGCAAATAGATTGTGAACATTGCACATTTTTCCTTCAAAATGGATTTTCTGATTGGTCATAGTATCCTAAACATTATAAAGGATGACCAAAGAAACATACAAATTGCGGATATATCGACGCATTTTCAGAAAATTTTACAAAATGTTATTAGAACATCAAATCCATGAGATTTTCATGACAACAAACATCGCAGAAAAGAGCACAAATATCATATAACTCGAAAAGGATAGATAGATAGATAGATGCATCTTACTTCATGAGTGTGTCATAGTACTCTGGATCCAAAGAAGAGAACATAGCATCCACATCCTTTATGGCCATGATCGCCCGGTGCACCACTATCCAAATCGCTGACTACAGCACACAAACAAAACAATCCCAAAACATTAGAACTCTCCACCTAAGAATTGAACATCTCGCGTCCAAATAGGTGGAAGTGGGGCGGAATCCGATCCCGATCAACCTTGCACCTCTCATCTCTGGTCTTCAAGGGCGAACCCTCCAACGCCGTCTTCAGGGCCTCCACCGGCTTGGATCTGCGATTAGGTATTCAACGTTACGGCCTACTGTAGATTCGGATGGCACTGGGGCTAGGGTTTCGATTCCGACTCACTGCTTGAGCAAGCTCTCGATCTTGCGGGACTTCTGCTCGATTCTGGTGACGATAGCCTCGAGGTTCTCGTCGTCCACGAAACCCTCCGTCGCCATCAGCGTCAGGCGCCGTCTCCGCCTCTGTTTGGCCGCCAATTTTGGAGCTGTCAGAAGAGAACTTATCGGCCGAGCTGATGACACGTTCGCTCGCGTCCACTGCACGTGACGTGCCGAGTTAACACGTGTTTTGCTTCCGGCCCAGTCCATGTAAAGGATTCCGAATCGGGTACCCTACCATTTCGATATCGGGTCGGATCCCGCGTTCGTATCTGGGTCGGGTGTAGAAGATCCGTTTGGACCGAGTATCGGATTTATTGTCGGCCCCGAATGTATTAAAATCGTGAAAGCAAATGATAAGAGCAGCATAATATTCGATAATTCATGATTTATATCAATATAGATTACTGTATGATGTACACATGATGTAAAGAAAAGACAGTAATGCCACGACTTGCATGTTTGCCAAATCAATATCAGCATATAAGACTTCCAACTTCTGATGATTTCTTTACCTCCTCCAAAATAAAACATGAGCGATAACAATATCAATTAACAAAATGAATCTACTGAAAGAGGAAATAGAACCGAAATCAAACATTTATGTTCTTACAAATTCCTCGAATCCATCTTGAACTTGCGGGTTATATAGAAATATACCCATGGAAATGACTCCTTATTGCAACATAAATATACTGCAGAAGATAAATATACAGGCACTTTGGCATGGCCAATTAATTACCAACATTCAACTATTTGCTATTGGGATGGGGAAGGGCTCAACTGCTGCGATCATGAGAAGAGGCAATTTACACTGTTTTCTAAAATCAATAAATTAATCTTGCTCTGTTCGATACTACAATTTGATACAAGATTTCAGATGCCTCAAGAAGACGTACAAAATTCTTCTGAGACCCCCCCACAAAAAAAAAAGAAAGAAAAGACACAGGGTACGGAAAACAAAGATGGATGGCATTGACTTTCCGGTCATTCTGGGTCCTCTCATAAGTATTGCCGAAGGCTTTCGCCACTGAGGGTCTCCATCTCCTTTAGGATCTCTTGGGCCAGCGTTTTAACAGGAAGCTCAGCATCCTCAAGTAGCTCGCCCAGAAACGGGATGGTCTCAGGTAGGAACACTAGATATTCTTCTTTCAAGTGTTCTACTAGATACTTGACAATCTTAAGGCCTAGAATTTTTGGACGAATCTTCTCGCTTCTTGTCTGCATCAGGACCTGTACAAACAAAATTTGTCAAAGCTGACTACATTTGTTGCAAAGAGCATATGAGAAACCAGTATAAATTGATATTTGATGCAGACAAGAATAAGCTGGATGATTCACCAAACAAAATTATACTTCTTTGACATCTCTTATTGATCTTAGAACAACTCCAAATATTTGCATTTTCTAGTATGTCGCTTGCTATAAGCATGAGACTAAGTGCAAAGAGAAATCTGTACTCACTTCATGGTTCAGTGGTTTCCAAAGAACATCAGAGCGAGATGTAATGGCCATCTGACCCAAACATAAAACCAGTGATTCATCAACCTCCTCCACGGATGGCACTTCTTGCGTTTGTTCAAGAGATTTTGGCGGTTCAACCACAAGCTGCGAGACAATAGGTTTCAAGAGTACCTGAAACAAAATCAAATCTATGGTCAATGAAAAAAAAGGCAACCATTAAAAATTTTAAAACAATCATATATTACATGCTGAAGATAATGACAGCAGAGGTAAACAAGGACCAATCGTTGGAAACAGTGACATTATTCTTAACAGAGATCAATGGTGGCAAAGAATCCAAGTAGCCAATCCCAAATGGTAGACAATAATGATTTGTCATCCTAGTAGTACTGGTTCCAACTATGAAGAAAAAGATAAGAAACCAAGAATAGGCAAGTTCCTAACACATCCATAAGCAAAATGTATTATCTTATTCTTTGTGTTGCCAGCTTAGAAGCCAACTTATTCACAACTAGCATTTATTCCTTTCAAGCTAAATCAGGGAGGTGTAAGCTAGAATAATTAATTCTTACAACAAATACTCCGGTGCAAGAGAGTAGGTTGTAATGGCAATATGTCACTGTTAAATCTTCTATTGTGACCTCAGACAAGGTTGGAGGTTTGTATTGATATAAATGAGTACAATACTATATCATACCAGACATATAAACTATTCATTGTATACTGCTCCAGGTAGTCTTACTTTCCCCTACTTAGATACAATTTCTTCATTCATTACTTGGAACAATCAAAACACAAACTCCAGAAAGAGTAATACTCTTGTCACGGGTGTTGCTGACCAATGGGTGCTTCGTCTTTTACAGGAACATGATGCAGAAAATGAGTTCCTGCTTTTTATTAGTTATGGAACATGTTCAGCTTTGTACCAGTGCAAAGAAAGTGATAACAATTGTGTTCCAGTTGGTAAATACTATGTACTTAATCTTGGAAATAACTGGGCATATTAAACTAACTTGATTTGTTCAATGACCAGAGTGTGAATAAATATTTTGCAAGAAAAAGATTCCCAATATCCACACCAAGTTTAATTATAAGAACCTAAACTCCATCAAGAAATTGCACCAAACACCTAATATTCAAAACCTGAAGAATGGTGATGCTTGCCTTAGTGCAAGAGTGGAGTTCTTATACAAAGAAAAAAAAGTTAATTTTGGCTGATAATGATTCAGGTAACATATCTACTTGGCAACTGAAGAAGTACTAAGCAATCCTGATAATCTCCAGAAAGAACTAGAATATTCTGCAAAGAGTTACAATGAAATTAAAATTTCAAACAGAATAACTAACCTGAAAATTAGTGGAGTCTAAAAGCTTTAAATCATTGTCATAGAGGAAGCACTTGTACAATGATTTCAAAATTACTGCTCTTAGATGCCACTGCTTAAGGAACAGCAACTCATATTTACTACGGCTGACAGAATCTGCAACTTTTGCCTTCTTCCTCCTTTTTGCCAAAGCCTCATTTCCATCATGAGCCTCAGTTAGATATCGTACACAACCCTCTAACAGATGCTTGAAGTAAGGTATAAATAGTGACCTGTATAAATAAAAATAGGTGCACTAATAGTAGTTATCATGACCTAAAGAACGAAAAGGTCTCTTTGCGAGTTCAAACAACAAAAAGAATATGAAAACTAGTTCATTGCAGACTAAAGCCTACACAAACTCCTGCAACATATGGATCCAATAAAACAGACAAGACATACAAAAAAAGTATATGAGAATCCTATTTCTAGGAAACAGATGCTATTATGTTGAAGAATATGACTTCCATATCAAACACAACACAATTGCAGGATCCTGATTGAACATCAGCAACCAAATCTAAAGCATACTTAAAAAAAAGGTCATAGTGAGCTGATTTGACTATTAAACTGAGATATCATATCAGTAAGAAGATCGGTTGATTTTCCTGTGAGGGGCAACTAAGCTACAGGTACACTTAGTCTCAAACCAAATCCCAAGAAGTATAGCATAGAATCATCACTCAACACAGGTTTACGAGTCTCACTAGAGAAACTTCAGACCATAAAGCCAAACCTTCATTTAAAGAAGACAAAGAGAAATGAAAACGTATACATGGAAGAACTGTATGGTGTCATACGTACCGATGATGTTCCGTGAGCTTACTGACCATATTGTAGAAGGAAATAGATCGATCCAAGCTTCTAGATTGAACGCAATCACTTCCTTCAAATTCTGATTCTGCCCACTCAAGGCTGTGAAAGAAAAGAGGCCTAAACATGGTCTCAGTAAGTTTCATCGTGAGAACAGTCATTGCATCAATTACACTTTGTTCTACCATATTTATGTTCTTAATTGACTCTGGGAGTTGACGACGAAGATCAAGTGCTATCAAGCAGTGCTCGAATATTTTAACATGATAAGTTCCTATAGCTGGTCTATCCATTGAGCTAATCATGCTGGCTAGCATTTCAAAAACCAAAGACAGGCTTGATTCACCACATTCGAGAGCACTAGAATATATTTGCAGCAGAGGCGTAAGCATAAGGCGGACCTGTGAAAAGAAATCAAACAAATCACGAAGATGTGAATAGTACAGATAGTTCAAAGAAATACTTCATAGCTGGTAATAATCATATATCTTGAGCAGAAACATACAGGAATAGTCACCACCAAGAGCTTTCGCACACTATCAGCTTTCATCTTTGTCTTCAAATCCAAATCTAAGGCATATTCTGGATGAAGTACTATAAGATCCAAGATATCTTTGAGATAAGGATTTAGAAACCCGCCAAGTTTATCTATTGCTACCTCTATGGTGGTAAGCACAGAGAGTAGTATCAATAACTTGTTGCCTGAAATTCCATCAGATATATCGCTATGGATATGTTTTAATTTAATCATAGGACAAATGGAAATTTCATGAGTTTTTTCTATCATATTCTTCATAATAAGAGGTAGCTGAGGCAGTGCTTTTGAACCAAGCACAGTAATTAAAGTTCCTGTAGCTCGAATGCACCCAGAAGAGATAGCCAAATCATCTGAGCAAATGTGCTTGACAATAGTTGTAATACATGATGCAAATATTGAGCTGTCAGATGGAAATTCTTTACTTAAAGCTTCAAGTGAAGAAATTGCCGCAAGCTTCACACGAGTGTCTGAAGCATCTATTCTTCCATCAACCAACTGAACTATTTTTAAACACAAATCAGTAAATGCTGGTTTGGCATTGTCATCGATAACAAGTGGAAAGCTGAACTTCGCTTTTTTATCTTTCCGCTTCTTCTGAATCAGACCATGGTTCTTCACAGTTTCACATAACAGCCCCAATGTCTGTTTATGAAGTTGAGACACTTAAAAAATTAGAAAAACATAGTACAAATTACAAGGACATAATGAGAATTAGCGCACAACTAAAACCAATTTTACAATATATAAATTATGTTATTTTTAATATGTAAAACATTTAATTCATCTTATCCACAAGTATAAATAAATGATACAAATCATCAATTTAACCTAACAAATAAAAATTACCTGTTTTTTCACATTTTTATCTGTGTGTTCCAATAGTTGACTGATGCCTTCAAAGTATGTAGAGGGAACCATCCAACTTGTAATAACATTCAGTATGGCATTTGCAGAACTTCTTAGTTGTTTTATGATATCCATAGTAATGCCATGTAGTTTTCTTCTGCTTCTGATAAGTTGCAAGTGCAACACAACCTTCTGCAGAAGCGCTCGAAGTCCCATCTGTAAAATACAAAAATCTGCTGAGATGAAACTTTGAAAATTGTATAGAAATTCTAACCAACAATTGAATTGTGCTATTAAGAAAGTATGCTGATGTGTGCCACAGACACTATTGGAAAAACGATACCATTCTTTGTCTCATTGCCATAAAATTAACTATACAGATCTATCCAATTGGTCTTTGTTAATTTATATAAAGTTTAGGACATCTTTTTATCATAGGAAAATTGTAACTAACATAAATGCTATCACTCCACATGATATAACTCAAGGATATACTAAAATATGCCGAAGCCATGACTGGGAAAACGAGGTCATTCCTTGACTCATCTTACCATGTATTGATAACATTACTTAATTCTATGTATCATATTTGATTTTTTTACATAAATACCATGACAGTATTAGTAAGAATACCACAATTGTCATAACTAGCAGGAATGTGATCATATCCAATGGGCTTTCAAGAAAATTCTCCTTGCTCTATTATGATAACACTTACCTTATTTTCAGGCAAACAAATGGAAATGAATGAAGATAGTTGTAGGAAACAAAAAAGAATGCACTAAACTGAAAAAAACGAAAACATAAAACCAAACAAAGAATAAGAAATCATAGTCAATGATCCTATTAACCCAATTATAATGTCATGCATGCTTTCAAATCCCATGGTACATTAATCACAGCAATCAGGACCAACATACTGAACTATGTTCAGTATTATTTTATTAGTCTACTGATGCGTACATACCACATCATCTGGTACATACAGGACCAATATATTCCAAGACAGGTTCCCATGCCGATGTTTAGAATTTTAATAGAAGCATAATTTAATACTACTCAGTTAATAGGTTGTGCTTCTTTTACAATGTTACATATATCACAATCCCGAGTAGCACATGAGATAAGAGGTGACACGAATGCTATTATCAATGCTACTATTATTGGATAACTATCAGCCTGCTATTTGGAATTTGGAAAAAGCAGCTTCAGAATAACTCATTTCTGTCCCAACCATATCCAAACCTCATTCATGTAGACCCAAGGCGGATAGCCTTGATCCCTATCAATGCTCATAGGAGAAGGTTGGAACTTCTTGTCTAGTTGTTTTGTACACTAGCTTGTATCCTCTGTTACTTTTTATACGAGACAAGCTTGAAGTATCACCTCCCAAGTCATACTGTTCAATAATTTTCCATATCATGGTATTATGTACCTAAGTATATTCCACATTTTTGTAGCATATTGTGGCATGTTCGTCAATGTTTTGTATTGCTTATCTTTGTAACTAACTAGCAAGTTGGTTAAATATCTTTTAAATTTTTCATGTGCCAACAAAATCTTATCAAGTGACATGCTACCTTATCGTCTAGTAGGTAGACATGCGTTTCTAACTTCACTTTCATCAAGTAACATCTACCTCATGAATCTAGCCTATAAGAATGCCCAATTAAAACAGATCCAGAGCCATGTGACTTGGGCAAATTTTCCATGCAAATGACAATAAAATAAGATGAACTTCATCCCTATGCTTAAGTTGATAGCCCTACCCACAATAATCAGATAGCAATTGTAGCCTCCCGTAACCACTTCATGTTTCTCTACAATGTGCATGGCCAAACCCTTTGCATATGAACCACACTGTATCTTGTAGTCTAGTCCATCTGAGACTCCACTAGAACAGAATTCCCTTTTGAGGAGATCCATAATTCCCTTCCAAGCTTGAAATGGAAAAGATGCCAGACAAATGATTTTCCCTTCCCATTCTTCTAAGACTTTGGTCAAAGAGGATCTCCTCAACCTATTCAATGACTTCCAAACTTGTTTCACCAATTTCAGTCGATTCAACTATTCAAGCATTGCCTTCAGAAGATATCATAAGGCTTTATAAAAAGTGATCAAATGCAATCTTGATGTTTCAAAAGTATGCCAATCCTAAAAAGCGGTATGTTTACATAGAAGAAGATGATGAGTAGACAGGACCTGTATGATGATGGAAGTACTTAAGGTTTCGATGCAGCATGCTAAAGAGAGTGGTGGCAGTTCACATTGCAAGGTGACACACCCTTCCTCCATTATCTTTTATTGATACATGATTGACAAATGTAGCCATGATATGGAAGTCCAAAACTTCACGTTGAATTAACACTTAATGAATACATACATTATAGACAACCATTTATATGCCCGATGAGAGCGAGCCTCAAGACAAGCCTTTGCAACCTCAGTGATCAGATTGGGATCATTAAGAAAAGGTATCACTACTTTTAGGAATAAGACTACATACATTCATCAACAATACGCATATAAAAAAAAACTGTGCAGACTGAACATTCAAAAGAAAGAAGCAAAACACAAAGCGAAGTTACGGCTTATTTACATGGAGAATATGCCCATTGTACTTGAAAGTAAACAAAGCATATACATGAAAAAATGCAAACTGAAAATTTTGTACTTGTGTAGAGCATCAAAATTTCCATTAGTGCTTTCCGTATTAAGTTCCGATTCAATAAAAAAGTAGTCATATGTGAAGAACTGCCATGCTAATGCCTGCCACCCAGTGTAAAACTTGCATGATGCGCAGCTGAGAGGCATAGCATCGAAGACAGACAATTCAACGAGGCTTACATAGCATGCAGAGCATATATGCAGTGACAAACAGCCCACGTGCTAAGCATACAATTGCCTTTCATGTAAAGGATAACAAGTCAAATTGCATTTCATATGAATATAAGACAATCAGAATACCTGAAGATATCCCGCATCTCGCCCAGATTCAAGCTCAAAGACCAATTTAGTATCTTGCAACTTGTGCACAGTAAACTGCATTACCAAATATAGTTCAAGCAGAAACTCTTCTTCCCCACTATTTTCTCTGAGAAGTTGCACAAGCTTCACTAAACAAGGAAACCATATTTTACAGGTATACTGATTGCATATTTCTACTGCAAATGTGTATTCCCATTCAGTAAGGGTAACAGAAGAAAACAAGTTATTCAAATCCCTCGGAATTTCAGGAGCTTCAGTGATCCGTAGAATCAACGAGCGGAAAAGATAAAAAATAAGAATGCCTAAGCTGCTTTCCTCTCCTAAAATCCTGATAACAGGTGCAATTTGAAATTAAAAGATAACTCAAGAGAAGTGCAGAAAAGTCAGATATTTCAACAAGAGAGCATGTACAGACGCACCTCAGAAGATACACCATGAGGGTCAAGCGCCGGGGTTCAGCAACCTCTGGCAAAGCTCTTATAAAAATCTGCAAAAAAGATAATACTCAAATAACTGAAAGAAGAAAAAGAAGAGTTCATGAAAAACCTAGTACCTGAAGCAATTTGTCTATACTTTTTGTCTTTGACAACCAGCAAGGTACCATTGTTGATATTAGGTCCTCCAAAACATGTTGAGAGTGGCTATCATTCTTTCATACAGGTTGAACAAATAAAAATAGGCAGTTAGTTTCTTCATATATTTTTGGATTAGAACATGTAAAACGTTGAGAGTGAAACTCATGATTGTAGCTTTTGTTCAAAAAGTTATCCAAAAAGTCCTATATCAGCAACTTAAACAAGTTAAATGAACTCTTGTTTATTTGGAGAAAAATTTAGTTTGTGGAGGACATCAGTATTCTGATACAAAAAGAAAGTTCTGTGCCAGCCACACAATGCATTGAGCCAACATCACATAAAACGCCACCATGTTAATAACCCATTTAAGTTCTGAACATAACCTGTGCAACATTTCTTGGAAACTACCATTGTTATTCCTTATAACAGTGTAAAAGGATGTTGTCCTGATAATGAGGCTAACATCCAATCTATAGAAGAGACTACCGACCTGCTTTAATGCAGATTCACCAATCACAGCAAATATATCAATGATATGTTCTGAAATCCATCCAGAATAAACCTTTGTGATAGAAGATAGCAACAAGAATACATGGTTGCGAGTTGTGACATCATCAGTAGAACGTGCAATTTCAACCAAGAGACCCATTTTGACATCACTAAACACATTATCCTGCATAAAAATATGAAATATTAGGTACATCCTGACAAGAAGCAGACAACAACATCTTATATATTATATAATAAAATTCCCATTTCAGAAAAAAGAAGTACTTACAGAGAGAGGAAGATTTGATAAGAGGGAATCACTAATATCCTTAAGAATCAATAATGTTGTTTGTTGAGCAAGATAAACTGCACTAGTGACAGATTCAGAAACTTCAGATGATGAAACTATTTCTTTTTCACCATGATTAGCAAGATCAATAAGCCAATCATCAGAGAAGATTTTCTCTAGTAAAACAAAAAGTGGTTTTACCAAAAAAGGCCTGCAAATGTACAAGCAGTCATTTAGCAATTATGATAAGAAAAAAACTCTGGATGTTATGATCAACCAAATAACTAGTTAACAGGCATTGAGAAATTTGGGCTCATAGCCACAGACCTTTCTTTTATGTCTTTCTTTTGTAACATCATATCCAGCAATGCCATAAGAACAGAAAGTCGTGATTCATCCGTACGCAATATGTCTTGGCGAAGGGCAAAAACATTATTACTTGGATGCTTTCTTCTCTTGATTCTTTTTGAGGATCCAACTTCATGGCCTTGGACAAGAATCAACTCAAGGAACCTGACTATGGTAGAGCAATTAATCTGCCAAGAGAAAAGCATCAGTAAAATAAGTTGCTATAAATTATATTAGTTAAATAAAGCAACATAAACACTTCAAGAATTCATCCAATCCAAACAGAGTGTTTCTGGAAGAGAAGATGCAAAACAAAAACTGGCCAAAACTTAAATACAAGCTTAATATAGTTATACTTTCTGAACAATCTTAGGTGCAACATTTAATAAATAAAACTGCACATTCTCAACTTACACCATGCCACTACAGAAACATAGCATAAGGTAAGAAACAGAAAAGCAAACCAGTTTGGTCCACCTCCTATTGGCCGAGACATAGGCTAGCTTTAGAGCTTTGAAGACTTGAAGCATCATGGTCCCTTCATGTCTGCATCTTAGCCACCATCTCTTGTCAGAGACAAGGTCAAGCAGAAGACGGGAACAAAGAGGAGAGGAGCTCAAAGAAGTAGAGTTGAGACACGAGGTAAGTTTTAAAATCTATCATTCATTTTGTTTTTGTTCTTTTTCTTTTGGCTAAAGAACAGTTATTTACTTGCTGTCGTATCAACAATAATCATGCCAACCACTAGCTGAGACAACATTGCCAAAAGCAGGTAAAGCTATCATGTTGCAAATAATTTTTAATCCAAAATAAATAACAGAAATACGAAAAGGAACACATCTAGATAGGCAGACTACATAAATATTAAAGGTTTAGCTGGTTAACAATACAAAAGAAGAGAAGTTATCCAGCAGAAGATCAGAAGGCTCATCACCAAGATTGAGGTATGGACAAATTGGTAAAAAAAAATTTGAACAAGTCATAAGTAAACAAATTATTAAGTTTGGGGGGGGGGAGGGAGGGAGAGGGAGAGAGAGAGAGAGAGAGAGAGAGAGAGATTTTGTGTTTTTTAGTGTCAACTAAAGTAATTCAGAGTAAAGAAAAAGGAGAAGTGATCCCCAATCTACAGTGTTCCACTGAACAAGTGGTTCAGTTATTTGATCCACTCAAGCAGCTAGATTAACTAAGCCTGAAGAAATAAAAATTCACTCTCAAATCTAAAGAGATGGGAGTCGTCCCCTGGTGTTTTTAAGGTATCCTTTATTAATCCTTCCCAAACTTACTACTTTGAGTTAATAAATAACATTCCAGGTCAGGAACTGATAAATAAAATAAACTTGGAAACAGAAAATTCATCACTACTTTCTATGTTAACGAGGAAAAAGGAATCCGATAAAATATTGCCTTCTGCTTCCGTCCATTTTCAATTGGAAAAAAATATTTTCCCCTGTAAATGTGCATGTCTTACTGAGAACACAAATATTCTAAGAAGACTTCATCTCATCTAGCACATTCTAACATCATAATCTAAAAGGAGGCTTCCGCGATCCTGTCTGGACACCAGTACTTGATTATCACCATGGTATACAAGAAAATTATGTCTTTGATTGAATCTTAAGAATTTTGTTTCTGTCACATGCATGTACTTGTTCTATGCTCCAAGGAAAATTCAATTCCACTATGTGAACTAGAAATTGTAGCAACAGGCAAATTTTAGGAATAATATGGCAACTTGCTTGTAGTGCGATACTCGATTTTTTACTATATGAAACATGTAGAGAAATAATTTCATAATAGTGTCTTCTTTGATACTTCTTTTGCTGATTTTGAATACCATATATTACAACTAAAAGTGATTATTAATACTAATTAACTGAAAATATTATTCACGCATGTTGGTTCTTATATTTAAACCAAAAGATTGGTCAATCAACTGATAAGTACTTCAAGAAATATGCCACTAGAAACTGCTATTTTATTGACTCAATTACTTCACCTATATCCCAATGTCAACCAAGAAATCCTGAGATATTCAAGGCTCAGGGAATTTATGCATACCCAGTCATTAGCATTAAAATATTTATGATTCCTTCTCTTTCTACACAGGAATAATTAGAAATGACAGGAGAATAATTCTAATAACAACATAGGAAAACATTAAAGAAAATTGGTCACACATGCAAAATGGAGCTGTAACATCAAAATGGCCATAAACACCATGATCATATAAATCAAGTTCATTAGTCCTAAAAACATGAACACTAACAATATCAACTAAATATATTAATTTTCCAAGCATTTAAATACATCTTCATCGTGCTATAATATAATAAATACTAAATGCCAATGAACAAACCAAGGTTCGCAATACCGTACCGTACCGGTGTTTCGACCTAGGCTCGGTATGGTATGATACGGTGTACCGAGCACTGTAGCTGTGCTGCACTGCTGCTACTACAGTGCACTGCTACAGTTGCTACAGTCGAAACCGGTACATACCGCCCGATAGTGGGCGGGCCGCGTACCGGTAACCTGTCGGACCGATATGTACCGCCCATACCGGGCGGTACAGTCAGTATTGCGAACCTTGGAACAAACACAAGAAAATAAAAAAATAAAGAACAGTGCACAAACATAATAAAAGAAAGAACATCGCTTCACACAAAAGCTTGTCAACTTTGAGTTCAAATTCTTCACCGAACAATCGCCAACTATGAATAGGGCATATAAAGGAGTTTCTGAACTATCTCATCTTTGCACCCTCTCAACCTCACAAAGGATGGACAATTCAAATATCAATTTCTCAAGCCAAAGCCCTTTGCACTTATATATATTATATAGCACTACAAAGTACAAAGGATACAGAGACACAAATGAACATATAAAAACATATACCAAGAGGAGCACACCAAAGATCTCCTATGACATACAGAGGTTGCACATGCTAAAACTTGAACATAGTTTGAATCTTTCATTCTAACAGGAAGCATCATGGATCCCCATGTCTTTCACTCAATATGAGCATCTACAAATTCCATAAGTGAAAACAAACTTTCCAAATAGTTTTCTATCTCAAAGTTGCATGCTTTTGATAATCTAATAAAACAACTATCAAGTCAATAAGATATGGCAAAGGCAACAAGGAGAACAAACATAGAAAATCAATCATATACACAACCAAGATCAAAGTTACAGGTGCATACATTTAACCTCAGAAGAGATTCCCTAGTCGCATTTCGCACATCCCCATTGTCATTTCGGAATAAGATAACAAGGTTCCCAAAAAGCTCGTCCTGAAAAGTGAAAATGCAGTAGTATATCGAGGTGAACAAATCTAACTAGAGATTTCATGATTGATATGACATTGAAGATACAGAGATTTAATAGCTTTGGATTTTTTATTCTTCAAACCATAGCAACAATAAAGATATTAGTTGAAGCAAAAGAGGAAGCAGAATGAGACAAAAGTACAATATGTTGTCATACAAATTAAACTCTAATTACAAAGATAAGGAAAACATTTTTTATCCATTTCACTGGGGAAAAAGTTCTGCACCGACAAAACGTTACACAAGAGTTCCAAATGCAAACCACACAAAAGCAACTTAGCTCCTAGGAGTATCAAGTAATTGTGGATGCCACTGAAAAATGCCACAATTTCTCATTATGCTCAGATATGTTTAAATAGCATTTCTACACTGATTCTAGAAATTTAAATATAATTTAACTATATGTAATTCACAACAAGAAAAGAAACTACAGAAATAAGGAGTTCTGGCATAAAATGGAAATTGAAATTGTGAATTTGGGACAAAAACAAAAGGAAAGTACCTTACAAGTGGTGCAAAGTCTTAAAAAGTTGAAAAGGTTAACAATACAAAACCACGAAGACTATGGTAAAAGAGGCACAAAAACCATGGCAGAGTTAATAATGACAAAGATCATCAATTCAAATACATTGAAATTCACAGATATGCATTTGACAGCTTAAGTATAACTAGGACATTACAGAATTCACCCCTGGAAAAAATTGCGGGCATTTATGTTGCTTTTGAAATATTTCAGACAGACATCTTAAAAACAGTGAAGTACATACACAAAAAAATTTAAGCATGTCAATGTACAAACCTTTGGCTATTGTTCAGCATAAAAAAAAGCAAAGAAACTGCTAAACCTTAAGTTACTAGATCATGACACATCAATCTGTGTAACCACAGATAAAGAGAACATTCGTAAGTGGTAGCATTTATAGTTCAAACCTGTAGCTCTGTCTTCAGATTGTCAAAAAAAACAGGAGTCAGCTTCCGAAGGACAGTGACACATGGTTCCAGAACAGCAGGGTCATTGGTTGAGAAACCATCCACCTGATATAAATTGACAATGTAAGAAAAAAAAATAAAAGACAAAATTCAACTAGAATTTAACCTAAATAAGAAAGTCATACAGGAAAAACCAAAAGAGTCTCAACTTACTCTTAAAGCTCTCAGTACACATTCTACAATGTCCTCGTCAAGACAAGCAGAGCTTGATAACGGAAAGCAAATCTGGAAAAAAAAGAAGAGAAGTATATGATAATTAATACAAAAATAATGTGAAATGATAGGCTGAGCCAGATTTCCCATCCAAGCAAGAAGTAAAGAGGAGTATTGTTACATTTCTGTTTTAATATACACTATTAAAATCCTCCATCTCCTAATTAAAACGACAAAGAACATTTCAATCTCTGTATCATCACTGAATGAGCAAACAGAAGCAAGAAATAGATTGGACCAGGAAAGCAAAGAGCAGCAGGTTAGCATTCACAAATGACAGAGAAGGTGTTGTGACATCAATGACAGATTTTACAACCAATAACTGAAAACTATTCTCTGACAACTATGACGTACTTAAATCTCAGCATCAGCAAACGGTAATGATCGTAGTTAACCCTTCATGTCATTCATGGATGAATAGTGTGCAACATAAGAGCCATGAGATTCACTGGGTTTAGCGTCCATGAAGTTTAGACAATATAACACAAGTTCAAAGGAAGAAATACACCCAGATGGTGCTTTCTATTCATGTATAGGACTAGAAAGCTAAATCACATACCAAAACAGAAGATAAAAGATGCATCACTGCACAGAAACAAAAGTTATTAGATAACACTCAAGCTAGATACCTCCAAAAGCAAGCATAATACTTGAATTTCATTTTTTGAAAGCTTTTGATGCATTTTATCAAGCTCTCCGTTGCACCGGTTACGCCTTTCCACGAGCTCAATTAGCAAAGATTTAACTCCTTCTACATTCAGTAACAAAGTTCCCATTCCACTGAGCAATGATAAGATCTTTAGCTGGATCAATAGCATAAAGGTCATAAGCATTGGGGTTTACAACTATAAAATGGAAATTTGAAAACATTCGACCATATTCATGCTCTACTGAATACAAAATAGCAAGGGAAACTATAAATTAGCAAGCAATCTCTTAAAACAAACCTTCCCATACAAGGAACATTTCAGTCCAGAATGCAGAATAAATAGCAATATTCCATCCTTTGCAGGTGAATCAAATCTGGAAGCAATAATAATAAGTATAAAAATATAGAACTAGAGATCAAATATTTTAAAAGAACCATATGAAAGAAACATGGACATTGTAAGCATGAGTACCAAAACGATGGATGTGAAAGTTTTACATGTCACATATACCAAAGCTCAAGGTTTCCGGAAAAAAAAATAACAAAAGAAGAACAATATTTTAAAGATCAAAAGCAATAATTAAAACTAACCATGCAGCAGGAAATTCTGCTGCAGTCACACTATATGTAATAGACTTGTTAGCTTTCACTACAAATATAGCTGAATGGGCATCCAAAGGACACTGAAGCTTGATCAAAATCAATATCATTTAGGGATTTGCAGCAAGTGGGAAGAAATTACATCACCCATAAAAGCAGCATAAATGAAATGTAATCAAGGATCTAATTATAGTTTCATCCTCATTCGAATTGCTCTATAAGTGTGATAAATTGTATTTCTACACGAATTTACTACATTACTGCCCGTATGTTGCCTTTGCGCTGTGTATATGTTTGTTTTTTTTTAGTGTTTGTGCAAGTTCAATTATTTGTGTATCAAGTTATCCATAGCATTGCTCCAAACATTAGTCCAACCAACACGTACCGGCTGACATCTACCAGTCTGACCAAGCATCAATGGCAGATCATATATCTCCGCACCATTCAGTACACTACTTATTTTTCTAGTAATAGTGGGTGATACCGGCAAGTCTACCATTCAATACCTCGGTAACATACAGGTCCAACAACCTCTTGGAACTGGTATTGTTCCAGTGTCTAAAACCTTGGCTATTAGAGTAACTATTAAAGATATGATATTTTACTCATCTATCATGTGTATGGCCAAGGGAAATTGTTTGCACCGTAGTAAGGTCACTTCTATGCAACTTGCATGTAAAAGTTTCACTCATAAAATAAACTTATTTGCTTGTATGGTGAAGGATGCATACAATAACCCACCCCAAAGCTAGTGCTGTCCTTTTCTTATACATATATTATGATAGATGTATAATCTACTGGTGCAATTTGATCTTCAGAATCTGAAGAGAAAGTGGATGAATTCATATCAACACACCTATATCACACTTTATTACCCATGATTTAAAAGCCATAAAGGCATAAACTGCTTTTGGTTAGGTGCACTGCACTTGTTTCACTTCCTTAGGAAACAACAATTTCACCTTGATAAAAGTAGATAATGAAAATCGAACATTAAAATGGGATTTTTTGGACTCAAGAGCTTGCAATAAATAGCAAGGAGCCAAAAAAATAACAATATACAATCTAGTGTGAGCAAGTACATAGAGAACCATCACACCTACTCAGCCGATATACTAGACATAATAATAAGGGAAAACTGGCACGGTCATGGTATAAAATAATTAGCACTTGCAAAATACAACACAAGGAAGCATGATATCCCCATCAGGACTGAAACTTTTGTCCTTCCTCACTATGATAGATCAGCAAAATATCTAAAAGCAACAAATATGAAAGTGTATTACCTATTTTGACTATTATCAGGAGCTAAGAGATTATTGCTTGAAGAACCCAACATTGATGTTAAATATGAAGGAAGAAAATCAACATCTGAGGAGATCAATGTCTTCTCATTCACAATGAATGCAAGAAAGTCTCTAAAAGTTGACGATGAGAATTGAGAGAGAATCATATCATTCCCTGCAAATAAAGTGCACTTTGTTCAATTAGCACCTAAGAATATGTTAACCTCAAGAGGTGTGAAAAAGATCCTACATACCATTTTTTAATCGAGAAACATCAAATGTACACCAAAGATTGTAGAACTCTTGGATACAATGTATGGCAGACGACCTTATATCCTACAAGAGAAATTGAGGATTCACACCTTAAGTTACTAAAGCTATATTCCAGCACTGCTGAGAAGTATATAACAATCCTACAAAGTAAAGAACAGCAATAAGAAGTCTTCAAATAAATTAAAATTCATATTCAGAACACCAACAAAACCTTATCACAATTAGTAAGTGGAACAAGAAGTGAAGGAAATCCAAGCAAAAACTGCAAATAATTATCTTCTTCGAGATTGCGCCTCTCTGGTAGTGCACATAGGGAACATATAGTCCCACACAAATCCAGGCTCTGAACTTGAACATCGACAGAAAAGCCTACAAGCAGTAGCATATTCATCAATGACGCCCAGACAAGTTCAAATTGTAAAGGAAGAGACAGCAATTATGAGACAAAAAAGGAAAACATACAAGTGAATCAACAAAGTAAAGAAAGAAACAAAGAACCACAGTGTCATATATCCAAACAGTAATGCACAATTCAAATCTAAGTTTAGTAAGGTGCAGCATCCTTTGAGCACTATGTTCACCAGGCATCGAGGATGCCAATGGATAAGCTAGAAACATGATCTCTCTTTTCTAAACTAACAAGTTTTGGTGCCTAAGATCAAATAGAGGAAGGATAGCAATAACATTGACCAAGAATCCGATGCAATAAGCTGAACAGTCAGCACAAAAGGCCTATGATTTTCATATCTCCTCTTACCAATCAACATAAAAGATCATTCCTTATCTATGAAGCACATTTTGTGACATTTTTATTAGCCTAACTTGAAAACCTACTCAAAAGGAAAACTTCAAAGTTGAAATAATATTAGATGTTCATAATTAACAGTTGTCAAAAACATAGTTCAGAACAAGGATTTTAATTTTGAATAATACCGCACTTACCATGCAGTACGTACAGGTCCGCCAGCAGACCGGTACATGGACCGCCCACTACCGGGCAGTATCAGCCTTGCTGCGGCCTAACTGTGGCAAGGGAAGAAGAAGTGTCTAGGGAGAAGAGGGAGAAGGCACTCAAAGAAGAGGGAGACTCAGGAGAATCTCGATGCTTTTCGATCCGACGCCGCCCTCCCTCGACAATCCTGATCCAGAAGGTAACAGAGAGGCAGCTGCTCGGCTTCTTCTTCGTCACATTCTTCGCCGAAGGCCGGAGGTGTCTGCAGCCTTCGACACTTTCGTCGAACGCCACAGATAAGAAGACCGGTCTTCTCCTCGTCTAACGCGATGAGGAGAAGAAAAGGAGACGACGTCGCCGAGGCAATGTACGCTTCCTTTTTTTATATTATATTATATCATATATAAATACACGTACCGAGCAGTACACCCTAGCGTACCACTCGGTACGCATGTACTGTACCGTACCGAGCAAAGCTCAAAACACCGGTACGATACAAAATTACGAACCTTGGTTCAGACATTGAATTACACATCAAAATTTAGACTTCAAAAATATACATTTTTCAAACACACCATTACTTCATAAAATATAACTCTTATGACATAAAATTCTTCACCCTTCCCCCTACTCTATGTAAAATGTAACTATGAAGCCTGATTGCAGCATAAATCATTCTTTTAACTTGAGATACCATATCATTTAAAATTGCAATTGGCTAAAGAATGACATTTTAAATCAAGGTCCAACAAAAATAACAACCATAAATCATTATCTGCATGTGAGAATCTTAACTACCTATTGGTTTCATCAAGGGCTCACACAAGAGCTAGCAGGCAATCCTTTATTATCCTTTTATATATTTCTAATAGAGAAACTTGTTGTTCTTTGAGGTTCTCCACATTTTATAAATAACTTAAACTGAGTCAACCCCACTAGTGATGCATCACAAAGCCTTTTCTAGGATAAGTTAAAAATGAATTCCATATACTTTAGAGTAGATGCTACCTTCAATATATCAAAGTGTAACTATTTCACGCTTCATCATTTTACAATTTGGAGTAAAATCCAATTTCCATTTCAACAATTTTACCCAAGGTTCGTAATACCGTACCGTACCGGTATTTCGACCTGGGCTCGGTATGGTATGGTACGGTGTACCGAGCGGTACACCCAGGTGTGCCGAACACTACAGTGCACTACAGTCGCACCCGATACGTACCGCCCGGTAGCGGGCGGTCCACGTACCGGTAGCCTATCGGACCGGTATATACCACCCATACCGAGCGGTACAGTTCGGTATTGCAGACCCTGATTTTACCTAAGACACAAATTTGTGTTATGTTATTCCAAAATTTTGGATGTTGATCCATAAAGCATGCTCAGTCTTAAGAAACATAAATTTTGCATCTTAATTGTGGGCACAAAACAATTAGAAAAGTACATTGTAAAAATTGACCCAAGAAATACAGAAACTGACTCATTAAAATGATATATTTAGCCATACTGACTAAAGAAAAATAGTTTATTAATTGAATTTTAATGACAACTACATTTTCTTCTTATGCTTCTTTTGTTTTCCATATCTGCTTCCAAGTTGTTCTTATCTAAGAACATATCATTGATATACTTAAATTAGGTTGGTAAATATTTGTCTAATGTTATCTGAGACTCTTATAAAATTTACATCCATATGGGTCTAAAAAAACTCAAATTTGTCTCTGTTGTATAACTGTTTAATATTTGTGTCTTTTCTAACAAATATGAAAGCATACTTTAGCATCCATCTAAAACTTGCATTCAACTTTGCTATTAAAAGTGGAATGGATATTATTTTCCATTATCCAATCCATTTTTACCCCTAATTTATCAAGTAAGCTTGTACAATGCCATATCATGTGCAGAAGAAATTTATTAGTGAACTCAACTCAGAAGATATCTATTGGTGAACCCAACTCAGAGGAAATCTATTAGTGAACTCAACGCAGAAGAAATCTATTAGGGAACCCAACCCAGAAGAAATCTATTGGTGAACTCATGAGCACACAAACTTGTCTAATGTTTTTCAGGTGTCAACATCATCAAAAGTGGTTGAATGTGACTATGTTGTAGAAGTTGGCACAAAAAAGAGCCTTCGACGGATATATACCAATGGTTCCAGAATCATTCAGAGTATATCAAGCTATCGGAAGTTTTTCATTTCATTAGCAATAATCCGTCTTATCAGTAGAAATGTAAAGCAAGATAAAAGATTAGCTGAATCCAACAAAGTGAACTGAAACCAAAAGCAGAGAAAAAAAAATTAGCAAAAGGGAATGATTTTGAACATTTGCACCAATTTTTTTTCTTTCAGTTGGTGGTGCCACAATGGACTATTTGATATCAGGCTAGCAAAGAACAGTTAAAAAAATTTATCAAGATAGCATGTTAGCTCCATCCATTCATAGCACAATAACCAACTGACTAAATAAAGAGAAGATTAGCATCAGAAACCTTCTTCTGTGAAATATTTCGATAGAAACTCAAAAGGAGATCTGCAGCAATTCATCACCAGAAACTGAATATGACTCCTGAAGAGTTTCCTGGAAGGTGACGTAGTAAAGAAGAGATACAGTTCATCAAGAATATTAAAATTCTCAGCAAAATCTTCCTGTATTGAAAGAAATTATTATGTATTAAGGGCTTGTACATGATCAAGAAAAACAAACTTTAAAACATAAACTGACCACAACTTAAGTTTGCTTTATACTGAACTATAGAACAAAGTTGTTCGCATAAGTCACTAACCAATTTATTATGCTTAGCTGCTTCATTGTATGATTTCAGTATTGTCCAGAAAACACAAATTAGAATATTACAATTCAGTGCTTCAACATCAGCACTAGACAGCTGCTTCACTAATTCCAAACAAGATTTTCCAAATTTGTCCACATTGAACTGCAACAGATAAAACTGGATTATGAAGAAACAATCTCAAAATAAAAGTAGTTGAGAAAAAAAAATAAAAAACACTCAAAAGGCATACCTCTTCGGCAGGAACCAAACCTCCTTGCAGCTCCATTTCATGCCACTCATTCTTGAAAGCTAAAAAGCAAGCCTGATATATCTTCAGTGGGCTGCCAAACTCTAGGTATGGAGCATACCCAAGGCAAATTGTTAATCAGGAACTATCAAAAGAAAACATTGTGCTGCTAGTAAGCTCTTAAATTTATAGTAATGACAATCACAGAACAGTGGTTATTCAGTCAGCAAATTCAATACCTATTACCACAAATAGCACATGACAATTGCTTTGAGTCTTGTTAAGCCCAAATTTAACCAAATTTGTGCAAGGCCCAATCATTTAATACAGTTCTGTAACTACTCGTGATCTTTCTTTAAGGTGTGAACATGTAGATTTGTCATGTCAACAAGATCAACTAAGGTGCTGGAGAAAATTACTGGAGGAATGACATTTATCTAAGAAGTACAAAGAGTTGTGGTCAGTAAGCATTTATCATTTTATAGATCAGTCCATTTTTATCATTAACAAGCAAGTCTTAGAATTACAAGCATCCTTAAAAGACTGTTGGAGTCAAACACTTTTTTTAGTACAATATTTTTCTCTTTTAACAGATCAGTCCCTCGTTTTTATTGTTAGAACACGTCCAGAATTTCTAATATATTCTTAGAGTAACATCATTGAACTAAATTATATATTACTTTTGGTAGGTCAGACAAAGTAATTTATAGCTTAATCCCTACTCTCAACATATATAAAACACTTTCTATTCTTCATCAATTTAGATATTAGTACATTGCTTTTTGTTACTCACACTCGAGTCCTGCTGTAACTTCTTAAACAACTTTTTATCATATCAATAATAATCATGCTTTTCTTTTGGTGATTTAGAGTATATTATTTTACTAATTAGAAGTTTATAAACCCTCTAATTTATATATAAGCATTTAGTATACAAGTTCTTTAATTTTTGTAATATTTTGATTGTCGATTCATACAGCCAAATAACAGTCATCCAAGGTGATAAAGCGTCATCCCAGGTCTATAAAGCGTGCTTACAAATTATCTCCCCTTTGCTTAATTGTTTTAAATATTTTCACTCGTGTCTTCCTTTTGTTTGTTAAGGTGGAATAGTTACAACTTACAACCACTATTTTTATTATTTGAACAAAGAGCTTCATATGCAATAACCACTAAGTCATTTGAAATTATGATGGTCTGCAATTACCAACCCTGGATGCACAAATCCTAAGTTTTTACTATTAGCATATAGTCTCGTAATACTGGTTCCTTTTTATCTTTTTCATGAACAAAGTTAGGAAACATCAAGTCTAGTTCATCATAAATTTTAGTAAACAAATTTGTTTTCCAAATTTCAGAAATAAATTATGCTTGCTGCTCACAATAATTTTTTTAGTATTTGGTTAAAAGCGAAAAAAAGGTTAGCCAAGTGTCCAAAGCTCCCACCATTGGTTAAGATTGGAAAGTGCCACTGTATAGTCTTACCTATGCAAGCAAAAAGGTTGTTTATGTGACTCAACACCTAATGATCTAAACCGCAAAGAAACAAACTAGACCCAGTCTGCCTGGTCTAAGCTTGCATCTAAATCCTATGAACAATGTGTTGACTTGTTTGTCAATTTCATTTTTTTTTTTCAAACATAAATATCTTAACTAATATCCAATGGGTCATTAACATAGGTCCCGTCATTTTTACATTTAGACTAACACATTTCATCTCAAGCTAATCGACTAATTAAATATTACTTTAATTTTAAATTAGTTAATCAAATATTTATGTTTATATATAAATATATACATACATCTGCTGATCTACCTTTTTATATTAATTTGCATATTTCATGCACAAAGAAACAAGTATAGAAGTCCTAGTAAAGGTACTCAAAAGCTACAAACAAGATAAATGATCATGATTCAGTATAAAGACAAAGATAACAACCATAAAGTGCTTATAAATATAATACTGCACAGTGCTAGCATATATGAAAATATGGTACTTTCTATAATGACAAATAAATAGAGGTCAGTAAATCTTCTGCAATTTCATTATTATTTCTAGAAGGATATAGATTCCTTCCAAACATCGGAGTGTTATAGGTATAAAAGGGAAGGTAAAACTTGAAAAGATAATTATTTACTAAAATTAAAAAAAATTGCAGCAAATATTGAACATAGATACCTGCATTTATGATTATCAGTGCCTGGAATATGATGAAGAAAAACAAAGTCTTAGATTGTTTACTGTAGCTGCTGCACTCGATCAACCACTGAATATTCTCTTGAGGGTTTGCAACAAATGTTTCAGCCAAAGCTTTAATAGTTCTCGAATTAATAGAAGCAGCATGATCAAAATGAGGATTCTGCATCAAGTTCATGTGCCCCCAAATTTAGGAAACCTATACTAGTGTGAGAATCCTATAAGTAAGAATTTATAAGAAACACACAAAATCACACCCAAGTATGGTTCATGCTTATTTAGTCATTACTTTCTAGTTTATGCAACATAAGTATATAACTAGATGCCATCACATTTCAAGATGTTCCTGAACTACCTTGCATCATCACCAGTACGATGCAGCTAATCATAAAAGCCAACAGGTAGAGTTCTCAATTCAACCTAACAGATATTGGATAAGTGCATGAACAATCACTTCGAGAAACTCACATTGTTATACAATTTGAAGCATAAAAATAATTTTTACTTTGCACTCCTTGGCAATCTATCTGAGTGCCCTATACCATTTTCTAAGTTTGAAATATTCAAGTTGCAATCAACAATAGTTGTCCTAGCCTTCGTTTAATGTCTAATCTTTCTTCAGATATCTAGCTCAACCATTTATTAATTAATTGGAACAATCTCATAGCCAGAACACATGAATGATGGGACTTCATCATACATGTATGCACCATAACTTGGCCAGAATCAATGTAAATACGTAAGAGAAACACCAAACTTTTTCTTGACTCAGTCCATTGCAAATTGTAGTGAGGGCCAATTTAAATTGCAGCATGGATTTATAAGAAACTTTCCAATTTTTAAGACTTATGTCTTCAGAGAACTATGGAAAAAAAACTAGCATGAGCCAACGAAATCACAAAATTGGGAAGAACACTATAACAAACATAAGTAACACAACAATAATTATGAGGCACCTCAAGGCCCTCGATGTTGCTCAGAAAATGCATGTCAGAGTCCTGCTTATTCAACAAAACAAGTAGGAAATCCTATTAAATGAGGCTCCTTCATTAGTGAGGCATTGAAAAGGTCAGATGCATGCAAGCATAACCAGTATGAGGTGCTACTTCTGTATTTGGCAGCACAATGCCAGGCAGCAAAGAACCAACCTCATTCATTGCATGAAGAACACCTTCTGTTAACAATTATAAAATGTCTTTTATTAAGCAAAACTAGGTAATTAATGTCAAAAAAAACAATTATCACCTCCCACTTCAGTCAACTATTATTTGTTTCTTTCTTCACTCATAAAACTTAAAACTCTAGGAAAAATGCTTTAATATCCAAGAACTAATCAAAAAAGTCTACTTAATCTTAAAGCTAATCCAGTTAACCCTTCTCATGTGGATCATGACAACCATAGTACAATCATAGATGATATCGAAGTACTGCTCAAGTTAACAAATGGTACAACATACATACCATTAATCATATCAAAAATATGACAGGAAATCTTTTGAATAAACGAATAGAAATTACAAAAATATACAACACTTTCCACTATTTGATGTGCATGAATAAGTTCCTTACAAACCTGCATTTGTGCAGGTTCACAGACACTTCACATACTCATTTACCATTACACTATTGCATAATACCTTTTAGATTAGCTTCAATAATGGTGGTGAACATCTGATACTCCTATTATTAACTTTCTAGCATTTGAATTTCAACAAAGGGATATCAGTAAAACCTAATCCATTAAGTAACCAGCAAATTAGTCCATTTTCCATCAAGAAGAAACAATTACTAATTTACTATTACATCGCTTAATAGAGCTGTTGTGCAGCTGAAAGAAACCAACTTTTGGCAAATTAGAAGCCATGGGCTGCTAGCCTGATCCGTCCTTCAATTCTGCTCCAATTCTTTTTTCAGCTTTTTCTAAGACATCTCTCTTTTTCTGTGATAGTAAATTTAATTCTTTACTGTCATGTCATTACTCAAAAACCAATAAGGAATAATCAGGTCTGACATATATTTAGTCAGCTATATGTAACTTTTTTTGTTTCTATCCAGAACTTTACTAATCACACGTTCACATTATCAACATTTTCAATTAAACAATGTTTTAATTGTGATACGGTACAGAAGCAAGCAAACACACTGAGCACAGATGCACGAAACAAGATACCCTTGCATATCATTACTTGATGAAGTACAAAGTGTAAATATCAAATAACAAAGAAACAAAACATGTCAGCCTAATGCATTTTTAATACCTTCATTTGATCAAATTTTACTGAATTGTGTGCAGTAGAAATTTCAGCATAAAACGGCCACTTTACTTTATTAACTAGTTCCAAAGCTTTCAAGTTGACCCTCCATGTCTGCAGAGTACAAGAGAAGGAAATCAACCTGTATATTTCAAAAGAAAATTGACAAACAACAAGTAAAAACAATGAGAAAATTTTACACAGTGACAAAACCTTTGGAAGAACAAGGAGCAAAGCGAAAATCATTTTAGCAACTTCTATAGAGTAATCCAAGTGTTGCGACTGAAACTCCAGAACCATGCGTTCAAGACATGACACAGCAATATCACAAGCTAGAGATGTTTGGGATATATCTGCAGAGAAATAAAATGAAATGCATTTTAGGAAGTGAATAACTAGAAGCACAATGCAATAAGATATTTAACAGGCAAAGAAAGAGAACTATGTCATGGATTGCAAAACATACATAAAGTTCTATACCTAACAAAACTGGCCATAGCAAAGAGAATACTGCATCTAAGAACAAAAGCAACTAGGAAATGTCATTATAATACAATATGGCCAAGTAAATTAAGATATGCAAAACAGTGCAGGGAATATTCGGTCCAAAATAGCACTTCCAGTCTAGACTTGCATAAGACTAGATTCCAGATCATTTGTCATTTTACTTGATTTCTTGGTATGTGTGGCATCATTTTATTGTGATTGATTCTAGGGTATCATGGTGCACTTCTATTAGTCGTATTAATTTATTAATGTCATGTAATTCGTGTAGAATTTAGGATGGCTACAGAAGGCATTAGGATTTGTAGTTTGAGAATTAAAAAGCCCCTTTACAATTTAAAAATTAGCTCACATTAAAAAAAAATTAAAAAGAAATCAAGAAAACTTTCATAATCAGAAATAATATACAAGATACAATTCTTTGCACGAAAGACTGTGATCCACAACAAAATGTACTCACTTTTATTGAATATGCTGGTGCATCTGGAAAGTACATGATCATAAGCTTTGAGGAGACAAGGCGGACTTGCAATTCTGGCCAGTCCATCTATAGACAAAGCTGCTCTTACAACACTTAAATCTTCATCATGTAGTGCACGCACTATTGCATCTTGTACGTTCATAAGTTTCTGCAGTATGGTTAAAACAAAAAAGTAAAAAGAACTGGATAAAGACCCTGCCAAGCTGATTCGGTGGAACTAAAATAATGGCTCCAAAATTTTAAAAACAAAAAAGTAATCGCAAAAGCAAATACTTGGTATCACTACAACCAAGGGAAACCACCTTAGGATCAGCAGCTATAGTTTTCAGAATTCCAGATGCAGCTATATTTGACAAAGTGGCTTGACGAACCACAGCCTGGACAGTGTACAAATAGTTAAGCATCCTCAATAAACTATAGAATAAGATACCATCAGTCCACTAAACAAAAGTAAGACTTAGTAAAACACAAAATCTGTACAAAATCTCAGACTTGAAGCAATAACAAACAACTACAACTGAAAACTTAAATGAACAGATGCATATTACTGGTATCACATAATATTATACCTTGGGATGTTCCAGAGAAAACCATAATTTTGAATCAGAGATCTCTGATGGCATGTCCAATGCTCCATCAAACATCAGACAGAACCTTTGCACAATGTTTTCTTCATCCTTTAGGTTCATTCTAGAGTTCTGAAAAAATTAATAAAGAAATCTTATACCATTGGGAGAAGAAACCAGTGGATGAAGCAGAAGAAAGAAATGCAACCCATAAGATGAATCCACAGACCTCGAGAAATTTCCGAATTGCTCCGCGCAGTTCACATGGATAATGCTTGTTGAGCACATTAAGAATTTTCTTTCCCCAGTTACCTGAGGCAAAGGCAAAATTAGCACAAACAGGTCAACAGCATTAACAAAAACACATATTGCCAAGCAAAATGACCTAAATATTCTGAATGTGATCTACTCAAAATAGCCAGAATGTCACGGAATCTAATATGGCTAATCTATGAGTTCATACAAATTATGTGCTCCAATTGCCTGCTTCCTATCAATATACATCCACAACTTAAAAAAAAATTCATACCTGCTTCATGTGGATCTGAGGTATCCATCCTTTGTGACAACTTCATGCAACTTGCTAGCACCTTAGACACAATAATTTCAACAAGATCCTTTGATGGAAGAGCCTCAATCATAACAAGCAGAGTATCTAGCAAGGAATCCTCGGACCTACTGGAGAAAACCAGAAAAACAATTTTCTAGACTTATAATCATAAAGAAGGATAAAGTAAACTAAATGTTATATAAAATATATATATATATATATATATATATATATTATATGCACCTGTGCTCAACCAATGACTCCATGTAAAGGTGAAAAAAACCCCAAATATTGAACTCATTATACAAGCCAGAAAGTACTCCAGGAAAGTCCCTTTGAAGAACAGCAATCAATCAGTAAAGAATTAGCATAAAGGAGTAAAAAATTTGAAAGCATTATTCTAGTGACTGTATTCGTAAAAGAAACATGTCATGCATGAGAAAAAGAAAAGGCTTATAGAAAAGAAATCCTTTAATACCTTATTTCCCGTAAAATCATCACAGTTTTCTTTGGTAGCATCTGTTTGGACTGTGACTGAATGAAATAAAACCAAGCAAACGCATTAGTTTTAAGCATCAAGCATGAGATAAAGTAAACTGCAGTACAAGTACAAAACATGAGAATGAAGAACAATATGATGCTAACATTGTACAATGTAAAACAAAGGAAAGAAATAGAACAGCAATCATATCCTAAAGTAACTAATTCATAGATCTTAAGAGTAGAATGAGCCAAATTTTCAAGTTAAAATTCAATTAGTCATATTTGTGATCACCTAAGGACACTATGATATGTTATTTGCTTAACACATCAAACACAACGCAGACTACCATGGCCGAGATACACCTCAGAATCAACATGTGACAACACATATATTGAAAATTATAGACCTCAAACTCAAAGCATGTGAGATGGGACCTTTTCAGTTTTCACTATTATTTATCAACAGACATGATCATCAAGTTACAATAATTAACAACATAAATTACGTTTGAGTCAAATTGATTATTGATCTACCCACTATTGCAAACCATGGGACCAACAAGTTTTAAGGATAACTATTATCAGTAGGCCTTCAAAAGTTTCCACTTAAAGATCAAATTCCCACAGTGTTTAAGTGGTCAAATTCCTCCACAATATAAGACAAGCTCCAAAGTCTATAAGTCTTTAAGTCAGTTCCAAGTTTAGAAAATTTATAATTTTGTGTTTCAACACAGCATCCAGTAAAAAAATGAATATGGTTGTTAGCATTTCCAAATTACATGACATGACATAAATTATATAACTCCAGAAACAAATTCTTTTGCAACATATTGAAAAACCAATTAAGCAAATCATGTGGACTTAGTACAACATAGTTTTATACAAGGTTTGAAGTTCAGAATAACCTGTACCAGTCCATGGGTAGACCCGGTACACGTCCAGCTTGCATCGGTTCACCAACAAATTATATGCCAGTATAACACACTGAGGGGTCTCACATGAACTACGAAAGACGTGACTAAGGTCTCACACCATTCTTAAAGAGTCTGGTTAAATAAATAATATAATGGACCAGACAGGACCATCCAAAAATGGATGATCCATGTCCTGGTTCATGCCAGGACAAGAAAATACCAACCTGTACATACCCGTCCAAGCAAAACATTAAACCATGGTTTTATAAAGTGTCCTAGAGTTGTACATACAAAGATATGAACATAAATAGAGAACTTACCTCAAGAATCAGATACCAAAAATCATCATAAATTCATAATTATGCAATCCTAACTACGGACCATGGACTGTCCCGACCGCAGAAAACCCACCTTATATAGAAAAAATTTCCCAATAGAACAGAATTAACTCGAGACTCTAAATTCCTCAAAAACTAATTATCATAATAGACAGCACTAGTCTCATAATATAATCAAATATCATCTTTCCTATATAAGAAAATTATAATAATTAACTCATCATCAAATATTAAGTTCTTCCAGCCAACTGTTTACTCCAGAGACATTAGAATCCAGTCTCAAACACTGATATTCCAAGAAGTTTGACATTCAAATGCCTTTTAAAAGAAATCTTTTTTTTTTAGAATGAATCAATTGCTCAATGAAAAAAAAAAGATCCATGTAGTTGATCCCAAACAGTCAAGACATTACATCTTGTTGCAATAGTTCTTGCTGTTGAATGTATCAATTGATTATATTTTGACTATTCAAAGAATTGGCCAAACTCAAAGAAACAAATGCAAAAGCCAATGTGAATAAAAAGTTCCTTCAGCCATGGTTTTTGTTCAAGAAAAGTACAACACAGAATAATATATAAAATAAGCCTAGATGCATTTTGGTCCAGCAAATATGCTGTTGTGAACATGATCACAACAAACACCAATAAGACAATGATAATAACCTTAGTTTGTGGTATTTGCAAGTTGTAACGTTTTGTAACTATTGTACAAGAATAATGCACCACAGAGACTAGTATAGAGAAGAAGCCCACATGTCACTTGGTCACTGTAATTTGTTGAATTTGACTAGATATCAAAATTGAAGGATCTAAAGAATTCACAAGCATGATATGAAGTGGTTTAAGCCTAGTTACTTTTCACAAAAGAAAGAGCAAAGTAGGAGCTTTCCAACTTCTTTTTTATAGGTGGAATGAAGGTTTTTATATTTGACCACATTTTCAAAGGAATAGAAAATATTCAAATAGATATCTTACTCTTTGTAAAATATATTCACTCCTTTCTAATTGTTGGATAATATTTTTATCATGTTCATCAATTGTTGCACGATAAGGCTCCTGCAAGTAAAATGTAAGCCAAACTAATGATCATGACATATCAGGATGTTTACCTGCACAAGGGTAACTAAAGCCATTATTATCACACGAAGCCATGGCAAGTCCACTGACTGATTTGCATCACGTTGAGCCATCCTTGCAATGAAGAATATCAAACTCTGGATAAGCTTAGAGGATAATGTTGCTCTAGTAGCTAGTAAACCAACTACCATTAGAGCAGCAGCCTGCAAAAGCATAATACTACTTGGTCAAAGCTGAAGTCCACGCATGACCCAAATCCAACAATAAATATCTAAATCACACAGAAGGAAAAAAAATAATTCCAGATGTACTAAAATAAAAGAAGAAAATATTAAAACGTAAAAAAAATGAGATCCTATACAACTAGGTCAATGAATTGAGAGCTCTTTACAGCAAGACAAGTGTCAACTCTTAAGACAAGCACAGAAGTGAATCTGATAAGTATCGATATTTGTATGGAAGAAAGCAACCACTATAGAATTATCTGTATATTGCTTCCAGTTGCATGAAAATTAGATATTTCATTATCCTGAATGTCCCAATAGAAAACTAGGGATATCAAATGTCGGTCGAATCTATCTTGGAAGATCAACAGAGGAACACTTGTGAACTAGCTGGTCCTTCAAAAAGTCTCTCATGTAGAATAATAGGGAATCCTAAACAGGCATTAAGCAGGTTCTGTTTTTAGTGGCTCAATGAAAATAAACAGATGAACATATGATCAGATGATATGCATGGTTATTCAATTATTTCAATAGGGGCTCGAGCACTCGCCTAGGCGCTTGGGCAAGGCGAGACGAGGCCCGAGTGCCTCACTTCATTTCCAGGTGACGCGCTTCAAAGAGGCGCTCGCCCGAGCCCAGGCGCTAGGCGCTTCGGGTGAGCGCCCGGGTTAAACCAGGCGACCGAACCAGCGTTTTAGGTCTGGTTCGGTCTCCGGTGCTTTAGTTGGTTCGATCGAACCAACTAAAGCACCGATATCAGCCTTCCTCTCATGACTTCGCAACCCTAACCCTGCTCATCGCTATCGCTGTCGCTCCTGCTGCTACTGCTGCAGCTGCTACCGCTGTCGCTGCCACTGTCGTTGCTCGCCGCTCTCGCTCCCACTGCTGCTTTTCGTTACTACCGCTGTCGCTACCACTGTCGCCGCTCGCCTCTCCCGCTCCCACTGCTACCTCTTCTCACATCGACTCGATATTATATTGTTAACAGTATATTAACAGTATACTGTTAACTGTACACTAGTAACAATATTTTTTATTTATTAGATTAATAATATATTATTTTGATTTTAATACTGCTAATTTTTATTTATTTAAAATTATTGTTATTGTCTTGAATTTTAAGAATTTTTTTTGTTAATGTGATATTATGATTTTGTAAGAGTTTTTTAATTTAATATCATATTTTTATTTAAATAATTATATTTATTAATTATATTATATATTTTTCTATTTTAGCGTCTTGCTTCGCTCGGTCGAGCGCCTAGCGCCTCGGGCGTTTTTTGACCTTAACGCCTTTTGGCCCATAGCGCTTTATAAATCACTGTGGCTATTAGTTAACATAAAATGCACTAAATCATTTGTCCAAGTTCTTAACTATAAGACCTAATAAGGATAGAGTATCGGTAAGTGGAAGATTAAAATAAGGACATGATCCAATAGAAAAAATTAGAGAACTGGTTAAGCGCACATTTTCTTGGTTAGAAATGATGAAGGCGCACTTTTTTTCTGAAGTAACCAACTTCAAGTCATTTAGTACATCAAAGACCACTCATATGGCACTTATATCCAATTTGAGAGTACTCCATGGAATCAAACATATTGAACTATGATTGATACCAGGTTCAGCAGAACCATAATGATGACCAATCCAATTGAGCTTCAGGTGAATGAGTAAATGTCAGATCAACAAATCAACCAAATAGACTGCAATTTTAATAAATATACATTAAAAATTAGAAAAGAATAATAGAATAGTTGGACTTTTTCTGGACCAATCGGTTTCTATATTCAATTATTACAAGAATCACCATCAACTATCCATCTATCTTTTGTTGTAAATGCTTAGGGAAACCCATGAAAACGAACTGTAGCAACTTGATGATAGATTGAACATCTTGTCGATTGTTCTTAGAAAATTCATTTGCAATATCTTTATTGCACAACTTCTTCCATCATCAATAGTCAAGTCATCCATGATGATGTATGAACACTTTGTTTAAAGACTTCTTAACAATATAATTCTATTGTTCTTCTCCAATTTTAGAAGTGGAATCTCTTCCACTGTTATCATCATATTCATCAAAAAGGATGCAGGTTTTTGAAAATGCTCTTAAAATCTTCAACTAGAACCCCTGTGACTCATCACTTCATCACAGTATGCTATGCATGATATAGAACTGCAATACCCTTCATGCATGCTATCTGAGAGCAATTAGCAATCCTACAGATTATTCATGGAATAGTACCCCCATTTAAGGTCGTTGGATCTCTAATAATTGATGGTCTTCATAAGAGTATCAATTGAATATCACCAATGGACAACTCGCTCTAATACCAATAAAATAGAGTGAGCGCATTTGAAGAAATAACACAAACCAAGTACAATTTACATAATTTCTTTTGACAAAGGGTCGATCTCATGGAGAACAGCAAACTTTAATAATGGTTAACAGAAAACCTATCAATTTACTAATTATAACGAAGTAACAAGATGAAAAATAATCAATTACAAAACTACAGATCAGAGAATGAACAGTAGATAATTTAAAAAAAGAATAAATTGGAGCAAAAAGAAGAAAGAAGGAGATGAGAAAGATATGGCTATAAACCAACACATCAGTCATTGATTCATCTATTACCAATTACAAGAAAAAAAATTTTCAAGTACGCAAAATTTTCTTACATATACAGTAGCTGAACCTTTTCAGACATTAACTTTTGAGAAGATTACTTTCACTCTTTTTCTTTTGTGTGAAAAAAACCGTGATCCCACAAGAACCCATGATAACTAACTTGTAGAACTCTCTAAATCAGATCTTAATGATCATTAATTCTCCTATACCAACACCTAAGAGAAAAACTCCTACTGCAAATACAACTCAAAATAGTTTTGATTTAAAGAATCCCTGAAAAGTAACAAAATTTTATACAGTGGTATAGTATCGACTTCAATTACAGGATTAACTCTAACAAAAGAGAAAACGAATCACAACTTTGAACTTAGCAAACCTGCCGGCTAGATATTTATCATTACATTTGAAATCTAATTGCTTTATGTGTTATTTCAAATTGATTTACATGTTCATCTAATTCATGAATCAGAGTCACACATGTGAAGTCCAATTTGTCCTTGGACTTCTCACCAATTCTTCAACCCGAAAATCACAATGAGTGGAAAAAAACAATCTTCAGTGAATTCTGGAGTGATACTTGGAAAACATATTAGGCATGGACGCTAATGCCAACAATGGCCACTTCTAAGTTGTGAATAGAAATGCCAATTGAATCATCTGTGACAAGCAGGACCAAGGAATGGAAAAAGGTAAAACCATAAACAATTTTCTGTTCAAAACTTACCTTGTGATCCTGATTTCCACTCATAGCAGGGTTAAGCCCATTAAATACAAATCCCAAGACCCTCTGTACGTTATCAGTGTCCAGCTTAGGGATGGCACCCAAAGCCTCCACAGCAACTGCAGTACAAAAGCAAATAACAGGTCTCGAATGTTGAAACTCTTTTGTTGGAGATGCCTGCAAAAGTAGGAGGAACAGTAGTAAATCTAAAACAAAGATGCACTGTGTAAAAGGTATGCAGTGAAAGGGATGGGAAAGATATTGAAGTTACGAACATAGTTGCACAAAGTCTCCAAAAGCCCTTTATCACGAACGCACTGTTGCACGATGACTTGCCTTGGTGGAGGTGCACCTGAAGCCTTGACACCTTCGAGAAACATCCACTTGCTATTTCTGAACAAAATTTCAGAACAGAAAAATAACTAAATTGGGACGAGAGGAAGCAAGCAACAATGGTAAGGCAATAGAAAAAGCATCAGCTGATCCGAACCCTAAATCCAGCAATTGGACAATGCGAACAAAAGTTTCCGTGTCATGGAACGGTAGTGCACAGAGAATCAGTTCGTCCGGATTGTATATATGAACTCTGCAATTACCCAAATGAAGCATACTGAGTTAACTGAAGTTACACGACTAAAGAGTAGAATTTGATGGGGAAATTATATAAGAAAACCATACAGGTATCGGCGGATGAGATATTCAAGCGTCTTGAGAGCAGCATGGAGCTGCAAGTACCCGGAAAGCAACCGGAGGTACGAGCATATGGACCTGTTTACCTTCTCTTCTTCCTTAGGAACCATCTTCTCCCTATTCAACTCGAGACTAGTCTGGCTAAAAAGAGAGTCTTTGTAGCTTCTGAAGCGAGTATCCAACTCGACAAGGACCTCCAACCCTAAAATCCAAACCCCTAACCATGAGAAATCAACAGGGAACACCAAATCAAGAAGCGGGGAGGGGAAGCGATTGTACCTGACAGCGCTATGGGGAAAATTGTTTTGAGATCGATGTCGGAAGCCGCTCTGGAATCGAAAAGAACGGAGGGGCGAATCTGCGCCTCCGAAGTCCCTCTGAGGACGGAGCGGATAGCCTGGAGTTGGGCGGCGATCGACATGGTTGTCGGAGGACGAAGAGAAGAGGAAGGATCGACGATTTGGAGGTGAGAAGCTCTTCAGAACAGGATTGGAGGGTTTTGGAGCGTCGAACCGCCGCGAATACTCCCCTCGCTCTCTCTCTTTCTCGGCCTTAAAGTTTAAACCCTAAGCCTTGGGTTTCGGAGTGCTGTCATTAAGCTTTTAACCCGGACCGGACCTGTCGGACCGGAAAACTCATGAACCGACCCTACAATCGGGTCGGTTCAGTAATCAGATGTTTCGAATGGTAAAAGGACTAAAGTACTCTTAAAACCCCTTGAAGAAAGTTTTGTTCCAATAAAATCAACAATACATTTAATTACATATCTTATTTCTTTCTACATATTTTTTATTAATCTCTATCTAAATTTTATTTTTTTCCTATTTTTTATTAGAATATTAATATTTATTTCAGTTATTAAACTAATTTTTTATGATATTTACAATTTTCATTTCATTTAATTTTGTATGACATTTCTTTCTTCATTTGTACATTACTATCTATACTAAATATAATATTTTTCTTTATTTTTTATCATATATTAATCTATATTTCTGTTATTAAAAGAAAATTCTCATGCATTAATCATTGTCTGAAACATAGTTATATAAAAATAAAAATGCGCACTCTAAATTGGTTTTGTTTACTAATTAGATCATCTAAAGGAATTTGAATGCTCTTAGTTTTTATTTACTATCAAACATGCTATATCATAAATATAATTCATTTTGAAGTTTGATAGAGGAGGGTGTGTTTTCATTGATGTCAAAGTTATTGATGCATATAGATCCATAATTTGTAGTAATATAAGGTTATTGGAAGAAAATTTTTTAATAATATAAGGTTATTGGAAGAAAATTATTGTTTAATAATGATTTTTATTAAATCATTTATTGTACTAAAGTTATCGCTTATTGTTTCGAAATGATTGTATGATCTTTATATCCAAAAACATCAACCATTTGTTGTTGGGTAAATAGGGATATTACTTATTATGTCGTGAAATATGAAGGGGGGAATGAGTTTTCATGTATTAACGAATATTTGTATATCTATTGTTAGATAATATAGTGTGTTCATATCTTATTATGTCTTTTTTTATATTTAAAACAGAAAATATAGTGTGTTTATCAGTTGAACGTGGAAGGCTTATATATTCTTAGAATTGTAAGTTTTAATCTTATGTCTTAATTAAATAGAAATATAAAAGTTATTGGGAAAGTCTTCGATTATAATGTTAGTATGATAATTTATCTTGAAAGGTCTCACATTTTATATTTTTTTCGCAAGTTTCATAACACCCCTATATGTTTCAAATTAACAATATTGTGGTAGTTTTATTTTTATTTTTGCATCAAAATATAATTAAACTCAGATCGATTTCTAGCTAAATTAGCCTAATATTCCTAACTTTTTTTATTTTTTTTGTTAAATAACCAAAAATACTTCATTAAAAAAACATTGTAGTTGAGTTTTAATTGTTTAGATCCTCAACAACTTCAATTATTAACTATTTCATATATTTTGAAGTTTCATAAAATGATTTTGAATGCAAATAAAAATATTATTTTGCTACATTTCATTTTTTTTCACTTAAGCTTAGATGTATACCTATATATTTTAGAAAACTATATAATATTTTTATTATTTATTATAAAAGTCTAATATTATGTTCTTAAATTACAGTGTTCTTAAATTTAATTAAAAAATATAAAAAAGATTTAATTAATTCAAGTCTTCATCAACCTTAATTATCAATTTTATAATAGACTTTGAGGTCTCATAAAATAATTTTCTGAGAATTTTTGAATGAATACTCCACCGAGAAATTCCTCGAAAATATATCTTCAACAGAATGATAATTCCCATCTAAAAATTATCATTAAAACGATGCATCTCTTATAGTAGTGTCAGCAAACTCACCTTTTTCTCTGCTTTGCTTTCCTTTTCAGAAAAATGTTCATATGCTGCAGTAATAACCAAAACAGACATCAAAACCAATCCACAAATGCAAGGTGTAAATTAAATTTCTACATTCAAAAATACTAAGACATAATGTTTGGCAAAGACTAGAAACTATCACAATCTAATAGTACAAGAATAAATCTGCCAGAGGTGAAACTAGGCATTGAGTGCCTGTCCAAAGTGGTTGACATAAAGATTAAATGAGAAGTTCCATGAACAATTCATTTTCATAAGTTTAAAAAGCAGCAATGACCAAAATCGAGGATCAGCAAATAAGGAAGATGTCAAACTGCCATGGAGATGAGGTGAGCAGAGTACCCATCTCACTTAACAATCCATGTGGGTGTGACTATGATGCGTTCTCCTGGATTCACGACCATGGTGTGTGGGTGCAACTGCTCTCTGACCTAATTTCTCATGGAAGGTTTCTCGCTTCCACATCCTTTTCGGTTACAGATGGCACGGAAGGGGTAGTTGACGTTGCTGCATTTGGTGCAGGTCCAGCTTCCTTCCGGAGCCTCTGGCACATCGTTGTTAATGTGATTTGAAGCCTATCATGGAAGAAGAAAAGTTAAAGAGATCAAATTATGGTATGCTTATTACATTAATGAAAAAGAATAACATAAGAAAAGTAAGAGTCAATCAAATGTATGGATTGAAACAGGCAGAAGCTCTCTCTACTTCACCTACAAACTCTTTGAGTCTGAGAGAAGTGGCTGGGATTATCCAGGGATGTCATTCATTTGGACAGAGGTTCTTCATATCCAAGACTAACATAGGCATTTGGAGTTCCAAAAATCTTAAGATATAGAAAATTAGCTACCAATGTACATAACTATCACCTCTCTGTTTAGACCTTATTTGTATGGACGCTGCACCAGATCATCCTCTAAAGAGGCACACAGCATGAGTCCTTTATGTCAGTAATAACAAAGTCGACCAGCTTATGTGCCAACTCATCTAGTGTGACTATAGGCCTTTCTAACTAACAAGGAACTCTGTCTATTCCAAGAACCTAAAATGGTTTTAACATAAAATGTTCAATGGAAGGGTATATGGTATAACAACAACAATAAAGCCGTAAATCTCAACTATTTGGGGTCGACTACCTGGTTTTTTTATTGTCATTGAGATCTATAAAAAGTCATATGTTTAGTTAAATTCATAGTACTTAAATCTTTATTTATAGTTTCATTAAAATCTTTTTAGGTCTTCTTCTATCTCTCATCGTACCATTAACATTAATTATTTTACCTCTTATGACTACCGCATTCGGAGGTCTCCTCAACACATGGTCATATCATCTTAAACGATTCTCTCATCTTTTCAACTATCGAAGCAATACCTAATTATTAACGAATAAAAGTATTTTTTTTCAATCTTTCCTAGTAACTTCACATATCCATTTCAACATTCTCATCTCGACAACACAAATTTTTTTGTATATGTTTTTTCTTAATTGCCTAATACTCAAGTCCATAAAACATTGTTGCCTCATTATTGTCTTATAAAATTTTTCTTCTGATCTCAAATGTATTTGATGATCACACAAGACTCCTAACACCCCTCGTCATTTTAACTATCTTGTTTTTACTCTATGAATAATATCTTCATCGATCACTCAATCTTGTTGAATAATTGATCCAAGAATCACTTTTAAAGTGAATATAACAAACCCTATCATGGCCAAGTATGTGATCCATACACCAAATAATATAGCATACATCTATGAGGCACTTGTACATAACCAAACTTGATAAATCAGGTTCCTTTACAAGCAGTATGAAAACATCAGATTTACATGCAGATAGTACAACAAAGTTTTAAATAAAGAGACATAAAGAAAGCCAGCAAGAAAAGAGACTTACAAGGGTAGGCCTTGGAGCTCCACATTTCTTCATATTGCAAGTAGTCCTAAAGGCAAAGTTAATATTGCCACATTTAGGACATGTCCAGTCACCCTCAAATGATCCATCAGGACCTAAGAAAATTCAAAGAAATGTATAAAAGAGTGATGATGAATGGAATACAATCATGTCACGAGAATCCATCACCACCCTAGTGGTGACTAGAAAAGAAATTAATACAAATAGTTACCACAAAGGATATAAAATGGAGTTCCAACCAAAAAAAGAACCACTTAATGCCTACATATGATTTTAGCAAGGACTAGAAATGACACATGCAACGAACTGACAAAGTATATACAAACTGTCATAAAAAGATTATGTTTTGTTTCGGATATGTCTCTTCTCAAACTAAACTGCCCTTTTCAAGTTAATGTGCTGTTTAGTTAGGTAAGGCACCCTCCTTCCTTCCATGTTGCATGTGTTTACGCAATTGGTGTTCAATGCTAAACATAATACAGTTGCACAATGCTGCAGAATGCAAATATGCTGGACCTACCACCACGACGTTTACGTGAAGCACTATTATCAGGAAGTTCTTCTCCGGACCATGGTCCTGGAACCTTCAGAAACCAGGCAAATCATAAGATAAAGAAACAAAATATTTGAAGTATCCATATCACAATATAACATTTGTATAACATAATGCATACCGGAATGGGAGATCCTTGATATCCGTAACCATATATATCCATGGTAGGATCAGGGCCATAACCATAGCCTGCAACGACTGTACATGTTAATGAGAGGAAAAAACATGGGCATGAAACAACTAGTGTAACCAAAGCATCGCAACATTGATTGCACATGCATGCAAAAGACACAGTCAGCAAGGCCAGACAACCCCCAAGCTTACCCAGTAATTCTGCATGGATCCACAGACACTGCAAACATATAGGCATGCTTATACATAATGAAGCATACGCACATATAAAAATATGCATAAGTTTGTTTATACATGTTCATATACACACAGAATGCACATATGCATATATATATATATATATATATATATATAGAGAGAGAGAGAGAGAGAGAGAGAGAGAGAGAACCTCCCATTAGTCCTGGAGGACCATATGCAGAAAAAGGACCATATCCTGGAGTGCTAAGTGGACCATAATCATAGCGCATGCCAGAGAGTGGAAATGGAGCACCGAATCCACCGGATAATCCAAAGGGCATAGGTGGTGGACCACCAAACCCACCATAGTAAGCAGATGCAAGACGATCAGGGACAGGTGTTGACCCTATTCTCTGGTAAAGCATCAAAAGGAAGAATTTGGAATGGGTCTGACTCATATCTCTCATGAAAAGAAAAAAGACAGATACATGTAGCTGAAATTGAAAACAACTCCTACCAAATTACTTTATTTCCATGAAAAATCTTTTATTCTAAGGTTTCATTAACTAGGATCAGAACAAGACTTCAACACCTTCTCATACTACTACACTTATATGAAAGTCCTTCTGAAAGATGGCCACAAATTTGATGATTTTTAATTTATCAATTGTTATCGCAATTCACATGACAGTTGGTTTCACCATTCTGATACACACTTGTTGATGATCAGTACAACGACTTCAAAACGTTTGGCTAATTTTGACTGGGCTGCACTTACCTCTTTTGCAGAACATCGAGAAAAAACATTGTTGTCGATTCAGATATATTTGCAAAGAAAGGCACGGTGAACAACTTCATATTACATAATTCTTCATACAAGAATCTGGCAATAATCAAAAGAACAATGTGTAACATGCATACAAATAGCATCAATTTTTATTGGTCGGAAACTCATTTTCTCAGGTGCATGTCCTTAAGTTGACACAACTGCCACACTGATTGAGGTGTGGTCCATACTAACCAGACCCCTGTTGATACATGCAAGACGGTATATGTGCCAAGTGCCAACACATAAATGAAATCATCCCATACCTAAGACTTACAACCTTACAACAAACTACAAGAACATCAATTTATTTAATGATACCATATGGCAAGAATAGTACTAAGAGAAACTGACAGGATTTGGACTGGCTGATGGGCGGGGAGCACCACATCTTCCACGATTGCATACTGTTCTAAAGCTGAAGTTTATATTACCACATTGCAGGCAGGTCCAATCGCTGTCACTCCGAGAACCTGAAAATAGACAAAACATTTAAATTTTAATTCAATGTAGCACTATCTGCTTATCTAAGTTGAATTATTTAGACCTCTAGATTCACCCATATCGAGAAAATAGTAAAATACTAAAACAATGTCCAATCTGCTAACCTCTTTCTATAAAAGATCCCTATGTGTGTGTATGCACTATGCATATGTGAAAGGAAACACTTCTAACAAGGAACTGATTTGCTTAAAAAGCAGCTAATATAATGTTGTTGGAACTATCCAGCATAAATCAGGTAAGAATAACAGAATCTTTACAACAATAAACTACTGGAAGAGAAAGCTCATCCAATGGAGGTCATTAACGACAGATTGTGGATTGCTGGCACCATTGGGAGTGTCATAATGTCACGGACGGTCATTACTCACCCACAACACCTTCATCGACAGACTGTTCGTCGCTTTTGTTTGCTTGTACATATGTTTGGTAACATGTTTTGTCTTGTTTTTTGTGTGCTTTTATTTGAAAACTATGAGCAAAAATAATTTACAGAGCTATAAAGTAACCGTTCACCAAAATGAGCAAAATTGTCTCAAAATGACCCAATTTTTGCATGTCATGGCCTGTTTTCTGCACGCTGCAGTGTGATGTGAAACGTCAGCCATCTCGGCACCCTAGAACCACCCGGGTGGCACAGGGCTAGATGGGGTTTAGGGTAGCGTTGGGCATTGATTAGATTCACAAGTTCGTACATAAAGCATATGGGGTCTTGCCAACACACCCGATACCAAGTGAATAGTCATTTGTGGAATTGCGACTATTCGTTTGCCTTCTAAAGTCATCGTTTTCTCCTTCCTCTTTTTTCTTTCTAACACACCAAGTATTTGTTAAATTGCTTATAAATCTGTCCTCTTTACGAAACGTCGGGACTTATCCATCACTCTTTTTTTTAACTAATCAATTTGCTCTTTTACAGATCCTTCGGGACCTGAGCAAAGTTGCAACTAGGCTGACCTTTTGCAGACAAATAACGCAAAGGTGTCTCACAACTTAAGCAATGCCAACTAAATCCATGACAGTAAGACCAAAGCACTTCATTGATATATATTAACTATTGCACTATTAAACAAGTTAACTGATTAGTGAAGGAGCATTTAATTATAAACATGAAGAGATAATTACTGTTCTTTTCTTAATGTATCGCATTCTTTAAGTCAGCTTTTTCATGTGGAGTTGGTATCAAAGCATTGATTTGTGAGTCAAAAAATATTGCCTGGATTCAGTAAAATGCCAGTTTACATTTACTCACACTGTGGGTCCTGCCGAAGCTGGCGGCTGGGCAACCTTCGGGTGGTTCCAAGCTTTCATTGTTGTAGTTTACAGACATGAGACAGAGTCCCTGTGGTGGAGCTGATAATGCAACCTTTGCAAGCTCTTTCCGGTCCCGAGCTGCCATGATCTTTGGTACAACATCAGGAGGCAGTGCTTCTCTTCCAATCTGAAGCAGCCGAATTGTACCGTCCGGTACGAGCGATATGTACCGGTCCGACAGGCTACCAGTACGGTCGATTTCGACTGTAGCAGTGCTACAGTGCTCGGTACACCTGGGTGTACCGCTCAGTATACCGTACCATACAGTACCGAGCCCAGGTCGAAACATCGGTACAGTACGGTATTACGAACCTTGCTGATTACTACATCAAACATCCAACACCAAGTATTCATAAATTGGGTGTATGATCCAGCAGAATTAACTAACAAGAGATACGATAGCAAACCAAACATTTCTAACTCACTAAAGAAAATGAGCAGAAACAGCAAAAGTGAAGCTCGTTAATTATCTGCTTCTATGTGAGCAAGCAAGATAACAGTATCACCTCTTCTTCCGGCTCTACTAACTGCTTGAGACACTACATCTGCTTCCAACCTTGCTTGCAAAGAAGAGAGGTAAAAAGATTGAGACAGAGAGAATTGAAGACACACTAAATACAAAAGGTGTGCCTCCTTCTACCAACTGAAGACACTCTGCCCCTTCATTTTACTTTCGGCTTAGTAAAAAGATCAAATGGTGAAAACAACATTGTAAAAAATATATTAGGATGTCCAATTTGGCTAACAAAGTTATTATTTAAGTTAAATCAATCAATTAGTGGGGCTCAAATTTATTTGAACAATTATAGATATTTTCTTTTGGCTATTACACCTGCCTTGACCCGATTCACATTTTCCAAGAATAGCGGCTACTGTAGTTCTGTTGCACCTTCATCCCTTGCCACATAAAATATTGACAGATGTAATACAATGGCCACTACTTCTCAAAATTGCAACAGTGGCTGCAACCGCGGCCACTGTGTTTGCTGTTTAGAATAATGAACTGAACTTTCCAAGCAATACACTATTTTTTGCATAAGATACCAACTAGAACCTCACTCATCCATAGGACTCTTAGAAGGCCATAAGAAGCCACATGATTTTCAGTTTTGTTTCATCATTCATGACCCAACCAAAGTTCTTATAGAATGCTGAAGTCAACTAATCAGTTCCATGCTAGCAAGTGCAACCAGCCACTTAATCAGCTCCTGATGAACCTTTTTTTGTGACAACTAGAACAACACAATTGATTAAAATAGTTCTAAAAAGAGAACGTCTGAACATAAAAAACCTCAGATCCTTGATTAAACCTAGATCCCATAAACCATGGTTTTAAATACCAGCAATATTGTGGGTGCCCACTGGAGTCTACCAATCTGAGCATAAATTGACTCAGAACATATTACTGGTACTAGGTAGTATATTTTTCATGTGATACAGGGCAGTACAGATTGAAAATATACCATCCCAGTGTCATACCAATCTAGTGGATCATCCTACCTTATGGGTTTAACAGACAATTAGTTGTTTGATGGACAAAGCTCTTTTATCTAGAGCAAACACCCCAGATACTAACCCAACTACTTCCTACATCCACAAAATACAAGAGACTATTACAAGATAACTAAGAAATGACACCATATTTAAGACAGTCAAACAATAGCAACTTCTTAAATCTTTTCCCGATTACACACAAAAAGAACCACAGCTCTTAGTTCTCCACATCACCAGCCCATGGTAGCTAGCTAAAAGATCCTTGAAAAAGTATGTATTTCTTTCTTTGGATAATGTCAAACACAACTTAGCTTCTCCAGACAATGGTTTTACTAAATCTTTTCCAACGCAACGTACTTTGCTAATTATAGAGGATGCCAAAGCTTAAAACTGAACTATTTAACTAACAACCCACCACACAAGATGAATAACAACAACCAAAGGTCCAATCCCAAAGTCAAGGATATTTACTGCGGCGATTTTCTTTTCCCGTCTTTCACAAGAAGAACCAAACATGTAGCTGTCATACCCATTCCATTTTTCCCAGTAAACAGTATTTGAGAATTTTTATTGTTGAGAATCTCTTAATTTCATATTAGTATGGATTCACAAAAAATAATCTTTAAGAACCTACCTATCATTTACATCATGCTAATCGACTAACTAAAAGCAACCGTGACCATGATGATCCATATCCAGCAGAACCAATATACTCAAAAGAATAATGCACGAGTCAATAATATCATCCACATGAGTATGGTAGATCAAACTCGAACCAGATCAAATACATAGCCAACGAACCACGAAACGAGAAATCAATGCAAATAAAATAAATAAAGAGATACATAGAGACCATCTCAACAGATTAAAGATCTTACCTTCGTTGCGGGACCTTTTGGATCCGAATGAGCCTCGATCATCCCCCTGTAGAACAATAAATCAAACAAATCGCAAAATAAATTCTCAATCCAAACCAGGTAAGGACCAGGAATCGGGAATTGGAAGAGAGCCGACGCGGAAACAGAGAAGAAGCGATCGAAAAACCCTAATTTGCGGTGGGTCGAA
>LVTN01000453.1:85833-96028 GCA_001649415.1 Musa itinerans | reverse complement strand
GAGATCCAATAAGTCTGACACACAAACCCTGAAGAGAACACATGGTAGAACATTCAAGTGTGGAGTACAAGCTCACAGGAAGATGGACTTTCTATAATAATGACATATGTTGGATGCATGACTTCCTGAATGAGAATTACAAGCTCTTAACCAATTTTCCTTTATTTTTCTCAGAATAACAAGCTGTTGAATGAGAATCACCATGTTCCGCACTTGTCTGAATAAAAAACCAGTACCCTCAACCTCGAGCTGCAAAAGAGCATCCTGGGAAATGCAAGATTTCATAACGAGTTTAAATGGTATGTAAAAGTGCCATTCATAATCAAAGCAGGCACAATCTGCATAAAACAAGTCAGTAGTCTGTAGTGATCATAATTACCAGTTCAGTGATGTCGAATCGGACGATTTCTTTCACTGGATTACCCAAGCGATCGTTGTGTGAGGCATTTGCAAAAGATGAGAAGTCATGCTTCCCAACAAAATATGCTGCAGCTTCTCTCATGACAACTGGATTGAGTTTATAAGCACTATGATATGCATAAAGAGACCGAAAAGGATCCATAACCGGATAATTGTATATCTTGTAGTGATAAGTCTTGCTTTTTGTGGAGAAACGAGCATGAAATTCAGGACATGCTGCACTAATTTCTCTCACTCGGATTTCCGGCGGTAGAAGCCCATTCAATGCAGCATGAAGGGTATCCAAACTGTCGTACATGAAAGGCGTAATGAAGTGTGCAACCTGAACAAAGTGGAAGCAACATATATTCTCATGTGATCGCCTCAAGTATAAAACCTACGATATGTTTGATGATCTGTTGACTGATTGAACTTTTTGTGAGTTAAGAGGTTAATTGATGCATATCAATGCTTCGGTGAATATAATATATTACTTCATGATATCGACAAAAACAGTGTGAAAAGAATGTAACAAAAAGAAAGGACTATAGCAGCATTAATTAAGATGACCAAACCTGACCCCAGGCATGGACACCAGCATCAGTCCTGCTTGCACCAACCAAGCAAAGGTCTTTTCGATCAAGCTTTGTGATGCATGTTAAGGCATTTTCTACGAGGCACTGTATTGTTGGTGGTGACTGTTGATATTGCCAACCTGAAGTGTAATTTTAGGTTATGCCAATCAGATAAATATTCTTTTGTTTAACAGAAAAATACATTTTAAGCACAGATAAATAGCAAACCCAGTTCACTGTCATTTTGAGCAATGCACAACAGAGTAGAACAAAAGGATATTAGCTATTTAAGCTACTAATTCATCCTTTGTCTGATAGAGACATGGCTTGTTTTTAACCAAACACAAGACACATATACCATCACGATTCGAAAATATTGCAGATACACAGGAAAAAAACGAATTTTACCGATATTTGAAATGAATTGTAGCAAGGATACTATGATTCGAAAATAACACAACTATGACAACCATCATGTACAAAATGTAAAATTGTTCAAAACAAACAAGCATGAGAAATACCAAGCCCCAAATGAGACTTGCATATAATATGTCCAGTTCGTATCAGGAAAAATTCATGCCTGAAATGTAAAATGGGCAATCCCCTCCACCAAGCCATTAGCCAAGGACGCTGCTCTATAACTTTCAAGTACGAGCGCAATGGTTTCTACCTTTCGATTTCTATCAAAATCTAGTATTCACCATGGTTAGCATCTTAGTACAAAATAGTGCACCAAGTCAACTGCCTGGATCTACAGTATGCTTAGATCAATATTCCTAGTCATCCATCACGGCCACCATCCCCCAAGAAGAAGCATATCCTCCAGAGTAACAATCCGGGATTTCCCATGATCAGATCTGTGACCTAAAATGTCAACCCATATCGACATTATACAATTTTCAACTTTCTGTCAAGATAGGTGATGGAGCAAACACACGAAATGCAAGGGATGCGAGATATGAGGGCACAGACATTTCGTCAAACAGATTAAAGACCCTTCCTTTTGCGGCTTTCTCCTCCACTAAGTTCATACACTCCAGCACAATCCCAGATCAAATACATAGCCAACGAACCACGAAACGAGAAATCAATGCAAATAAAATAAATAAAGAGATACATAGAGACCATCTCAACAGATTAAAGATCTTACCTTCGTTGCGGGACCTTTTGGATCCGAATGAGCCTCGATCATCCCCCTGTAGAACAATAAATCAAACAAATCGCAAAATAAATTCTCAATCCAAACCAGGTAAGGGCCAGGAATCGGGAATTGGAAGAGAGCCGACGCGGAAACAGAGAAGAAGCGATCGAAAAACCCTAATTTGCGGTGGGTCGAACGCGGCGATGGATAAAATCGTCGACCCTCAACATTCGTCAACACAAAGCAAGCTACAAATAAAGTTATTATTCGTAAAGAAAAACACGATCCACGAAGCCAAGAAGGTCGGATTGGACCTGCGAACTTGGTGCCATCATAAGCGATGACCATGCGCCACTTGTGAGGGCCAGGGAGCGCCACCCGGGCCGGCTGCGTCTGTTCCTCGGATACACCATCGCTGACATGCTGTCGTGGATACGATGATTGAGCTCCAAAATCGAAAGAGAGAGGAGAAGGGGGACAGTTTAGAGGAGGAAGACGAGTTGATACCGAGCTGTTCGAGAGATATACGGCGCGAAGAGGAGAAACTGCAGCGAAGCCTACGGTCGCAACACCCATCTCTATCCACTTCCGCCGTTAATTAAGTGGCGAATAAAAGGGACAGGAAGGAGAGCTCACCTTGGCGAAAGCCATGAGGGGAGAGGAGGCCGTTGAAGAATACGGGAAGGAAAGCTCGGGGCGATCGTGTGTTGCGGCGACCCGCTGACGGCACAGGGCGACTGCAGCGGAGTATGGCGGCGCTTTCTATTGGCGGACGTGTCGAGAATTTTACACATCCATCGACAGACGGTTCTGAAATGTTGTAGACGCTCTTATTGGATCTAATATCACATTTATATCCTTCTAAATATTAATATCCTTCACAAACACCCTTTCCCGTTAATATTTATTTTAGCAAAATTTCAGATCAAAGACTCTAAAAATGGTCAATGTTAACTAATTTTTAACATCATAATATTTTTAGTCGTCAGCCCAATGGCTTTGTCAACGGTTGATGATTGATCAAGCCCGAATTATTATGATAACCTAATTTGACTCTTAATTGTGGACTATTAGGAGCCCATTCTATTGTTAGATTTGAGCCACATTGTCTCACATTAATCTACCATATTGCCTTCCAACTGATCAGTGTTCCGATTGTTCTTCATTGAAAAATCTATAAGCACTCTTCCAATGGGATAAGTATGTTATCACCTGCCACTATTGGAATAGACAACAGTGACAGCCAACTCAAATACAAGTCTTCTTTTCTAATTTGCTTCTTCCATATGTGACCATTATGATGTCCTAAATATTTCTGGTGAGACTCCAATGCTCGATCACTTTAGATTGTTGAGTCCTTGTTGTTGCCATAACCAAAGACCATGATGACGAGCTTGCACCATAGCTTGTGCAGATTTATTATGCATGATGATAAATACATCTTTTTTTTTTTACAAACGTGGACCAACTCTAAATTGGAAGAAGATTAGATCCTATTTAGTTTATCTTCCAATCCAATCGAAAACTTCTAAGCATTAGTACCTTTTGTTTTTCGAAAGAGTCTTGCCCGGAGATGGGAGCAGAGTTTTTGACAGCATCAAATTGTGTCTGGGCCTTCTTCCTCCTCTGTGGGGGAAGGCGACGTCAAGACAATCAGGATTGGAGCCTTAGGTGGACAATTGAGGGACATAAGAAAAATCATTGGTGAGGATTTGCTATGATCAAAATCAAAAGATTGGAGGAGGGTACGAAAGAGGTGGAATAGGTGAAGAGCTCGTCTCATCGGAGGACAAGACCATTCTATTTATGTGGATAAGAGACAAAGGAAATAGAAAAAATGATGCAAAGCTATAAAAAGAGATAATAAAAAATTAAATGATCAAGAAAAACTAAAAGTAATTACTCCACTTATTCTTGTGTTTTAAGTAGATTCAGATATCCTAAAAGAAGAGAAGATAAAAATATATATGCATAGCATATGTCAGTAGGTAGCATAAGCATTTTCTTAAAAATAAAAAATAATATAAAAAAATATTTATCTTAAAACTATATTTTTTTATCATCCTTTTTATCACTTTTATAATAGAACTAATTTAAAGAACCAAATTACTTATATATTGCATCTACTGATTCCATGATATGCAAATAGCCAATTGGTAGCATTACTCTCTAAGAGTATTCATATTGTACACAGGTTAAGAAGACTACACTGCCCTATGTTTTTAGTCATCCTTTCATTCATCTAGATTACTCAAAACCTCACATCCAGGTAGCACCATGTGGAGGACATTGGTCTCTTTCAATGCTTTAAACCAAACGAAGGATTAAGGCAACTTTTGTGGCCAGCAACATGGAAAGGAACTCCCAATGCCATTTGGCTTACGGTTCTTTGGAAGGCAAATCAAATCCTGTGAACAAAAAGCAAAACAATGAGAGGATCTTCTTTTACAGGGAAGCTTACGGTTCTCTCTCTCCCACCTGCCGTTTGCTCGAACACCCATGTCCTTACAAGGCCATGGGATTAAGGCAACTTTTGTGGCCAGCAACATGGAAAGGAACTCCCAATGCCATTTGGCTTACGGTTCTTTGGAAGGCAAATCAAATCCTGTGAACAAAAAGCAAAACAATGAGAGGATCTTCTTTTACAGGGAAGCTTACGGTTCTCTCTCTCCCACCTGCCGTTTGCTCGAACACCCATGTCCTTACAAGGCCATGGGATTAAGGCAACTTTTGTGGCCAGCAACATGGAAAGGAACTCCCAATGCCATTTGGCTTACGGTTCTTTGGAAGGCAAATCAAATCCTGTGAACAAAAAGCAAAACAATGAGAGGATCTTCTTTTACAGGGAAGCTTACGGTTCTCTCTCTCCCACCTGCCGTTTGCTCGAACACGCATGTCCTTACGAGGCCATGGCTCATGTTCTACCTCAAACGCCAGGTTAATGCTGGTAGCAGTAATGGTTGGCAGGTTTCTGTATCTTTCAGCTATCCTTCTGCCACTGCAACACAACCAAGAGTGCCATGGATGCCTCATATGATTATTACTGATGACAATAATTATTAGTCATCATTAGCTTTGATGGCTGGAGCTGATAATTTACAATGGCAGCTTGTAGTCATGGCCACACTTCTCCTACCATACACTTGGATTTTAGAAAGGATTAATTTTGAGTACAGATTAAATAAATTAATTGTTTGATCAAAATAATAATAATATATTTATCAGACCCTTATAAATCAATTTTAATCTTGTCCATTTTCGATATGAAATCAATTAAAATTTTATAATTTATTTATTAGTCATCATTAGCTTTGATGGCTGGAGTTGATAATTTACAATGGCAGATTGAAATCTTCTAGCAGCCATAATTTACAATGGCAGCTTGTAGTCATGGCCACACTTCTCCTACCATACACTTGGATTTTAGAAAGGATTAATTTTGAGTACAGATTAAATAAATTAATTGTTTGATCAAAATACTCATGTTGAAATTAATAATAATACATTTATCAGATCCTTATAAATCAATCTTAATCTTATATATTTTCGATATAAAATTAATTAAAATTTTATAATTTATATATATTATACCAAAATTTTACCTACTTCTAAAATTCACAGAAAACTAAAAAAACTAGAGTATCCTAGTAGTACTGGATCAAATGTTGTTTCAAATGATTTATCTTTTTCTACTGAGGAATATGTTTTTTTTAGAAAGCCAAAATATACTTATATAGACTTGAATTCTAAGCATACAACATGTGTGTGTATATATATACATAAAATATTATGAATTAGCATGGATATATATATATATATATATATATATGAATAGATAATAAATTTAAATTAAAGAAAGCTTTAATTAATAAGTTTTCACTTATTTGACCACTCTGCAAATAATTATTTTCCAGCTTACTGAGTTGAGCATTGAATCTGCAGCATCTCTCACTACCATTAAACTGGTCAAAATAACTAAATAAGCTCAGTAAACAAGTGTCTATATATTTAAGGAAAAAGAAATGGAAAGAAAAACAATTTATTTGGTTCAGATATAAAGAACTGTCATGAATCTGAGTCTGTTGGAACGAGTTGTTATCATGATTTATATGATGGCCATATTGGTGAATTATTGTTGACTATGACAACCAGAATTGTGCTCATAAAGCTACAGCTTGAAACCTCACCTCTCTCTCTCTCTCTCTCTAATGGAAAGAAAACCAATTTCTTTGGTTCAGATATAAAGAACTGTCATGAATCTGAATCTGTTGGAATGAGTTGCTATCATGATTTATATGATGGCCATATTAGTGAATTACTGTTGACTGTGGCAACCAGACTTGTGCTCACAAAGCTACAGCTTGAAAGCTCATCTCTCTCTCTCTCTCTCTCTCTCTCTCTCTCTCTCTCTCATAGTGTGAGTCTATGTGAACACTTGTCTTGGCTTTTTACGATCTACATCTGCACTGGACACATGTCTGTGGCCATTAAAGCGATATGGTCTATGATTGCAGCACTTCCAACTACAGCAGAATATATTCTCACAACGTGAATCTCACGAGCACTATATGTGGAGGTCAACGAAGGGGGGGGGCTGTTCACAGTCATTTTTCTCTCACTTCACACTGATCCTAACGCGACACGATTTGGTGGATCGAATGGCGCAAGCGTCAACTTTAACTGCTCACAAATTAAAGCTAAGTCTATCCATGTTTGCTTTCCATGGTCTCCATCAGCTCCCCCCCCACCACATGTTGCGTCTGATCGAGGAAGAAGAAGAAGAAGAAGAAGAAGGCAGCTCTAATATTAAATGGGATGCGTGATGCCACGCCACGAAAGACATGGGCCGTGCAAATCGGCCATTGATGGCGGGTGCAATCATCTCAACGTGCTATGCATGGAGCTGTCACGTACGAAGACTTTGTGTGTTCCTTTTCGTGTTCTTTTTCCTTGATGAAGCACTTCTACACTTCATCATGGTGTCTCGTCGATAGGATCAAGTGGGTTCGAGACATTTGGTGGTGCCAAGGAATCCAACATCTCCGTTTGGTGTTGCTTGTTTCCAGTAGTAGCTTGCAAGGAGTTGCATCTGTAAGCATCTTTCCGGGTCAGATGGAGACATGCTTCCAATGGTAGGAGGAATTAAACTATACAAGCATGATTTTTGGGCTAATAAAAAATTCTTAACGTTAAAAGTATTAATCGATGTGTGGGAGGTTTTCACTTTTTTGACTTTAAAAAAAAAAACTTTATGAGAATTATAGTCAAAGAACACATTTGTTTACGAATAATAAAACTATTTTATAAATAACAAATATCTTAAATAATATATTGATATTACTCGATTCTCCGTGCTTACGATATTTTAATACATGTCTCGTCACAATCACTAAAAAAATAAAATTAATTTCAACTCCAATTCTTATTATACCAACTGAGTCATGAGTATTTGTAATGTATAACTATACATCTAAAAATAGAGTATGATATATTTTGATGTAAAATGAAATAGTTATAATTTATGGCTCAAGATAATTAAAGAATTATGAGAAAAATTATCCAACTCATTACTCTGAATTGATAACTATAGTTTTTACCATAAAAAATTAACGATATTATCGTTATGATGAGAAATATAAAATCTATCGTAAGAGTTTAAAATACTTTTGTACTTAAGAGACAATAGAGAATAATATGATTGATAAAAGCAAGGTTCCCAATACCGTATCGTATCGGTGTTTCGATCTAAACTCGGTACAATACGATACGGGTGTACCGAGCACTGTAACAGTACTACAATGTACTACTATAGTCGAAACCGATACATATCGCCCGATACCGAGCAGTCAATGTACCGATACGTATCAATCGTATCGGACGATATAATTCGGTACTGCAAATCCTAAATAAAAGATTATAATTATATGGTTAATTAATATCGTTACTCTGAATTAATAACTATAGTTTTTACCATAAAAAATTAACGATATTATCGTTATGATGAGAAATATAAAATCTACATCCAAGTTTAAAATATTTTTGTACTTAAGAGACAATGGAGAATAATATGATTGACAAAAGCAAGATTCCAATATCGTATCGTATCAGTGTTTCGATCTGGATTCGGTACAGTACGATACATGTACCGAGCACTATGACAGTACTATAGTGTGTTGTTACAATCGAAATCGGTACATATCATCCGGTAGTGAGCGGTCCATGTATCGATATGTATCGTCCATATTGAGCGGTACAATTCGGTACTGCAAACCCTAGATAAAAGATTATAATTATATGATTAATTAACATCGAATTTAGTAATGATTTATATCTAAAATGTGCACCATTCATCTCTTAGTTTCTTTTTCCCTGTGACATTTGTGGGTTTGGAAACATCTATATGATGGCAAAATAAATGGCACCGACAGGGGGGCAAAAAAACATGGAGAAAAAGGACAGTGTGTGTCCGAGTATTCGATGATTATTCTTTGGAGAAGGCAAAAGTACAAGAATGGCAGGTGCTAATAAATGAGACAGATAGTTTGAATGAATCCAGATTGGATTTGGGCAAAGTGGTACATGTTTTGACATATCATTTATGAATATTGATCCACTATATGACTCCTTAAATCTTATAAAAATTTCTTTTATTTATCTTTTTTTTCTTCTTTCATTTTTCATTTTATGAATACTTAATATTAGATAATTTAGTCGATCGATCATTGGTGTGACCCGTAAGCTCATGAAGAATTATCCGTTTTGAACGATGGACATACTTGTACGATTTTATTCTTTTAAAACATAATAATTTAAAAAAATATTTTTAAAGATAAAAAAGATTTGACGGACTTATGAACCATTGGTTCTCGTACCCTTCAATCATCAATCAAAACTAAATGATCTTATTATCAATGCAACTGAGAGATAAACCAATCAGCATTAACCTAAAAGTTTTATTTCAAACGAAATTGGTATATTAAAATATTCTTAATATAATGATAACATTTTTTTTCTTTTACAGTCCGAGTGATTATTTTATTTATAATAATCAAAACGATCAGTTTCTTAAATTGAAAGGCGAGAGAGCATAGGACGAAGAAGAGGAGCTCAAAGGACGCAACAATGAGAGCTTCCACCCGCCCCGATCGAAGCCGAAGACTGCGTCTCCGAGTACTCGAGGCGTGTGGGGATACGAACTCGTCTTTCCGTCTCTCACCGTCGTCCACTCCAACACTTCATGCCGTGGAAGCAATCTCCCTCTCTCATCGTCGTCATCCTCCTCCTCATTATTATTACTATCGCTTGCGATGTCGCAGCCGTTCCACCTAATCCATCACTCGCGTGAAACGTGCACGCCAGCCTCCTCCTCCCCCTCACGTGTTCATCTTCACGTGACATGTATATATATATATATAAAAGAATTAATATTGTTGAAATGAAAATGCAAATTTTTGTTGCGGATATTGTGGCCGAAGAAACGGTGGGTTGGTACGACGACCGGCCGACTTGAGTCAAATATGCATTTGTTTTTGTTTCCGAAAGCAAAAGCAAAATGTCGACATATGTGCAGACCAATGACGCGGTAACAAGAAGCTCGTTGGAGTTTTGTTTATGTGGCGGACTCCAAATTGGATCCGATCCGATCTGAATCCGACCCGCATTACGCGACCTTAAATGATAGGAAGCCAGACGGATGCCTGCCATTTGTCCTTGCGCGCCCGTGAACTTTCAGATCAGACATCCAGTAGCTTCCCGACACGTGGTGACTCAGTCGGCTCGTGCCGCAAGCGTCCAAAGCTCAACCGCTCGTCTCTATATATGTAGCACCACGCTTGCTTTCGCCGTCCTCATTGTACCATTTCCCCATCTTGGACCGCACCCCGACCGCCGGATCACCGGGAACGTCCGCTCCCTGTGCGCCGCCCTCCTGCGAATCTGGAAGTCTGAGAAAGGTGCGTGGGATCTTGATCGGAGAATATCCACTATGCTTCTTTGTGATTCTTACACGAGATCGCATGCTTTCGTTTTCGCGGTTTATGTGCTTCTTTTTCGCCTCTTTTTTCTGTGATCGGAAGCGCAA
>LVTN01000453.1:43155-82723 GCA_001649415.1 Musa itinerans | reverse complement strand
ATATATATATATATATACACCTTTTATTCATTGAGTATATCACAAGACTAATTAGTGGATGTTACAGTATCTTATTATCTGTCAACAATCGCTTTCATTACACATAAATAAGACAATAAAATGGAGGAAAATATCCACAGCACCTCAACGAGGCCCTACAAGTTAGACTTGTATTAACAATAATTGGTGGAAGTTTCCTAAAGTATAATTTAATCATATCAAAAGAACTTGTCGGTGTTGAAAAAGGCAATGAGACTATTGGGTGCATAAAAATAATTATCGTGGAAATTAGGATCGCGGGCCATATTTATAGGTGGATCTATCAAATCATATATAATAATAATAATGGATGCTTGATGCTATTTCTTCTTTAATCAGAGTCCTCTTGGCACAAAATTCCAAAGAGAAGACACATTGGAGTGCATATATCATAGAACAGATTTCGTGCATTACAACTACGTGCCATGATACGTGCGGCTGGTAGATGGAATTGCTTATTTACCAAGCGATGTGCGTGCCGTGTCAAACTCTCGAGTCAATTTCACATTATCATCTTCCATCATGCTTCCCATCTACATGACATGGGAAATTCTCTTACGCAATGTGCAGGGTTGAGTTGTATGCCGTGAAATATACATCACTTTTGCTAGCTATGTTTTGAAATCAACACCCTAATAAGAAAAGGATTTTTTTTCTTCTTCTTTTCGGTCAAAAGGAATAATATATTTCTTATTTGTTGTTGGGTTATACTTTGCTTCCTAATGTTGAGAATGAGACAGCCAACGAGGCTACTTCGTGTATGTAAGTTTTGATTAATCGTGACTATGTGAGAGTTACTGTCCTTATAAGGAGAGGGAAGGGAAACCTGAATCACATACTTATTTATGGACATAATTAACTGAGAGCATATGCTGCACTTATCACATGACCTTTCTCTTACGCTTTTTGCCCTTTTGTACGTGCAAGTAGCCATTAACAAAGTTGTGGAGCCAGCTGAGTCATGGAGTCTCTCCACACAAGAAATGGACAAAGCTGCCCCACGACCCCTTACCTCTATCTACTTCTGGAAAGCCACGACTCCCTTGCCAATTAATGCCGGCTAACTTATAATGAGGGTACTAAGAATAATGATAATATAAGGAGATAAGAACCGAGTCAGCCACATAGGCTCTATCCAGTCTCTTGTTATTTCTCTCTCTTTCTTGTTGTGCTTTGCTTGAGACAGGAGGCGACTGTGGTAAAAGCACATAGCCCCGAGATTGAGGCAAACTGCATTCTAGCTCTATTATTCTTTCTTCCTTGCACGAGTTAATAAAAGGCTGGGGTTCGTTGAATCGATCAGGGCTTCTCCCATCGCGAGAAGAGAACGAAGACAGGGAGCAGAAGAAGAGGAAGAGGACGGTGCTGTGCGTGCATATATGGTGAAGGAAGGAGGAGAGGAGGGAGTGCTGGGGAAGTATGAGCTTGGGAGGACGCTGGGCGAGGGGAACTTCGGGAAGGTGAAGTACGCGAGGAACGTCGTCACCGGGCAGGCCTTCGCCGTCAAGATCCTCGACCGCAAGCGCATCCAGTCCCTCAAGATCGACGACCAGGTCAAGCCTCTCTCTCCCTCTCTCTCTCTCTCTCCTTCCATCCTTCCTCTTCCACTTGTGGAATCATTTGAGGTCGTACTAACCATGCAAGAGATGGAACAGATCAAGAGGGAGATTGGCACGCTGAAGCTGCTGAAGCATCCCAACGTCGTCCGCTTACATGAGGTTTGCCTCCCGCCTCTCTCTCTCTCTCTCTCTTCTTCTTCTTCTTCTTCTTGACTCCCCGCGTTCATCTCCTTCTCAGTTTAGTTCTGGGAGAACGCATACTTTTGGTGTTTGGTGTTTTGATTATTTGATTCGATTTAATATCGAGCAATAGATTCCGGGGAAATTAGGCAGGTCTCGGTGGATGGAGTCGGAAGCAAGGAATCTTTGTCCTCGTTGTCCTTCTTTTCGGATTGGTTTGGAGTTCGCAACCCCACCATGACCAAACACTAATAATACTAATAATAACACGGCCGCGACTTCGTGCCAATCCCACGAGCCGTTCGCCTGCCATGACCGGAACGGCGTTGATTGGCCGCGTGACGTTGGGGCCCAAAAGACACTGGTGGGGGACCGACGCTTTGAGATGCGAGGTCCCGATCACGATGGCTACAGGGCACCGACGGTCGGCGGGGGCACACGTGGGCCCCGGCGGGAACCGGCTCAACGTGCAGTCCGGAACGGGACACGGCCAAGGGGTCCGCCGCGTCCGCGTCCGCGTCCTGCCCTCGGGAGTTGTCCCCATGTGATCCTCGCGCAATCAACTCATCTCACTGTGGGCCTCGCTGCATGTGGAGAAGGAAAGGCGTGCAGTCTTTACGACGGTTGGGTCCGGTGGACGCAGTCATTAATTGAGGTCTCATTCTGTGGAAACAGGGCGGGCATTAGATGTTCTCAGCAGCATTTATTTGTGCTCCCTTTGTTTCACTCGGTGACTCTTCTTTCCAATGATCTCAGCATCGCAATAAGATTGCTCGTCTGCAACTTTATCGGTAGATAGGAGTAGCAGGTTCTGGCTTTGCTGAGGGCAAATATTCTTTAGTAGCTTGATAGGGATAATTATGCATGTTTGTGATGAAAGAACTAAGTTTTGTAGTTCAAATTATGCTTCAGATTCATATTGACAGGGCAATTTGGTGTTTGAGCGACAGGTATCGGCCAGCAAAACCAAGATTTATATGGTCCTTGAATACGTCAACGGCGGCGAATTGTTCGACAAAATCGTAAGCAACCTATTTGTTGAATTGCCTCTGTGACAAATCTCTCGTCTTTTTTTTTTTTTTTGCGTGTCATAGAATTACGGCTTCTGAAGCTGGTTTTGCTATTCTATGTTGTAGTCATTGAAGGGTAAGCTTTCAGAAAAGGAAGGAAGGAGGCTTTTCCAGCAGTTGATAGATGCTGTCAGCTATTGTCACGACAAGGGTGTTTACCACAGAGATCTCAAGGTAACAAAACAAATCTCAACTGCACTTCTATGTGATCGATTCAAGTGTCAAATTGAGAGGGAGAGTCATCTTCTACTCGTATCACAGCCAGAGAATGTGTTGGTTGATGCAAAAGGAAACATAAAGGTATCCGATTTCGGCCTCAGTGCGCTGCCTCAACATCTCGGGGTATGTCAATTAAGCTCCTCCTCAGTGAAACAAGACACTCAACTCTCTCTCTCTATTTGTGTTGTTTGGCTGAATCTTCTTCCTTGTGCTGCATCAGAATGATGGATTGCTGCACACAACATGTGGGAGCCCAAATTACATTGCCCCTGAGGTGATTTCTACCACTTCCTTCCATTTCTGCTTTCTTCATATTCCTGGTGATGCCTGGCTTGACGAGTTCTTGTGGCAATGCCATCAGATCCTCTCGAACCGAGGTTACGACGGTGCGAGGTCCGATATCTGGTCTTGTGGTGTCATCCTCTACGTCATCCTCACCGGCTATCTTCCTTTCGACGACAGAAACCTCGCTGTTCTATATCAGAAGGTATGCACTCTGCACGAGGATGAAGTGGAGATCCTTATCGGTTGCTGGGCAGGGAGTGATCTCTTCTTGCTTCTTGGCTTAGATCGTCAGGGGCGACACCAAGATCCCCAGGTGGCTCTCCCCGGGCGCTCAGAACATCCTGAGGAGGATTCTTGATCCAAATCCTGTAACTCGGATGAATGTGGCTGGGATCAAAGCAGACGACTGGTTCAAGCAGGACTACGCCCCGGTGTTCCCGAAAGATGATGACGACGACGACGGCGACGACAGTTACGGTGACTCCCTTCCTGTTAAAGAGGTAAAACAAGGACTGTTTTGGAGAGGCTTTGATCGCTTTGAATCGGAGCTGATGTTTTGGATGTCTGCAGCATAATGTGTCGTCGGGCGAGGATGGATCTTCACCTACACATATCAATGCGTTCCAGCTGATAGGAATGTCTTCATCGCTCGATCTTTCTGGCTTCTTCGAGAAAGAGGTAGGAAATGACAAATTGCCTCTTTCATTCAACTTGTAACGTGTTCATAGATATCGCTTATGGCCTTTTGCAGGATGTGTCCGAAAGGAAAATAAGGTTCACATCAGATCACTCACCAAAAGAATTGTTCGAGAAGATTGTGGACATCGTCACAGAGATGGGGCTTCAGGTTCAGAAAGGGCATGGCAAGGTTGGTACCTCCAGATCTCCTGCCATGGCTTGGTACCCTGGAATCATTACTAACTCTTCTTTTGTCATCTATTGGCAGCTGAAAGTAACGCAGAAGCAGGATCGGAGGAGCACGAAGAGCGCTGCGTCACTGTCTCTGGCTACAGAGGTAAAGCTTTCTTGCTGCTTGAGCTTTCGAGCAAATGAGATAAGATTATGATACCATGATTTTGATGAGGTGTAGGTGTTCGAGCTCACTCCGTCTGTGTGTGTTGTGGAGCTGAGGAAGTCACAGGGTGATTCGTCGTTGTACAGGAAGGTAAGACGAGTCTGCTCTCCTAGGCAGTGACAGAGAGATCAAAGCTTATGCGGATGGCGGTGGTCTGCAGGTGTGTGCGAGGCTATCGGAGGATTTGGGGGCGAGCAAGGGAGAACAGCTTCTGGGGACGAAGAAGAGCTTGACGCCAGAGGCGAGCAGCTACACGTGACGCGCCTTTTTGTAGCATCAGGCGCAGGAGATGGACGTGCTCGGAATAAGCCCAATTGTACATGAACGAGCAACGTCGGAAGACGGTGGCGATGAGTGATTCCACACGGGCAGCTTCCTGTTTTCCTACTTGCAGTGAACGAAGGAAAGAAAAATGGGAGTTGAGAGTCACCGGACGACGACCGGAGGTATTGGTATTTTCATTCAACTGATAAGAAAACCGAGAAGCAAAGATCATCACCATCATCGACTGCTATTTTATGCTGCTGCGCATGGGTGATAAGGCTATCTATCATAAGTTTTGTAAGCATATCGAATAAATAGATTACGTTTTGGCAACTACGTCGAGTAAGATTATCATGATGCATTCATTGGAGGGATTACTATTACAGTCAACCGGGCCGATAGCAAAGCCTGTCGACATGTCTTATCTAGAGCCTAATGGATCACGGCAGATAACATATAACATGAAGCTAGAGGACTGTGATCCTCCAATTCTAGAAGAAGAATGACTTACAAAATTGATATTATCTCATGTAATTAATTATTTTTAGTATTTCGATTCTTATATTTTTAAAAGTTATATTAGGATTCTTATTAAAAGGATAATTTCATAGAATTAAAAATCAAGAGAAAGGTTTTGTTAGAACAATATGATTAAATATTTAGTTTCATAAATATAGGAATCTCAATATAATTTTTAAAAATATAAGGATCAGAATATTAAAAATAACTAATTATAGAAAATAATTTGAAATTATCTTCAAACACACGAAGTAAATAAAAAAAGAGAGAAATATGAAAAAAAAACAATATTGAGTTTTGAGTCTGTGTTTGAAGGAAGGCATCTTTCCATTAGGAAAGAAGTATTCTCGTAACAGCAGGGTGACATCTTGCCCTTTGACTTCAGCCCTCACAGCGGAAAAAGGGCAGATGCTCCTGTTGGTGGGACCTACTTCACTTTTCGTGGCCCCCCGTTTCTGACTGATACCCAAAGATTCCCGATTTCAAACGAGGAAAGTTGGAGATGGTGGATAGCTTTGAGACCTCCGAAAGGGCAATGGTTTCTGTTTAATCTATGAATTAAGATGACCAATAAAAGACGAATTATATAATTACTTGATTCAACGAGGTAGATGACCTAATTGGCCTAACAAAACAATAAAGAGTAATCCATCCTGATTAAATTTAAGCTTAAATTAGCATTTGTCTCCAACATTCATAGGCAATTAAAAACAACCAGCTGTCATCTAAATAAACATAGTTGATCTTTGTACAAAAACATTTTAAGAACTAAAACCTTTAAGTAAATGAAACATCTCCAACCCGATCAAGCACTCTACAAAACCAGGGCGGTATACGTACATGGTAGCTATAGAACTGCAGTCTTTAAACAAAAAGGACTTACTTCTTTTGAAGCAAAAGAAGTACATAAAACTTCTCCAAGGAAGAAGAACAAGATCAAACTTAGAAAGCATAATAACTACTCGTCTTATTGGTACTAACATGCCACTGCGGCGGCAAACAATATGAAAATACAGCAGGTTCTGTTTGTGGAAAGAGAACAACAAAGAAGATTGCTACATAAAGCAAACAACCATATACTAACACCACCTGGACGCTTGACGGTGGAACAAGTTATTGCATCGACAGGTTGCCAGTATAACTGTAGGATAAAATGAAATCTGCATTTCGCAACCAACTGCGTTGAGAAGCATACATTTCCACCACCAGGCAATAAAAGTTGGTATGATCATAATAGTCGACCTTTTTTTAGACATATTGCAACCTCCATTCTGGTTGATCTTTTGTTTAGCCAGCTGCCACATGACGGCAAAGCTTTTGTCACCAAGAAAATTTGGAAATCGGATCCACAAAGCACGGAAGATGAGATTATACTATGCCCACCTGAATGTTTCAAGTATAATGTCCAAAGCACCCATACGTATCGGCGTAGACTGCCACTGCATCACCATGAGCTTATCCATCACCCTGTACCTTTATCATCCCATAAGATAACTAATTCCCATGCAAACTATATGACTGCCTATTAGTATCTGTCAATTTATGAGATCTAGCTAGCACCTTCAGAAGACTGTCCTTCACTGGTACATATGTAATACTTGTATTGGTTGAAAGTATTCCTCATAATTTCTGAAGTTTTTTTATCAACTAATACTTATAGCAATGATATACTCTTATCGGGATCAACTTTCGCTTGACCTGAGTATACAACAATTAACCCGTAAGGAACAAAGGATACCTAGTTCCCTGAGTCCGTTAGAAGTTAATCTGCTTTACCACGACAATCTATACCAGTGTACTGTTCCACTTTGGGAAGATATCAATATGTTGTACTGGCACCCGCATCTGTATTCTTATCTGCATCAGGTAAATGGAAAGATAACGGCTGCCAACCAGATGGGTGAGGTGTAATCCACCTCTTGACATTAGCTGTCACGTGCAATATCTGAAGAATTTCACCCAAAACAAGATGATTCAAACATGAATTTCTCATAATTATTGCTGCTTGATACCTGCATAAAATTAACAAGTTGTATCATGGATGCAAGAACGCAAATTAAACAACAGCCTTCAATAAAAATGTTACCTGCATTGTGATGTCATCATCGAAGCACGTCCAGCTGTCGAAGAGAGAAACCTTAGAATTGCATCCCATGTTGCCTTTGGATGCTTAGCATTAATATCAATAGGATTGATACATTTCCAGAGTACATCATTTTTTTCTACATAGAATGGTAAATTACCTCCTAGCTTGTGCATCACAAGAAGTTGATGATGAACCGCATAGCTCAAGGCCATGCCAATGTTAAAATTCTGAATATTCATCTCGCCATAGCGAATACAATCAGCTATGTTTGCTTCATTTGGGACCATTTTGTCAGTTTTTAATATGCGCAGAGCACACAAAACATTCTGGACTTCAGTTGGTACTGACAGGCATCCCGGCTTACCCCACAACTCATCTTTAGACAAGTTGCTGCCCCTGGTGTTTGTAGGTTGTCTGTGCACATGTTCCTCATAAGTTGTTTGGTAACTCTGTGGACCATAATTCTCTGATACAGAAATGTTTGGTTTAGGGTTATTCTTAAAAGACAAACTGTTATGATGACCACCACTAGGATCATCTGATATACTAACTCTGCTGAATTCAGGTAGGTTTCCTGATGAGAAGGGTGGGCCACCTATCCAGCTCTGTGGTGAAGTGAATGCAGCACCACTAGGCCTATATGGAATTGCATTAAGATTATACTTATGAGAATTTGACGAAGACAAATTCCCAGGTCGAGTACTAGGCTGTGGAGGTAGTAAGTCACTCGGTCTTAATGGGTGAGGCCAGCGTGATTTGTCATTGCTAGAAAAGTCTTTTCCATCTTTCATGGAGAAATATGAATGAGGTGGTGCATAATCTGCCACAGCCCCATTTGAAGACTTGGGTTGATTCCCTTGAAAGAATCGATGCGGAGCTTCCTTGAAAGATACTGCTTCAGATTGGCAAGAGTAGTTGGCTTCAGAAGGTAGCATTTGATGTGGTAACTGGGTGAAAAAATTAGTAGCATGGTTCAAGTAGGAACTTTCCTGGGCTTTCATACTTGACATTGTTGGAATATGCATTTGATCAGTATTTTTCATGCTGTTGTTAAATTGGGGAACGTTACTGTTAGTTAGAATATCATGACTTACAGGAGGAGGCTGCATGAATGTGTTGCCTGATATTGTCGTTAAATCACTATTTGGCTGGATTGGATTTGGACATCTCTTGGACTTTCCTTTGCACCAATTATCAGATTTTCCTGCAGGACTGCCACTGAGTGATGCTTCAGTCAATGAAGTACCACCTGATGTCTTGCTGATATAAGGTGATTCATGCAATGGCTTTCCTCCAGACACAAGGTCCTTCCAGTTCCAGACACTCTTTGCAGCAGCAACAAGGACTTGTGATACATTTGGTGGTTGTGCAAGAAGAATATTGTATCTCCTCAATCCAAGTTGATGGAGGGCATTTGAGAAGTCACGATCGCCAGATATTAACAAGTAGTTGGCAGGTGGAGGATTATCAACTGCCCAAAATAGCATGTCTACCAAAATCTTCTTATCACTTGCATCTTTGACACCTGCATAGCATTTATCAAAATGAGGTATGACAAAACATATATAGAACTAGAAAGAGGATGGTATCACAGCAAAAAAAGAAAAGAAGAAAAAGCCATCTCTAAACAAACATCTCCGCAAGTATGTTAATTAGAAACATCTACTACGCATATCTTGATCTATGTATTTTTCAACCAAAATGGCATGGCGTCGCATCCAATTTTGATTTAATTGTTGAAATTTAGTACCCAAATTTGACTTCCATACTTCATCATGACAGACCAAAGAAAACAGTAGCATATTTGCAAAATATCAGACACCAATGAACCCTGAAATCAGCTGCAATTTACATTAAAGACACAAAACAGGTAAACCTTAGCTCGAACCCTTTGTAGAGCGACGATGGTTGGGATGAAGTTCATGCAAATACTGCCCAAATTTGCAAGCTTTTCTCGAGTATCATATATCAAGTTATGTATTAACCCAGGTGACCTCCAGGAAGCTCTCCCACATCTCTGATAAGAGATGCTCCCTATAGTAACAATAAAATTTGTAACACAACGTATCTAAAAGAAAATTGTTTCCAAGCGATTGATTATTACTCTTTTCCCTTCACTACTCATACAGTACAATTGCCAAGTATCACCCTCTAGCCAGGTTCTTGAACTTTCCTTCACCATGAACATGAACATGTATAAAAGAAATGAGAATGCTTTCCTAAGAACACATTTCTTTTTTCCAACCAACCATATCCCATAGGGCAACAAATTCAAATATTTTCAAATAGTAGTGCAGCTTTTCAGTCATGAACTGCAGGTAAAGAACATGAGTTATGAATTCCACACACAAATGCTTCAAGTGTAACAGGAAAGAGGAAGCTGAATATTTTATGACAATCATGAGTAGCTCAAGTATGTAAATATATAGCCTTGGATCATATCAGTCAAATAATGCTAATTTGCAATAATCCTTTATCCATAAACTAAATAAACATTCGATCTAAACATGTTTTTATTTAATAGACTCAAACTTTGATTTAAAGCTAAACTGCCAACTACGTCAGCAACTTATTACTAAAAGCTACTGAATATTTTATGACAATCATGAGTAGCTCACGTCAGAAACTTATTACTAAAAGCTGCCAAGCATCCAGAGAGAGACTTGCACCTCATCAGCTAACATACCATAGCATCAAAAAGGCACACAGAATGCCTGTGGTTGATCACCTTTCTAGAGCTAATCACAAAAAGGGCTAACCCTATATAGTCCTGCGCATATTTTTCTTCAATTTCTACTTCTAATTTTTCAACTATCTAGTTAAGTAATACGAATTAGATTTATTTTAAAAGATCATTCATTGAGAAAGAAACACAGGCCCACTTTTACTTTTTCACTCCTCTTCTTTTCTTTTACCTTCTGTCCAGTACTATTGAGTAATACACATATTTTTCTTCAATTTCTACTTCTAATTTTTCAACTATCTAGTTAAGTAATATGCATTAGATTTATTTTAAAAGATCATTCATTGAGAAAGAAAGACAGGCCCACTTTTACTTTTTTTTCTCTCCTTCTGTCCACTACTATTGATGTGTGCTTATCTTCCTCTCCATTTTACTTCTTATATATATATATATATATATACTCAATGTGGCTGCTTCATTTTTTCCTCTCTATACTACAATTCAACAGCTGAGATTATTAGATGTCCACACTTTTTCCTTCTTTTTTCTTCCTTATTATTCTGCCTAGGATATTTACATATTAATATTAATACTACAAAACAATAAAAATAATTAACTTATTTTATCCTCAAGATTATTTGTAAATACATTCTGATGCTCAAGTGTTCTTTAATTTACTGCCTCCCACCTAGGCTCCAAGTAAACATAATCTCAGTGCAACTCAACCTTACCTTGATAAGGATGTATATAGCAACAAATACAGAAGTTACACTACCAACATCGGCAAAAATGCCAGACCCAATTATAAAAAGATGGATTTACTGGAACTCAAATGCATGACAAGAAGCCCTTAGAGCATTTTTTCCAAAAACAAAAGCTTATATGAAAGCTGAAACAATGACTACAGACTACAATAAGGTAAAGCAATTACAGAAAAAGAAAACAACAAAAATGTACCCTCCTACCAGTTGCTAAACTATGTCAATTAATTGAATTAATTACACAAAACACCAAGATTTCAATCTAGAAACTGGCCAAGAAAGGGTTATTTAAAGAATCTAGACAATTTTACTCACAAATACAAGATTTTTTATCAATTAACTAATACAAAAAAGAACAAATATGAAAACTTCCGATATATCACATTCAGGGAATGAGTAACTTGCTATCTCATATGGTTTGATGGTCCAAATTCAAATAAGAATCCAGGTTCCTTATGAAATATGCCAACAGTAACTAAGTAATTTAACTCTTAGATGCATGAACTAAAAATTCCATAATTCTCCAAACATACACCATAATCATAAAGAAACCTGTCATAATCTGGAAGCTTTTAGGTATCCTGTCATATTCTACAAGAAGAGTCAAAAACATGTTCACACAAAGGCGTGTTGGTAGATGCGCATCACAAAACTAAGTGACCACCAAACCGACACCATCTGGAGGGCAACAAGCATATATGCAAAGCTACAAGTACCATCAGAACCCAATGGACACACCGATCACTAAGTTTATTCGTACGAGCAATGAGATAGCATGACTAGGAAACCAATGAGGCCGCGGAAAACTGGGAATCTGAAAAAAGGAAAAGGAGGAGGAGCAAGAAAGGAATTTCCTGCGCAATCAAGAATGGCGCTCCGCCAAAGCAACGACGGGATCAGGGCTTCGGGGTCGGATATTTTACCGGCGGGGACGTGGTTAAGGGCGATGCCGGTGCTGGAGAGGGCTTGTTGCACGGACGGCGTGATCTTATTCGTGTCGCCGAAAGCGGAAATCAACACGGGGCCCCGGTATCCCATCGCCGCAAGGGCGGAGCTTATGTTCTGGGCAATCAGGTGCGGGTCGCAGGCCCTAGGGACCTGGCAATTCTCGATGTCCCACCACACCGATGTCTTCGCCGCCGCGTACTCCCCCGCCGCCGCATCGCCGCCGCCTCCCATCGCCTATCCTCCCTTCTTTATCTTCCGATCGCCGCGCCTGCGGTGAGTCTAGGATTCCGAGAGCGGCGAGGGTGGGCAGATCGCCGTGGCAATGGCAGGAACGGGGAAGACACTACTTGCCCCCTTTGGTCTCTGCCGGTCTCGTCTCCGCTAGTCCAAAGTTGCCACTTTATAAGCGGCGGACAACGACTCGAAACAGTGTCTTGACTGTTAGATCATCTGTTTCTACCGAGTACGAAACATGCCTCAGACCCAACAAATTTCTCCCATTGGCCGGGGCCCACAATAGTTGACACGAGTCCACGTCATGAAGACGTACGTTTGCCGTCTGCTGGAGTGGAAGAGGGACGACGCGTGCGCGTACGGGAAGGAAGAACTCGGAAGGGAGCGAAGTCGTGGCCTTGCGGAACGGGGTGGATTTAAAACTGGAAGACTAGAAGACTCGAAATGGTCTTTCGATTCACATATATCAATCACATCGTAAAATATATTTAAATGATATATTTTGTTTATATAACAGCAAATAATAATGTCCATAAAACCAAAAGCTTTGTAGCTCATTAAATGTAATAAAAATATATTCTATTTTTTTATTTTGTTAATATAAGTCTCTACATTTGATCTCATATCCCTTCCCTCCTTAATCATCCCACCGACAACGTCTGTTCATGATGAATACATTCGAGTCTTCCTTGGGAAATTTATTGTGGAAACTGATGCATTGACGAAGTCAAACTTTGGAAATCGTAATTATGAAAACGGACCGACCCGATTCACACGGTTTGAATTCTGAAATATCTAAAATAAACATCGATTTTTGTTTGTTATTAAAGATTTTTATAATTATAAAAGATGATTAAGAAAACACTTTTCACTATTTTTATTATAATATTATTTTTAAATATTAACTCGTAAAATAAAAAATTATAAAAACATTCCACCAATTAACCATACTGTATGATTAATGCAAATAAAGAGAGTATTTTTTGTGATTAAAATTCAAATCAATGTTATCGTAACACAGCCGTTAGGAAGCCCAGCTGCCAAAGCCGCTCATCAAGATGAATTCTTCCAGCATCCTCTCTTATGGTGGGTGCTATGAGATAGGAAGTAGCAAACCTGGAAAACATCTCCAGTGATGGGTCATTTTGCAAACAGGCACAAAAGGCACAACCTGAAAGATGAACCCAGCCACAATTTTCTGATTCCCTGTGCTGAATCAATCATGAAATGTATGTCCAGAGCTCTTCTATGTGTGGGTAATCATCTGAAGAGAGGAAAATAGAAATCGAAACCAATCCTAAGCAAGGATGAGGATATATATCTACAACTATTCTTCCCGCCGCAGTCCAGCTGGTTTGAGGAAATCATATGGCAATTATCTGTGAAGTAGACGATAAGGATCGGTGAGTTACCAAGAGGATGATGCTGATTTGTTCGATGGGAAAAAGATGATCTAATATTATTCATGCTACACCATTCAAGAACTGCAGCTTCTTAATAAGCATGAAGAGAAGAGAAGAGAAGAGGAGGGGAGAGGTTGTTCACCTTATGGCAGCGGTTCTTGTGAGTCTCCCAGTCGAGACAAATGTAGGTATGCATCGGTGCCTGAAAATAATGTTTTGAAAGAAAAAGATCTGTCAGTGAAAACATGCCATAGCCATGAAAAGGATGGCCAATTTCATGTGTATCAATAGTAGATCTTTTTCATGTCATCAGAGCCCTTTTGATTCATTACCAATATGTTTTTACAACTGATGAATTTGTGGAAGTCGTTTTGATCATTTAACAAAAGCTAAATTTAATCACTTGAAGACTTATCTCCCGAAAAGGGAACTCATAGTATTCCTACAAAGAGCAAGCAGCAGAGATGCTACTTCAAGAGCAGCAAGTCGGTGGCATGAACATGTTGACCACAAAAATAGATAAAGATATGGACTACTTTTGATCATCTTCAATGTAAAAATATTAACATCAAACGAAAATTAGAGGATTATTTGACATATAGCTAGAAACAATTGGCACACAAGTAATGTCACAAGGAGAAAAGGGAGAAAAAGCATCGTCGAGGGGGCAAAATTGTAAACATAATTAATCACACTAAGATAACTGAACGCTCCAATACACAGTTTCTAACTATTCCAAGTTACAAATTATATAATTTCCACTAGTAACTCATCCCTGCTTTGGTCCAGGGGACTAAATGAAACCAAGTCAAATATGATGATAATGTTCAAAAATATTGCATAATTCATAAGATTTTTGACATTGAAGAAGCAAACCTAGCAAATTGTGCATAGCCATGAGTCATTTTAAAGAAACAAATTTCATAAAATTTGTTCTTGGCACAAACCATTGGTGTAACTAGTACAGTAGTATGCTTGCAGATGTGGCACTTCACCGTGCATTGACTAGACTAGGTTTTTAGTTGATTTTCAATTGTAGTTCACTCTTCTTTATCATCCAAGTCATTTAATTCGAGTGCTCCAAACAGGCTCCCACTGCAAACCTGATTATTGCAATGTTTTTCTATATATATATATATATATATGGCCAACCGGATATAGTGGAGTAACTAATATTAACCTCGAGTAATAATTTCTAGGCAACACTAAATCTGATTAAGCTATATGTCTGACAAATATTTAATAGCTTTACATGAATCGACATGTATGCTATAAATATATATGCCCATGTCCCACACAAAATCTGAGAAAGAACACAGGTATAGCCATGATGAAATTCAAACATTTATAATGAGCTTAACATCAGAAATCAAGCGGGAAAAAAGAGTCGGGCATACCATATCCTTCCATAGAGATGATTTGCAAATCACCACCAAAATAACGAGCATATAGACGACTAATTGGGAGCCCAAAACCATAACCAGCCATAGTTACACCGTTTGAGGCTCCTTTGTAGTTTTCATCTGGTGGATTTTTTGCAGTGCTATAGAGATACGTGAAAATCTTTGGAAGGCCACTTCTCGGTATTCCTCCCCCTTCATCTGAAATCTGGAACAAATAATGATAGATCAAAATCCATATGACTGCAGTGCTCAAACAACAAATCTTTAAGTTCAGCATACTTAGATGACGACATTGGTTGAAATTTTTGGAATTTGGAATGTACCTTCAGGAACATAGAGCAATCCCTTCGAAAAAGAATCACAAGAACATGTGGCAACAAACATTCTACATGCATGGGAAATCATGATGGTGTAAACAAGTAAGAGGAGATGTAGGAGGGGGAAGACAACCCTTGCTATATTTCTTGATCCAGACATGCAGAATTTATAACCATTAAATATATAGTTCACGTAAAATGTCGAGGTCAATTTGCAAAATTTTGAAAAAGAATTTTGCATATTTTAGGTGCATGATTATCTTAATTCTGTATAACATCCAGGTTGGAGGTTAATAAAAAGATCTATGCAAGAGTTTTGCATGTTTCTTTATCTTCATGTAGCCAAAAACAGATCAGATCGTAGTAGAAGGTTACTGTATGTATTAGTTCTTATGAGACCCTTTAAAGTTCTTTGGTAGGAGATAAGCCTGGTAGTTCAGGTGGGCAGTGAGCTAGAATTTGTGAAACCATATTTTCTGGAAGAACATTGCACATGTTCTTCTTCTGATGGAGTTATGATCAGTCAGAAAAAACTGTCCAAGCAAGTAAGACAAATCTGCTTGGTCTTGCACCATTTCTATATTTTAGTTTGCTTTTCTTTGTCTGTCTTAGGAAACTGGATCAGGATGATTTGCAAAATTTATTAATATTTTTGAAAGAAAAAAAAATGAATTTCTGAAGAACTTCACTGGCCAATCAATGAAATCGCTCTATTGAACTTATCACAAGAAATAGCATGCAAATAAAGCAGTTTCTTCTCTATTTTCTTTCCATTTTCTATCTTTCTGAATGCCTGATCAGAAGCTACTCTTCTGCATCAGATTCAAGCAGTTTTATGAGACAACGGATAAACGGAAATGATACAAAAGCAACGAGGATTGATTAAATCATAAGCAATGGATAAATTTGTTCAACTAGTCTCTTCTCATGCCAACAGTTTCCTGATTACCAAGTTTGAATAGGAAACAAACAATAATTGCAAAGGTAAGCAAATGCTGAAGGCATACCTTTATTGTGACATCCTCTATGCCATCAGCAACAATAATTCTAACAGGGGGGACTTCCTTGTCAGAATTCATGTGACGTTCTTGAACTGCACGCAGAGAGTTCTTTACCAACTCAAAGACCATGAGATGCAAATGTGATGGCACATACCTAAAAGGAAACAGAAGTAGAAGAAAGAATCGGATAAGTTCACTTGAAGGTAATAACCATAAGTTCAACTCCAATGTGATCATTACATGAATAGTCTCAAATTCATATAAGGAGAATAAACATACTTCAACCTTCTTAAAGAAAAATAACACTGTATAACAACATTTAAAATTGTTAATATGAAAATTAAAATAACTCAAGTAGCAACTTCAGATGCTTTTGCTTGTAGGAAAGATACAATAGACATTTCAAAGTCTGTCGCCATATATGCAGATGCATCAGCAAGCAATTTCAAGGGAAGAGAAGCTTCAAGACAGGTGGGAAAGACAAGAAACAAAAGAGAGGATTCTTAGTCAACAGCAAGGTAACGCTATTTAATAATATGTCTACAGCTTGACACGAGCAACCTTACAAACTACAGAATTTTCAAAGAAATAACATTAAAAAAATCATTTTAATATTTTGCTTATGAAAAGAATGCTTTACAAGCTATGGCAATTAACATAGTGAATAAATATACAAGCAACACTCACGGGAAGGTGAAATTTGGATCTCCATATATGTTAACCTCAGGAGCGCTCCCATATTCCCGATAACAAATACTGCGGGCATCCTCACTAGCAATTTGGGCCACAAGCATTGGAGAAAGTCCAGTGTTTATTTGACCAATACATCCTGGTTCTGGATCAGGATCATGCAAAGCCACATGCTGCCCTGAATTTCACTCAAATCAGAAGTTATTATGCATCCAAAGAGAATAAAAGGAAATCATGCATCTGTCTGTTTCCATGTAGATCATACAGCATAATGAAATTTAAAGGCCTTTAAGCAATTGAGAACAAGATTTCTGCTGACCTATAAGCATACGGATCCCAATTCTTGACAAGTAAAAACGGTCAAGAAATTGATGAATCTCTTCGAGTTCTTCCGGCACGACCTTGCGGTTCATGTCTCTCTTCAGCTGCTGTACACCTAAAGCCATAGCCGGTACCACGTTGTTATGCCTCACCTTGATCATCTTAATCATTTGAGTGAAAGCTAATTCGTCACTTGTATCTTTGATTTCTGGAAACGATCGAAGATCACGAAAAGAATCCAGATACCAGTCTCTGACCTAAAAAGGACACTGGAGATGTCAGTATTTAATATGACAAGCAGAAACTGTCCATAGTAGATTTTGCAATCCATCTGAAAAAAGAAGAGGCAAGAAGGAAAGCAGAGAAACCATCAAGAATCTGTCGTCCACAACTGATGTCATTCTATGGGAAATATTGCATTAAAGGCCAAAAACTATGCAGTGCACTACATCAAACAGAAAGGATACCTAAATGAAATCTAAAAGTAGCTAAAAATTCAGCAAGGGTTCAGACTAAAGAAATATCTGTCATCAAGTTAATTAAACAGTGCATATCTAGGCAAAGGAAAAGATAATCATAGGATTATGTCCTTCACCTTCCACCGGGTAGTTTTCCCGACAATACCGCTCGAAGTAGTATGCAAAAGAATAGAATTGACACAACATGAACCGAAACTTTCATCTTTAAGACAACTAGACGTCGTTGGAGAAGAAGAATCTCATTCTGTATCAAATTAATAGCAGGAGCATGCAAAAGAATAAGTCGATTATAAAAACTCCAAACCTAGATACTGTGAAGAATCAGCAGAGAATTTTCTTAAGCCCAAAATCTTAAAGCTATGTTACTCTCCAACAGTGCAAATAGGTGCTAATTAATCTACAGAATGTGCATGGATCGCTGCAGAATCCATCCCAAATCAATGCAGTGATTTCTCCAAAGCTGTAAACATGAACCTATTAGCAGAGAGCACAGAGATGCCAACCTTGCACATATATATTATGCCCAGATATAGCTTGGAAATCACGTAAACGATACAATTCAGAGGGAGCCTAACTGGCTACCAAAATACCAAACAAAGCACGAAATTAAGGATCAGCTCGAAGTCTCTGCTTAATTTAGTGCAACTTCGCAACACAAGATTGCAATCTTCGGGAGACCGGGAGAAAGGAAAAGGTCAGATTCCCGATACCCGACAGGTATGATTCCTCGATTTCCCAGCTCAATCAGCTAAAGGTAGCACGAAAATCAAAATCGAGCACAGCAATCACATCCATCGCCAGAACTAACATGGCGAGACCAACCGAACAGAAGAAAAACCAGGATCCAGCTCCCGCAGCACAATGAAGTGAAACGGGAGAGTACCTTCAAGACGGCGGGTTCGTCGGACAAGCCGAAGGGCAGGGCCTCCAACTCAATGGCCCGGCGGGCGATCCGCGTGGGGAGCTCCTTGTGGAGGAACTGCGCGGAGAGGAGGAGGTTCTTCTGGGTGGGGCGGGCGCCGAACTCCATCATGTAGCGGAGGCTCACCCCGGTCTGCTTCATGCCTCCCCAGCGCTGCACCTCGTCGGCCAGCGCCTTGGAGAAGGACTCCGCCACTTTTTTCACCGCCATGGCCGAGAACGTCAAAAGGAAGAGGCGGGAGGCGGAGGTCCCGAAAGCGAAGGCATCGAGGGGGGGAGCAGTACTTCGTCGGAGGAGGGAGAGGGGCGAGGGCGGATTATAAGCAGTGGCGGAGAGGCGGAGAGCGACGAGGATCACAAAGATCGGGTCCTCTTTGGTAATTTTACCTTCTCAGGGGCCTTTTTAGTAATAGCAAAATAGTTGCGTATCGGCCGCGAATTGTTCGTCGTGTGCGCGCGCGAGTGAATCTGGTTGGTTGCATTTTTTTGCATTCACCTCCCTGTCAAAGTTATATTCTCTTAACGGTACATGCGTGGTACGCTGACCAACGGGAAGTAACACGTGTCGTTTACTCGCACGTAGATTGGTGAGAGACGTTCGGGCCCCGCATGTTGTGATTGCTGAGTCATCTATGTTCGTGGGTCTATGTTTCGTTTGAGTTGCGCATTTTTTTCATTTACCTCCCCGTACAACTTCGTATTCTCATAGTGGTCCAAATACGACGTGGACTCCAACGAGAGGCGCTGCGTGCGCGGAAGGAAAACGTGTCCTTTACTCGCGCGCATATTGGTAGAGACGGGCGGGCCCCACATGGTGAGGTGGCAATTCCCACAGTCAGTGTGATCCGATCCAATCAAATAGATAGAGTGTTAATCACCACTTAACATAATCAAAAATTACTTTTGTTAGCACTAACTCATTTATTATGATCACAAATTAGATAATCATTTATTTACATTTTTCAAATATATTTATATTAATTTATATTTCAAAAAAATAGGAGCAAAAAATATTGATTGAATACGATTGGAAGTATAATAATAAAAAATATATATAAATTATTTTATTTGAATTCATGATGCAAGAATACAATATTAGATTCATCTCACTAATATCAAAATTTTTCATATAAAATATTTTTTTTATTTTTTAAAAGGATAAATGATGAAAACGAGGATTTTTACAAGTTGATCTAGTCAACACATTCGAAAAAAAATCGAACAAAGTTTTTTAAAATAATAATAATTAATTATATAAAAATCAATCATCTTACATGTTAATTATTATATAAAACATATAATTTAGATGTATACGTGTTTCGACATGATATCATATCATAATAAATTTATACGATAATGTCTTGTCTTATAGACTTTGACATGTATGATTCCCTAAGACTCGTAGGAGACCATATCAATATCATCATCATCATGAATATTACTTGGGGTCAATCGAAATTTCATTCAAATCATACTCATGATTATAACGTGGTGAGATATGGTAGAAAGCTAATTTATCATATCCACAAGCGACTACATCATCTTTGAAAATTTCAAGACCTTTGAATAAATATTTTGTTATTTTTATGGCCAAAGTGGGAGCATCAAGATTTTATGAGCCACACTTGTGTTTGACGTGTAGAGAGAGAGAAAGAGAATATTGTGGCTCACATTTCCCATGAATAAGAATATTGTCATCAAAAGAGGACGAAGTCTTCCTCCAACAAAGGATTTGTGGTTCTTCAAGATTCCTATTCCCACAATATCATCAAAATATTTGTCCATTTAAAGACACTGTGTCACATTTTTGTGACCACCTATACTAGTTTTATCAATCCTAATTGTGTCTAGAACCACTCATCTATTATGTCTTAGATATTTGACATGACATGCCAAAATTACTATTTTTAACATTTTTATTTTTGAATATGTTAAATAAAGTCATGTTGGATAGGTCCGTAACAATCAATATTCTTATCGGTTTGAATAATATATCATATATATCGATATAGATCATTATTATTATTATTTTAAATGTTATAGAAAAGTACCTTATTTTAAACATCTAAAATAAATTTTTTTAAGAGATGATTATTTCCTTGGATCCATATGAAAGGAATATTAGGAAGAATCCATGATACCATCACCTGTGTTTAGTGGATACAAAGAAACATAAGATATACGCATCACACTTATTATAACCCTCTTTATTATAAGTAGGACAAAGACTTGTTTGAGAGATGCTGCCAACATCTTGGTAGCTGAAGGCAACTACGTGAATGGAATTATCACAACTTGTATCCTAAACTAGTGGAGATCAAAGTGGTCGGAATTTATTCGGTCCCGTTGGATCTCACTTAGAGATTCCAAAACGAAGTAATGAAAGTAAGAAGGAAGTGAAGCAATTACGAACTAAGTAAATTATAATAATATAAATATAAATTAAAATTTATAGTGGTTCGGTCGTTGTGACTTACAATCACTTTCAATTCCTCCTCGTCATCGACATATACTAATAGTTTTTCTTTAATAAGCGAAGACCAACTACCCCTTTATAGTGTTTTTTCCTTTTCACGAGTTTAAGAGGTAATCCTTACAAGTCTCACATCTCTCTTGAATGATCACAATACTAGAAAGGAAAGATGAGGACTTTGAGTATTTTTACAATATTTCCAACTTCAATATTTTGTTCATACTTTCATATCCTTTCATGCAGAAAAGGATGGATTATTTATAGGTCCCAATGGCTTCAAAGTTGAAGCCAAAAAGTATCTCATCCCCATATTTCATAGTACTGATGGTACCACTACCATTATTGGACGGTACTATCATCTGCAGACTAACACTAGGTAGTACTATCGCTCAATCTAAGTGGTACCATCGTTTGACAGAGCTTCGGATACCAATCTCTAATGGTACTACTGCCCAGAACACTTAAGAGACTGAGTCTGAGGCGGTGCCATCGTCGATCATGACTTCAAGTGTTGAATGGGCTGTTCAATCCAGCCCTGTTAAGGGTCCATTTAACTCCTAACTTAGTTAGTGGGATTACTTCTCAATCATAACTCAACTTAAGGTATAAATATGATAATTAAGATATTTAAATAAGTAAACTCTGTCCAATATGTCGATTGTACTCTCGGTGATCTTCCAGCGAATTTCTCGGTGAACTTCGATGAACTCCTGACGTACTCTCGATGTACTTCCGATGAACTCTCGATGAGCTCCCAACGAGCTTTTCGATGGGCTTTCGACAAACTTCCGGCACATCATTCTAATCTTCAACATATCATCCGATCTTGAACTCCGGTCCAACATTTGCTTTATGTCTTATTACTATCGTAATTAATTCTGTACATTTTTCTTAGATTATATCAAATAATTTACCAATTGATTTCATCATTAAAATTTGAGATTCAACATTAACATGAAAATTAAAAGAAAATTTTTAAATCTTGAACGTACTTGATAAGCTCATATTAATAAAAATATTGGAGAATATTTATGGGATAGAGAATATTTCGAAAGAACGTTCTCTCTTTCGGCTCTCATTGATATGGCATGTCCAATCAGTCAATTAGAATATGCATGTCAAATCTTGATTGATTTAAAATATTAATTATATCATACTCTCACATTTGATTAATCAATATATCAACTTCTCGTCAAAATATTTGTCCACTGTCTATTAAATTAGTTATTCATGCTTCGGATACGAAGAATGAGCATCACAAGAACAATAAGTCTAATCCAAACTCAATCAACTCGATGTGCCTTTACCAATCCATGAAGGTTCTAATTATGTTCTAAGAGAACTTAAATAAATATAATATATAATATACGCTTGACCTAATCTCAATTTGTCTTAATCATTTAACCAAATACGCTTAATTCTTTATTTTGTATCAAAGATATATATTTTTTTAATATACATAAAAAAAACTTAAAAAATAATTTATTATTATCTCATCCTTGTGGTCCTTAGCTTTCTCTTTCATCATATTTATAAAAAACATAGTATCCGACATAGTTAATCAATCGGTTCGATAATGATCCAAGAATAAACTAAAACTATGTTCAATTTGGTTCTAATAAGAAAATTAAACGTAAGGAAGGTGTCGATGATCTTTCTAATATTATAAGAACACATACATGACACTTTGAGATCTTAATTGACTAGAATTGCAATGTTCTACATCACCAGCGTGACTAAGCACACATCGTTCTTGGACGGCTAGAATTGCAACAAAGTTGACGGTCGAGAGATTTCTTAGCTTAACTTTGAAATATTCTGACGTGATATGAAGGAAAAGTAGAAGCCTTCGTGTTCATCTTTTCCTCTATTAGATTAACCCGAAAGCTGGCCAACATCCATTAAGTAGTATGATGTTGTGGGATTCGTGACTCATACGGACTTATACGTCACATCCAATCCAACATTTGACGTTGTCGGATTGGGACGTGTTGGATTGGCATGCAATAAATGTCACATCGGATTAGGCATCCAAACATGGACCGAGTTGTGTTCTTAGGACGACGTTTTCGGTGAATCGAAGGTGGATTGAGAGAGAGAGAAAGAGAGAGAGAGAGAGAGAGAGAGAGAGAGAGAGGAGGAAGTATGATTTATTATACCGTTTCTTTTAGGTAGTGAGAAGGGTTAATTATAAGTTATTAATCCTATAATTAGTTACTTTTTAATATCTTGATCTTTATATTTTTAAATATTATATTGAGATCATTATATTTACGAAAGTGAAATATTGAGATTTTTATATAAAATTAAAAAGATAATTTCATATGTTAAAAATCAAGAAAGAAAGTTTTGTTAAAACAACGAGTTAAATATTTTACTTTCGTAACTCTGTAGAGATTTTAATATAATTTTTAAAAATATAAAAACTAAAATACTAAAGATAATTAATTTCAGAGATAATCTATAATTAGCCTTTGTGAGAATGATCATGATAAAGATAGAGATGGATTAAAATTTGATTAAAAATAAATAAATCGAGTTATATATATATATATATAATAATTTGAGTAATATATATTGTGTGCGGAATGTACATTTCTCTTTGACTTGGTTTATTTTGGTCAGTCTGAACTAAAAGTCTACGTGATATATTGGCGTTGACTTGAAATTAATTTCATATATTAAAAATCGAGAAAGAAGAGTTTTGTTAAATCAACGAGCTAAATATTTCACATTTGTAGATCTTAATATAAATTTTGAGAATATAAAAATTAAAATATTAAAGATAGTTAATTACAGAAAAAAACTATAATTAACCCTCGTGAGAATGAACATGATAAAGATAGAGATGGATTACATTTTTCTTAAAAATAAATAAATCGAAATATATGTATATATATCGCAATTTGAGTTATATATATTGTGTTGCATTTCTCTTTGACTTGGTTTATTTTGGTCAGTCTGAACTAAAAGTCTACGTGATATATTGGCGTTGACTTGAAAAGAATGGAATGGTCCACGAAAGGATATCGTTGACCTTGAAATGTTATAGGCTAATGGGCTCAATGGGCTTAATTATAAGGACCCCTAAAACGTGGTGGTTCAGTCTAAGTTCCTTATCTTGTATCGATTAGACTTTATTATGATTCGATTCAAATCTAAATTATACCAGTCTAAGAATCAAAATGAAACGGATGGTTCTGAATCAAACTAGAGCGATGGTTTAGTTCCGAGCTGACAAAAAAATAAAAATAAAAAACCTAAATATTGATTCAAATGATGAATATACCCTTTAATAAATAATTAATTAAAGGAATATTTTGAAAATAAAAAAAGGTGGATCCACAAAAACCGTACAGAATCGATTGGGTTCTGATTCACATTACTTTGGCAAATCTGATGCTCGTGATGTGGGGGATGAAGCCTCGGTCAAAGCCCACTGGAATCCTAGGCTTTGACTTTGTACATGAGAAGAAGGAAAGAAGCAGTGGTCACACCGTCGGCCCTTGCATTCCAATAAAGCCAATAATAGTAGCTCATCTTACTCCTCTTATGTGATCTGCAGGAATATTGTCGACTGCATGAGAAAGCATCATATGTCGATCTGTTGGGTTCTTTAACATATTATATATGGATAAAATAATTATTTTATAGAATCAAAGTCGAAATTTAATTCAAAAACATGTTTTATAGATCCAAAATATGATTTCAGAATATTTCTATAAAACTTATTAAATCCACTATAATATGCATCAAATCTTACAATAACTAATAAACATATTAATACGGAAGCGTACCTAATCAATCAATTAGAGTATTTTCTGAATTAATCGGTGATTTGATCTTCCAATTGTAAAGTATCCTTAAGAACTTTAGATTTCTCCTTGCGGGTGAAGAAAAACTTCATTCGATACTGTAACCGAGGACCATAACCTTATTTATAATCATAACTGATGAATTTATAATTATGATTATATTCATAATTGATGAATCTACAATTATGCATCAAGAGTTTTATATTTCTAACTTATTTCGTCATTAAGTTAAAAATATGACTGATAGTATTCACATAATTAATTTTCATAATGATTATGTCCCTTAGTCAAATAATTTTATTTTAATTAGATCACTTTAATTTTAACTAATTAAAATAATAACTTAATATATTTAATTATACATGACTCTTAAAATTCTAACACGATCGACATCAAGTCAAAGCATCGATCGCGTTAGAAAGAAAAAAGAAACAAAAAGATGATTTAAGATGCCACAATGCAAAGCGAATGAGAAGTCAATAGCTCATCTTACTCTTTATGTATATGCAGGAATATGGTCAACTGCATGTGAAAGCATCATATGTCGATCAACAAGTCAAAGCATTGGATTGCGTTAGAAAGAGAAAGAAACAAAAAGATGATTTAAGATGCCACCATGCAAAGCGAATGAGAAGTCGATAGCTCATCTTACTCTTCATGTATATAGAATATGGTCAACTGCATGAGAAAGCATCATATGTCGATCAACAAGTCAAAGCATTGGATTGCGTTAGAAAGAGAAAGAAACAAAAAGATGATTTAAGATGCCACCATGCAAAGCGAATGAGAAGTCGCGAGGAGGAAGACTCGGCACGGCCGTTTCTTCTTGCGTTCCGCCCTCGGCCTGTGTGTTCTTTGGATCTCTCCCTCAGCTGCTGCTGCTGCTGCTGCCGCCGCCTTCTTCATGCTCGCCGCTTCCTCCCATGTCTACGGCGGGGAAAGCTTCAAACGAAGACGATGGACTTCGTGACTCGATTATAGGTCGATTCCCTTTCGGCCTTTCATTTATTTATGCAATCTTTAAATTTCTCATTTGAATATGTTATAAAGGCAAAATTCGATTTACAAAATTTATAATAATCTATCAAAGTAATTATTAGCTAAAGTAGCTGACACATTTAAAACTATAAAAATTACATAAATATCATTATAGTTATCTTTTATCACCGTAACTTTAACTCCCTTAATAAACATATTAATATATATAATATTTTAAAATTTTAGATTTTTAAAATTTTTAATTTATTATCAGTATCGATTAGTTTTCATTAGCTCATGATACAAATAAGGAAGGAGGTCGCTAAGAAGACGATTGCCTCAATCATGCCAACACAAGGGGTCTTTACATACGAAGTGATGAGTTGGAAATTAAAGATTATTACAAAGAGCAAGGTCTATTTCTAGAAATATATATATAAAAAAGGTATCATGTGAGAGAAATAAAAAGTAGAGCGTCTTCTAGAAAAAAATAAAAATCAGAGTTTTTTAATAAAAAAATCTTTAAATATTTTAAATAATATATACACAATATTCGTTGGATATAAATTAAATTATTATTATTATTAATTAGTTTTTATTATCTCATGATACAAATAATGGAAAAGACCATTGAGAATATGATTGCTCTTATCAAGCCAACACAAAGAGTCTTTGTATACAAAGTGATGAGTCGGAAGTCGAATATTATTATGAAGAGTAAAGTCTATTTCTAAAAATATAAAAAATAAGATACCATGTGAGAGAAATAAAAATTAAAGAATGTTCTAGAAAAAATAAATTATTCAATAAAAAATCCTTAAATATTTACATGATATCCTCAAATAGATAGATATACATATTAAATAAATAGGACACCAACTTTGACATGGCATGATGGTAGTAGTCCTTGGTTTCACATGTGTGTCCAAATCAAACAAACACATAAAAATGTGTCTTATTTCCACAAATTAGTGCTATGTGTACCTTCATAAGCTGCATGTCATGACACTCGACACTTCCCTTATCTAATGGTCTCCTTCATGTGACTCTCTCTACCTTCAAGTCTCTTTCTCTCTGCATCCGGCCACATCTGAATTATTCTTGCAATTAATTATGTATTTCTTTTTGGGTATTGATTATTGCAATGCCAGAAATTAATATTTCTAATTCATTAAATTATAAATTTTCACAAGTCAAATCAATCATGCACACGAATCATATTAAATAGCTGCCCTTCCCATCTCACACCACCGCCCCCAAAGACACGTCTCCACTACACAGACCGATAAGGGCATATGAGTCTTTTCGAAGTCCCGAACGAAGAGGGCAAGAAACAAAACCCGTCGCCGTACCGCCACGTGCCGGTCGTCCTTCCCAAAGGCGGTCCAAATTTGGATTTTGCCGCGCGGCTGACCGAATCCGAACCACAGCTTCCGAAGGTACCGTACCTGTGAGGCCGGACCCGAGCCAGGGGTTGCTCGGTTCATACCCCCCGTCCGCGACTCGCAATTAATGTCCCCGGGCTGTGCGTGGCGGAGGAAGAGGGAAGGATCGATTTCGAGCGTTTCGCTTTAAAGAGCGAGTCTGAATCCTTGTTTTTGCGAGAAGATGTTCGCGTCCTTTGTGGTTTCTTCCCCGATATAGCTTCCGGGACCGGAGGAGGCGCTGCTGGTGTCGATGCGGTGATGTGTACGTCTCCTCCCGGGCACGTTGACAGAGACGTGGGAGAGATGGGAAGGGAGGAGAAGAAGAAGGGGTCAAAGGTCGAGTTTTCCTGAAGGGTTTTACTCATTTGCTGCTACACCTCTCTCTCTCTCTGTCTCTGTCTCGCTTTCGTGGAGAAATCAATATTTGGCGGTGATCTGGAATCACGCAATAAGTAGATCGAGTCTTTGACCGGGGAAAGACGGCAGTGAAATGTGTGGCGAAGTTCTGTTCTTTACGCGAGGAGCTTTTGGAGAGAAACTCGCGGCTTTGGAGGCGTAGTCTCAGCGTTTTGCGGTTTGGGTTTGAAGCCACAGAGGTAAGAACACGCTCTCCCCGTGATTTCTGTGTTAGAGGTGGGTCGGACACGTCTTGTAGCTTGTAAGAAGCCGGTGCAGATCGGTTCTTGTTTCCTTATTGTTGGGGAAATGGTTTCGTTGAGCGCCACCGGTGGTAATTTTGACTAGGGTTTCAGCGATGTCAAGATGAAAAATAGGATTTTTTTTCCTCTGTAGAGAATGCTCCTTTGTTTTCTATTTCGTAGTGAGTCCTATGGCTTTGTCTCTTGCATGTCACTTTCGATCTAAATGCCGGATGTTCGTTTTCGTTTTGAATTCCGCAAGGGGCCCAAGTCATGTCGCTAGCGTTTTGAATTTGAAGTAGATTAGGGCAAACTGCATCCATTTGTTGCCTGAATGTATGTGCGGCCCCTGTGGCTTGCAGAGGAGGGCTGGAAATACTGTGAAGGTCGTCCGCTTTAGAGCTCTGTTCTTTGCGAGCTAGATTGGGGATTTGCTGATGTCAGCGACGGACAAAGTAGAGTCTGTGACGGCATCTTCGTCGTCTGTGGAGTTGGATCCACTCCTGAAGGATCTGACGGAGAAGAAGTTGAGCTTCAAGAAGAACGTAGTTTCATTGGCGGCAGAGCTGAAGGATGTCCGGCGCCGGTTGGCTTTGCAGGAACAGTCATTCACAAAAGAAACCCACACGAGAAAGGTAGCTTTTGATTGTCTTGTTGTAAAGAATACAAGTGTTTGTGCTGCTGCTTGGAAGAGAATGTAATGTTGTGCTGTTGACAGGTAGCGGAAATGAAGGCAAAGAGCATGGAGGAAGAAATAGGCCAGTTACAAATATGTCTACAAGATAAGGATGAAAAGCTGAAATCATCTGTGTCTACTAGCCAGCAGGTGCAAATGTTGGGTTTTCTTAATATTTTGCTTTAAATTCTTTACTTGGCTTCTCTAGTTTTTTTTTCTCATATTTTGCTTTAAATTCTTTACTTGGCTTCTGTAGTTTTTTCCCATCGTTCCTCTAGCTGTGGATGCTGATATTTTCTGATTAACTCGGATCTTTTTTATTTTTCGGTAAGCAATGGTCGTGCATGGTTTCAGGTATTAGAGTGATCAGATCCAAGTCTTCTAAGTAATTTCTTTTATCTAGTTAGAATTCTCCCCTCTTAGAACAAAAGTAATCCTATTCTCATTTATTTGGGCTGATAAGGTGAAATGAAATAAATCCATATTTTTGTTAATTTTTGTGTTGTTTAACTAATGCAAAATTTTCCATTGTCGATTCCTCTTTCAGTTTGGTACATATCTTAAGAAGACAGTTTACTTATAGAAGCATCGATATTCCTTGCTCAATATTCACATACTTTGGGCTTTGGGCATCAAAGGAAGATCCACCAAACTGAGTTATGCTATGAGAAATCGATTTGCAGTTATCAGAAATGGAAATTCTATGCACAAGATATCAACGATCTTACTATTACAACTAATAATAAATTACTATAAATGCTGAGTATTACTTATATTAGCACAACTGAAATACTTTTGTTTGATCTAGAATTGAATAAATAACTTAGCCATGGAGTTATTGCTGTATAGATTCGGATTTGGTAATGCAAGTTTGTATCCAAGTATAGAAACACAGACGATTAGTGGTGCTTGGCTGTGTTATCAGAAACCAATCTAAAGATTTATAACCAAAACAAACATAGAAACAAAGAGCACCCTAAGTTTTAATTTTTAACTATCATTCTCATGAAGGTGTTATAATGTCAAATTCAGGTTAGATCCATCTAAGATCTGTATCTGATTTCAATAAGCTAAGGGATCCAAAACGGGGATTCACATTTGAAGTTTTGTGTTGGGTTTTGAACTAGGTTTGGGGTTATTGGGCCCCAAGGACCCCTCCCTATTTTTACCTATTTAATATTATATATAAATTATATCATAACATTCATTAAATTACAATGTATATTATCAATATAGAGAATGTATTATAAAAAACATTTAATGGTGCTTGAGGTTCAAATAGATTCTAGTGTACATGCGAATAATCTAGACGGTTGGGAACATTGGACTTTGGAAGCAAATATCCTGTGATAGATTGCACCAGCATAAGTTGATGAGTTTGTTCTTTTATATTTTGTAAGAAGCATATTAAGGATTTTTCATCTCTTAATGACCAATCAGTGCACGTTTCAACTCACTATCACACTTCTATAGGCAGATTAAGGATGATTTTGTTCAATTTTCATATACTCTCCTCTTCATCATGCTCTCCATCTTGACCTAATTTCTTACTATTTTTTCATCTTTCTTTTTATATCTCTCTCCATTGTTGGCTTTACTTCCACGTTAGTGTCTTCACTCTTCCCTCTTTGCTTGATTGCTACATCCATCTCTTGCTTCCTTCATCTTTTGCATCTATGTTTAGTGCTTCCTCTCATCTCGACATCAGCAACTTGCTTCCCTGTTGTGATCCTTGTCAGGTGTTGAATTTTTTTCCCACCACTTTGCCTTTGTCAATGTGAGAATCCGGCACTAGGGTTGGGAGAATCCACCAAGTTTCATAGTGGTGTATCAATTTAGTTAACCTTGTTTTAGTTATAGCTTTGCAACTTTCACCATGGTATTCAAAGCAAAATATTGCTCGTTTCTTATCAATCAGTTTGCTCTGCGTAACATTTTTTTAATTTTCTGGAAAAATCTCTAACGTTGTCTTCTTGCATGCAGTACGTGAAGGAGTTGGATGATTTAAGATCTCAACTATCAATTACTCGAGTGACCGCAGATGCCAGTGCTGCATCAGCTCAATCAGCTCAATCCCAATGTTTGGACTTGTTAAGATTACTAGATGAGAAAAATAGTTTACTAGAGAAACAGGAAATGAGAGTAAATAAACTAGGGGAGCAAATAGACCTTCTGCAGAAGGATCTCCAAGCAAGAGAGCTCTCGCAAAGGCAGCTAAAGGATGAAGTCTTCCGAATAGAGAAAGAGATAATGGATGCTGTTGAAATAGCTGCAGTGAAAAAGGATTGTGAGCTTAGGAAGATACTGGCAGAAGTTTCACCGAAGAACTTTGAGAATATCAATAAACATCTGACTGCAAAGGATGAAGAGATTGCCAGGTTGAGGGATGAGATCAGGATCTTATCTGCAGACTGGAAACAACAGACCGAAAAACTGGAAGCGCAGGTTGGTCTTACTGCCTTGATTTGAAACTCTTGTTTGCTATTTGTTTGGACAGCATTTAATACATTAGCTTGTTTGGTTTATATGGATTGCAGCTAGAGAAATATCATAGAGCTGAGCAGGAACTCAAAAAGAGGATAGTGAAACTTGAATTCTGTCTTCAAGAAGCACGGTCCCAAATACGGAAACTTCAGAGGGTAATTTTTTTTCTCAATGTTAAGAAGTTTGTCATTTTGTCTCAGACTAGTATTCAGCTAGTCAAATTAACTTGTGTCATCTATTTTGTTGGTTACATTTTCTTTTTCCATTTGCAACATAGATTCATATTGGATGTTAATTACTACCTTTCTGTTTCATAATCATACAAGTGCACTGTCAGAAACAGCTGATGTTACTTGACCCTCTACCTAATCATACCACAGTATGATATTTTGCAGTATTTGCCTTAGGTTCTTTGAGCCAACTCATGAGGATTAATGGACAACTCACAATTATCATGCTGTCTAATGTTTGAATTTTTGCACAAAGTAGCATCATTAGTTGTGTGGTTCCTTTCGGTTCACTGAGATGTTAATAAGATATTCTTGAGGATCATTTGGTTTTTGGCTTTTAATTCTTTGCTGCTAGAAGCATTTCAACTCTTGTTACACTTGTGTATCGTGACATGAAGTTTGCTTCTATATAACAGATGGGAGAGAAAAGAGACAAGGCAATAAAAGAACTAAGAGATGAATTGGCTACAAAGCGACAAAACTGTGCTGGTTGCAGCGACAGACAAAACTTTTGGGAGAGTTCAGGATTCAAGATTGTTGCTTCCATGTCGATGTTGTTCCTAGTTGTTTTTGCGAAGCGGTAGAAGTGTAGAGCCTTTAGTTGCTCTGTGTAAAGAATGTTGGTTTTGGTTCTTAGTAATAGAACTTTGTTGTAAGAAACAATCTAATATATAAGGAACATGAAAACTCATGGACTTAGGATCACCATTTTGAGTAGAGTTGTGCTGCTGAGCATAGTGGTGGAATGAGTGCACAATGAACTGATCTGATTGACCAACGACAGTTGGCCTCAGTCATTGTGCAATTTTGTAGCTTAAAAGTTATAGTATAATTCAAAAGGGTATCTGATTATGATTCAGAGATGCGACTAAAATTTTGTCATAATCAGAGATGTTAATCCAGTTTGGTTAACTGGTTTGAACTCTGGTATACATACATATGTATACATATACATGTATATACATACATATACATGTATATACATATACATATACATGTATATGTATATATATATATATATACATATATATATAAAGGGAATGGATGTTTGAGGCCAAGTTTAGCAAGAATAATATTTAACTTAATCTTTGGTATAATAATAGAAAATCTAAACTGAAAAAAATTATTGTTCTAGGAAAAAAATGTCACTAAAGACATAATCTGATAGACACGGAAATTTTGAGAAGAAATTTAAGTGTGTTTCTCATGAAGTGCTATTTTTTTGGAAATCCATCCTAACATTAAATAATTGGTTTCAATTATTATAACAATTAGAAGTTTTATGTATGCTAGAAATTGTACAGACTTGATAAGCTAATATGCTATGAAAGTTCCTCTTTTCACAAACTTATTAACCTTTCTTTAGTCCCTCTAAAAGAATTTCATGATTTTGAATCATCATAATTTTGTTTCTTAGTTTTAGAAAAATTGACCAATTTCTTCAACAACCAAAATTAACCACTTTCTTATCTTTATAAATTAAGGACTTTGTATCATCAAATCAACAATGAGTCCTCTTTGAATAAGTTGTCTAAGATTATATATTAGCAAGTTAAATCAACTAAGATTTTTTTCATCAAAATTTAGACATTTATAAAATTATCAAAAAATCAAAAACTTCCGGGAGGCTTTCCTTCTTTTCCCTCGAATTTTTGAAGTGTTTCTTAAATTTCTAGACCATGACAATCCATTGTCATATAAATTACATATGAGTAAAACAACATATTTGTGAATGGACAGAAGATATGGAAATGGTAAGACTAATTTTTTCTGATTAGTGGTAATAAATCCTTGAGGACAGGATATTACTTTCTGTTCAACAAAAGTATGCTTCCAGCACTAATCCCAGCTGATGATGATCCATTGACTCTGAGAAAACAACACCTGAACAGGATCTGAATTCATAATCTTAATGGGAAGAGGCAAACTAGTAAGCCAGTTGAAGCCAAAAAGTGGGCAGCAAAACTTCAGAAATCGGACTGCAAAGAAAAATATGCAGATATTTAGGTCAATGGACAGAAAGCAAGAGTAATCAAGCTTCAACATAAGAAAATAATACTTGCATTGAAAAGAAAAGGTTCCATGTGCATGAAACCAAATATAGATTTATCTAGTTGCAGGCTTTCTACATGCCAAATTATTTCATAAGGTCAACTTTAATATCATTAATCATGATCCTGATGAGATAAGTGACTTATTAACTTTATTAAGTTTAAATCATTGATCCAAAATACTTAAGTGTATATTAAAAATAGTACAATCACCAAAAGTCAATACAAGTCATATCATTTTTCGGATGTGGAACTGTTAGGAACGAGTCGGCAATAAGAGGGGGTGAATTAGTGCAACGGTAAAGACTACGTTAAGTCGAAAAAACTACGTACGATAAAAACGTATTGGAAAGATGCTTAACTTGAAAGCTTACGGAAGCGTAGTGAAAGTAAGAGTTTAGTTTGTAAGATAAGGAAAAAGCATAAAGGAAATGCAAATCAGATTTTATAGTAGTTCGATCGTCGTGACCTACATCCACTCCGCCGATTCCTTTTCCGTCGAGGCCACCGGCATCCATTAATGGTCTTTCTTCAATAGGCGAAGACCAACCATCTCTTTACAACTCTATTCTCTTTTTGCATGCTTAGGAGAGAACCTTTACACCCCCACTTACTCTTCTCTTAAACTATACTAACACTTAGAGTTTTTAGAGTTCTCACAAGATTACAACAACGTTTTTCTTCTTTTTGCTCTCAATTCTCGTGTATGTTAATCAGGATGAGAGGGGTATTTATAGGCCTCAAGTTGATTCAAACTTAGAGCCTAAAAATGTCTCATCTAGGGTCTCCCGGGTACGAGCGGTACCATCGCCTGCAACACTGATATTAACACTGACACTAGGCGGTACCACTGCTTTAGAGTCTCAAAGATCGTGCCACGACGATTTCACCTGTTTGGTCACTGTTTAAGCCTTTCACTTGCCTCAACACAGCCCAAACTTGGGCCACTGAATGGACCTTTCTCTTGACCCAAAATAGCCCCATTTTGGGCCCAATTGGTCCATAATTAAGTTGACATAATTACATTCTAAATCGACTCAATTAGACTCTAAACTGACTCAATCTAGACATAATCGATTACAAGCGAATCTTTGTTGTTCGACATGTCATTGATTCATCTAGCGCTTTGGTCGATCCATCGACGCATCGTCCTCTCCTTCGGTGTATTGTTTAATCGGCATGTTGTCTTCTTGCAACATCCGATCTTCTTGACGTAATGTCCAAACTAAATCGGGATATTAGATTTTCAAATACTAATATATTACCACACTTTTGTTGACAAAGAGTTTTGTGATTTCATCTTTAAAAAATCTGCAGATAAACTATCATACACAAGAAAGAAAAACTATCATACATAAGAAAAACAATATATTTAAGGGAAATTACCGACATAACTTGTTACCTCGCTCCATATTCTTATACCCTTGTAACTTCATCAATTGTGTTAGCTCATACACAGTGGTCAACCAACATATCACTGAAGAAAGAATCAGCAAGTGAAGCTGTAGCAGAGTCATATGAGCTTAAACGCTTTTTGAAGGAACGAAGATCCCTCTCATCTTTTGTTGTTCGCTTCTGAGAAAGAAAAATGTGCCATTAGCATAGATTTGTGGATTTCATTAGTCAGAATGTGAAGTTGTAAGAAGACGTTATGAAGAATCTGAGAAATAAAATATAAGAAAAAAAAGAACTTACAAAGGATTTCTTCATTAACAAGATATCAACAAGATAGATTAACCAGAGGACATTGGTCTTTGGAAAACTGCACAATAATTGATCAACAAGAGCATAGAGTTAATAAACATTAGATGGAAAAGCAAATCATAACTTCAATAAACAACATTGTGATATTCCATTGGTGTATATTTTATACAAAACACCATTTCATTGTGATAAATTGAGCTTCAAAGAGTCTCCTCAATTTGGTAGGACCTCTTTTAAGAGACAAGAAGGATTCAGAAATGACAAATATTTAAGGACAAGTGATTCTTTGTACCACTTCAGGAGATAGAAAGTCCTTTGTTTCACTCTTCTTTTTTGTAATTCTGACTTTTCGAGTTGACAATATGCATTTAGTCAAGTTGTTGTTTATGAACATGAGTTTACCTTCCTTCCCAGCAGTCGTCAGTTAAATCTTTCATTTTGCGGTATGTATCAAACTGTAACCACATAAAAATTGGTTAAACAATTAAAAAAACTGTGAAACAATGGATGTGACATTTGCTACCAACCTGTTTATCTCCTTTTGGACCCTCAAATAGTCCAGGATCAGCAGATAAGTCTAGAAATAATATAGCTTCACCTGTTAAGATGGTAGAAACATCACTCTTTCAATCTTTCACAAAGACAAAAAAGGATCCACACAATTTAGGATGTAATGGCAGGAGAAAAATCCATTAGGACAATCTTGTCAGTCCTCACATTCCATGATTTCTTAAATGTTCGATGGATGGAAGAATTTTCCAGGATCAGTTTCCTTGTAATACAACTTGACTCTAACTACGAATATTACATGCAATTTACTTACACACATGTTGCTCCTTGGAGCCTAGGTCACTGGTGTTTTGAGTCAGAAAAAACCTCTCTGTTTACAGAGGTAAAGCCAAATGAACTAATCCTTCCCAAATTGACTGCACACGCTGGACTCTTCCCTAACTCCACGTAGGCGGGAGCATCGTGCACTGTGTTTGCACTTTTTAAATTTACTTACACAATCCCTTTCTGAACCCCATATGCAGGAGCCTTGTGCACTAATTTAACCCTTTCTCAAATTTACATACGCATATAATACTTCAAAGGAAAACTTTTGAGTAAGAACTTACCAGTATTAATCCGAGACAGAGTAAAGTCAATTATTGATATGGTTAACCCAAATGTCTTAGCCCTCATTTTCTTTCCTTGTAGAGTGAAATCTGTCATAGGATCATTATTACGCTTTAAAAGAATGTTGCCCCTGCAAAAAACAGCTTGTGTTTGCAAGCAAAAACAGATCCAACACAAATAACATGAAAAACTAGATCAGATTGCTTGAAAAATGAACAAATGATACCAGTGCAAATCTCGGTGTTCAAATTCACAGGCACTTTCTGCCACAGCCAATGCAATGGTAACCTACAATATCCAGTGGGAAGCAGTAAATCTATGTAATATTCCAGCTTAACGATGTATTAACAGGGAGAAATATAAGTGGCTTACTTGCACCAACAAACTGCGAGCCTCTTCATAGTTTAAGAGCACAAAGCTTTCAAGATCTTTGCCACCATCAGCGAGTACAAACACTATAAAGCACTGAAAAAAATGTTATTGTTATCACTAAGAGGGTCTTAGTTGCAGCACCATATATATATGCAAATGTATTTTAATGCAATTCTACAGATCTAAATCTTTGTATCTATATATCTATGTTTGTCTCCAAAAATTAGACAACCCTAGCAATACTAACTTGCCACTCCCCCACTGTCCATAATCTATATATAGATTTTTTTTTAATTTTGAGAGGAAACCTGTTTCTCTGTAAATTCCTTGGGATGATCATTTTCAGAACTGTGCCTTGCATCCCAATCTTCCCATGCACTAATCAAGCCAGGATCATAGGCTCCTTGACAAACATAAAAGCTGAAGAGAGAAAATAAGATTAACATTTTACTAAAACATGAATATACACTAAAAATTGGCATTTAAACATAAATCTGTAAGTAAAAGACATATTATTCACTGAAATTGGCAAGTAAAAAAATAATCATGCTCAAAGCAAATAACTGTGCTACTTTTCCCTGTACAAACAAAATAAGTTTGCAGTAATACTCTTTTGTTTCGATGAATCCAGTGCATGCATTTTCCTTGTTAGTTTCCCCTCGCGTCCCCTTTAAATTATTCAATGTCAGAGAAAGCATGACTTCTTCAAGAACTTCTTCAGATTTCTGAACAGATAAGGAGAGTCCAGTAACTTTGCGATTAGATTTGAGCGGACAAGATAATCAACAACAAATTTACAAACCTTTTGGACTTCTCCATTCACTAACAGATCTCCATCGATAGGGACTACTTTGCAGACAGTCTCACCAGCTTTGAAGGCCTCTCCGTATGTGCCTTCTCCAATCTTGACAATACAACTTAGCTCACTGAGATAACAAATATCAACATTAGATATGACTTTCCAGCATTTCAAATTATTCTCAACGTCAATGATTAAGAACGAGTTCAAGGCAACGTAATTCAGATTGGTAGAATTAAATACATCATCATCATCAGTGATTAATAAGTAAATCCAAGTCCCTTTTACTGTGGCTTTTGTGTATTAAGCAAATTCCTGATCAAGACACATGATCACATAATAATGGATTACCTATGTTACAACAAGCTAGGTTTTTAGTAGGATTACTTTCAAAAGGTCTATATGGAAATGCACAATCAAGTAACCAACAGACCTACTTCCTGTGGTGATATAAACTTCCCAGATCATAAAAGATGGACGCATCGAAGAATGTCAAGCATGCGGTAATTTTCACTTAACCTATTAAGATAACATGTATGACAACTGATACATGTAAATATTATCTTTGGAACAGAAAAAAAAATCCTGATAGAGTTGAAGGTAACAGAGCAAACCAATATCTAGAGAAGACTTCTCCTAGGCTGATCGGAGATGATTGTCGGCAAACCATCATGAGTTGGTCAAATGTACTCAGATATTCACCAGTCAATGATTGACGTTGTGAGATTGATGGGTCCATCTGGGTAGCTTCTTCCGGCTTATTAGAGTCAAGACCTTCCCTCGAGGTTTCCACATCTTCACTCATAATATTTGCAACCTCCTCTTCATCTATGTGAAGTGCATCAAAGGAAGTGACAATGCTATTATCAGACTGTGGGGTAAGGAATTTTTTGTGCGAAGTGACGTTCGATGGGGCCTTTGTCCTCAAAACCCTTTCAGGGGTTTTTGCAGCCAAATCATCGGATGCACTACAGCTACTATGCACAGAAGGAACTAATGGTGTTTCCATAATCTTAAACAACTGCTGGGAACCATGTCTGGAAGCAAGCTTTGTGATTCTCCATCTCTCCAGAATGGCTGGCAAATCATGCACAATGATGTCGTGTTTTGTACCCATAGCCCAAGTGCCAAAATTCCTGGGCGAGGGGCTCTCTTCCAGTAGCTCAAAGGAGTCGACTTCTTGGAAGTAGTGCTTCTCCTTTGTGAAATCTAGGGGTTCCTGTCCAGCTTTCTTCTGCAAACAAAGCAAAGTAAAAACAAAATACTAAATTACATAATCAATATCTGCCATAGCACTATTTGTATAGTTCGTTCACAGATAGAAATCATACTGCTCTAGAACCCTGCTTTCCTTTCTGGGGCGCTCCTTTTTGTTTGGGCCGAGGCCTAAAATTCACCCCTGCTGCGACTACAATACTTTCTCTTCCTCTATCGATATAAACATCAGTGAAACAAGGAAAAAAGCACAGCATAAAGAGATTAATGAAACGTCCTAAGTGGAAAGTTACAGAGAAAAAGTCATACAAGTATCCAAATAAAAAAGAAGACAGTAGATTGCCAAACCCAAGATACCAACTTTCATATCAGAAACCACTAGAACCCTCAACCCGGTGATAGACGAGAGCAAAAGGCAGCATTCTAACCCGTCCAGAACACGTTGAATAAAATTAATGACAAGAAAAATAATAGAAAAAAAGAAGTTTTTGGCATACCTCGTGGAAAGGGACCGGTTCCAGCTGGGTCTCTTGCTGGGACCAAGGCTCACTCGGCTCTCCCCGCTCGGTCGATTGCTTAAATGGGAAAAAATCAAAAAAAATTTAGACATATACGAAATGTGAGAAATGCCGGTAAGTAGTGTGCTTCATGCTCACGTCGCCGCGTCCTTAGAGTTCGGATCCTCGACTTTTCTTCTTCTTCTTCCATAAACCACAGCTATCTGAGTGATAGGCTGTGGTTCCTCTTCTTGCGATATGATCTCCGCCCAGAGATCGCTTCCGACGCCTAGAGAGAAAGAGATTGAGGAGGTGACATGGAAAGATTTGGGGAAAAATTAGTAAGGGTTTCCATCGATACCTCTTGGAGAAGCCATGGCGAGAGCAATCCGAAGCCCTACGTCGCAGAGAGAGAGAGAGAGAGAGAGAGTGGGGGGGGTGAAGGGAGGGAATTTTTGAAAGGGCTTGTCGAGGACGGTACCAAATGCAAACGCCGAGGTAAGACATCGACATTGGGCTCCTCTCGGCCTTTGTTTTGGGTCTTTTGGGCCCATTAAGGCCCGAGCCCATTTGAGGAAGGTCGGTAAATTTGCCTACTAATTCTTAGAAATACAACATTTTAGCATCTAATAT
>LVTN01000453.1:18260-41608 GCA_001649415.1 Musa itinerans | reverse complement strand
TATATATATATATATATATATATATATATAATCGAGTTATATCGAAAAACCAAAATGTGTGAGCGCATGTGGGGCACGTGCGGAGACAATAAGTGACACTAGTCAACATTGGGTTCGACAAAAGTCAATGGACAATAAGTCAACAGTCAATGTAAGCAACAGCCACGTTGTCGGAACTCTTATTTGATTGAGCTCATGCTTGTCATGTTGTTGAGTCTGCATGTTCGTCAAACCTACAATTAACCAAAAAGATTGATAGATAGATGGAATAGAGATCAATATAAGCATGTTTATCAATTTATTAGAAATAATAAGAGGAATATTTATCCTAATCACTGGCCTCGTAATCCTCATTCCTCGATCACTAATCCTCAACATCTTCTGAACAAAAAATATTCAAAGAATATCTCTATTTTATGGAATATTCTCTTGAATTACTAACAAATAAATCTTGAACAACTACAATAATAATAATATGAGATATGATTATCAAGATCTAACCTTTCTTACCCTAATATGCTTCTTAATTTATTTAGAACCTAACTTAGACATTAGAAAGATCACGTTAAGTACCTCCCACCTCCTCATGTTGGTCTCGAGTATAGATCAAATGATCTCATCAGACATAAAACACATTATACGGGGACGGATTGAGGGACTCTTTGGATAAGTCGGGCTAATCTAGCGTTCCACTTCATTCAATTATCCATAAGATTTGTGGTCAAAACCAAAAAGAAACACGATCTCATAAGTAAAATTGTCTAAAACGTAAGCATTCAGTAGATCTATGGAAAGTTCACTAATGCTAGTCAAAATATTTCTTATTGATCATACATAGCACAAGAAAAATCAATAATACATTTTAATTTTATCTTTTGAAGTCTTCACGAATCATACAAAACACTTTACCCGAAAAGAATAATATATTATTTATTAAGAAAATAAAATCAATTTATTCTATTATTATAGTAAGAACAATAGAATTATGGTTTCTATAAAAATCATCCAGAGAGAAAGAGAGAGAGAGAGAAATTAACTTTTAAAGATAAAATTCAATCTTATGGAGATTATCAATCTATATTGATTCCAACGTCTTCCAATCGATTGATTGATGTTGCAATCTAACATATATATATATACTTGTTATTTTTTTGGTGTAAAAAAAGATATAAAAAATTCTTCGATGAATCTTCGAGATTGACGTGATATATTGTTTCCTCACCAAATGATTACAAAGTAAATTAAATTAATCCTTCGAGTTCGCAACCATTTCCATCGGAGAATGATGACAGAAGCATAAACCGGACGAATGCATGCACGGAGGCGACAAAGAAAGCTGGGGAGCAATGGCTGTTCCCCCACAGCGACCACTAAACAAAGCCGGAAAAATGTCAGGTGGTGAGGTGACAGAAGGGTGGTGATGGATGAAACATCATGTCACGAGCGATGGGGCCATTTTAGGTGCTCGTCGTGTTCCTCGCAGTGCACGAAGTGACCGTCAGCAGCAGCAGCAGCAGCAGGAGGAGGAAGAAGAAGAGAAGGACTGTACGGACAGTAGAGGTTTCTTCTTTCTGTATGCATGCAGCACTGCTGGAAGATCTCCCTCTGGATTTTTGGGCCATCTTTGATATCAGAAAGACGCGTTGCCGTACTCAGAACTCACTCGAGTTCGATGCCATAATTTGAGTTGGTAAAAATCTTAATTATTGATAGTAAATACTGAGATTTTGGAGAATTTTTTTTTCGATAAAAGATTAAAAAAAAGAAGAAGATGGTTCTGATAAAGATAAGAATAAAATAATCATTTTACGTGATGACTAGAGATGTTATTTGGAAACATTTTCAAAACCGGAACGGTATGTAAAAAATCATAAACTTAGAGGATTTTTTTTTTCAAGAATTTATTATATTAAGATTATATCTCGTCTTCGTTATTTATTTGTATAAAAAACTATAAATTTTATTTAATTCAAAGATAATTAATGAGTTCGATAGAAATTTAGGTGATTTAGATTTACTTTTTGGTCGGTATTGATTTAAGATAATTACTAGAAAAATATAAGAAAATAATATTTTTATTATGAATGATTATATATCATGACAGAATGAACAAAAATTTGGACATGAGAAGGCCTATAAATATAACTGGAAGAGATAAAATGATTATTATTAGTGGCATGGAAAAAAAAAATAGACAAAGACATAAAAAGATTTCGATAGAAATTATAAATTAAGATATACATATTTTTAACATAACTAAATATATGACTCATTATAAATCTCAATGACCATAAAAGATTCATATAATCTACCCTTACTATTAGTGGCATGATAAAATATAGATGAATATCTAAAAAAGATATATAAATACTCTTAACTTAAGTTCAAATATAAATCTCAATAATGACAAAAAATTCATATAACTGACTCAATTTGTTGTTGTAGTATCGGTTTAAAGTTACTATAATTAAGATTATAAAAAAATCATATATATTTAAGCTTTTAGATAGATAGAATCATATTGATCAAGAAAATCAAGATGATATCAGCTACGAGATCCTATATTCAAATCATTTTGGGCCACCTTAAAGATTTTTTTGATTAATTCTAATTTCATGTGTTAGAAATTCGAGGGAGCATTTAAAATATAAAAAGTGAGTATTTGAAAAACCCAAAAAAATATATAATGAAATTTTATTTAGATTTACAATTACTCGATTAAAATATTTTTTTGTAAAAAAAAGAGAAAAAACTGATTTTATCCTATTTATTATTTGAGTTCCTCGTAAATTTGATCCGAATAATCTCATCGGTTTATACACATAAAAATAATAAAAAAATAAAAAAAAGGGCAATGAGACATAATCCTACGTGGCTTATATCCATCACAGCTGTATTGGATTGTGATGGGCAGATTACGTGAGAAACAACGCCGTACTGTATAAAGATCATGCCATAATTGCAAGATGATGAAATCTGCATTGCAGAATAGAATGTTTTGTTGTCATTCGTCTTTTAGTTTTCTTTTGAACCGTAGATTTGGTCTTGAGATGGGAACCAAGTCCACGTCACGCAGCACGCAAGATCTATCGAGATCTTGTAAGGCAACCGGTCTCAGCATCCACCATAATTTTAGCCTTCGATGGGGTCAGTCCACGTCGCCAAACCACTTTAGATTGATTTGATGTTATTTATCATTGTATTGTATGTACATACGTATACATACGTATACTCCTCTTTGTATTCGTTTGACCCAAACCTATAATTTACTTACGTTAGGTTATGGCCTTCACGTTGTGGGGAGTCAACGACCAGGCACGTGGCTAAACCCTACGAGGCCTTGGGTCAAACGAGTGGGTCCCGCCACTGGGGCACGTCGGTCAACGCACGCGCTCACCCTGCTCGCGAGCCTTTGACTCGGGACACCACCGACCGCGCCGACGAATGAGCGTGCGAAGCGTGGAAGCATTTGGAAGGTCCCACGGCCGGAGTGGGACCCACATCTGGTCGCATTTGATGAGATACGTACGTACGTACGCACGCACGGTACAAGAATCGTGACCGTCCGTACGTGTAGTCGATCTCCCACGATCGATCATCTTTGACCGCTCCCGATAGATTCGAATATCCTTAATATACGTCACATCAAAAAACACGTGATGATGTGTGTGTGAGCGGCTGTCTTCCATACCCTTTTGCTCCTCCTTGGATTACATGTTCTTTTGTGCCACTACCTGCCGTTCGCGACGGAACCCTTCCGTCCCCATTACTCGATGTCCGATTCGAGGGGATTAGGTCAGAGAGGACTGCTCGTCTGCTTCTCTTCCGCCATTGAAGCAGCAGTAGCAGCTGCTGCCGACACCACGTCCTATACCTCTATCCCAGCTGCGGCTCGAGGACCCGACACCACGGCCTATACCCCTATCCCAGCTGCGGCTCGAGGACCCCCCCCCCCCATCGCGGCGTAATTAACCGTAGTAGCCCGCTTTCCAACCACCGAGCCCCGTGTGATCTCCCTCCCATCCCTAGGAAATGGACTTGTAGCTTCGCCCGTGCCGGGTGGACCCGGCGTCGGTCTTGTGCGGTCTGGCTCTGGCGCTGTAGCAGGGGAGGTATAAGAGGGAGCAGATGAGGCGAAGGGCGCTGGGTGTGGCTCAACCGAAGGTGGTGACTAAAAGTGAGATTTTTGGAGGTAGGATGTGGCAAGTTTCTCTTTTGATTGCTTTCCGTGACTGAGTTTGATTTCTTTGTTGTTAGCTTTGTGTCTATCGGATTAATTTTCATGGTCGGATTCTACGAGTGCTGCTGGTGCTAAGAGATAATAGTATTTGAGGAGAAAAGCATGTGAAATTGTTTGCATGATTCTTTTGTTGCATTAAAAAAATGGTGATGTCTGGAATGATCGGGTTGCAATAAGCGATTTTTCAGAAGAGACATCTCTTAAGCGATTTGATTAGATTTACTTCGACAGCCATGCTTTTTGTTTGCTAATTGTAGTAGAATTTGATAACCTAGGCACACGCGAAGTTTCTTCTTCCATTTTGCCACTCCTTTTGTTACACTATCATGTGAGTTCTTTTCTTTTTGAATGAGTTTGGTTTGAGAATTTAGTGGAGTTGTTCCAAAGTTCGATGCATTTGTTATGACATCGTAGGCTTTACATTGGGTATATTTCCATCGTAATGCTGTTATGAAACAGGAAAGCGAATGAAAAGGTCCTGTTGGTCAGAACAGAAACTTCCTTAGTCTTGCAGTTTTTCTTCCAGGATTTGCATATACCATTATTGTCATTGTTTTCCTTTTACGTGGGCAATTGATGCTAATCCGACTTCTGGTATTTAACTTTTTTATCAGCAATCTCCGTCTTTTTTCGACTGAATTTTAACTAACATTTTTATTTGTCCTTTATGGCATTAGTTCAAAAGTTCCATATTTGTTAAACTCTTCTCTTCCACAAACGTGATGTTCAACTTTGGCTTAATTTCTTCAGTTAGTTTCATGTTTTCCATTCCTTCTTGTAGGAACTGTGCCATCAGAAATATGTCATCACCCAACACTTCTCTTGCTGAACACCTATCTCAAAAGATCGGTCCTTTTGGTCTTAAAATCTGGGAGATAATTGGAATAAGTTTTGGTGTTCTATTGTTATGCGCACTATCCTTGCTGTTGATGTGTGTCTGTAATCAGAACCGGAGAAGATGTAAAAGGGCTTTCGGCTACCTTCCTACCACGCAGATACCTGCATTTTCAAGAGACATCAAGGAAGTGCCGGTTGAGAAAATTATAAAAGATGACTCTGTTCTTCTTGAAACTTATGACGGCTCCAGTGACAATGAATCAAGTAAGGTTTTGGACTTGGGCAAATTGGAAAGAAGTGACAAAAATAGTAACACCAGCTCATTGCATTATGTTGAGAAAGATAGAAGCGCTAGCTACACTGAAGTAGGAAGTACAGGGATGGTTGATGTAAACAGACAGCATTCTGCTTACCCTATCGTTGCTCCTTCGCAGTTGCCTGGCCTGCCACAATTCTCTCATCTAGGTTGGGGTCATTGGTTCACCTTGAGGGACCTAGAAATTGCAACCGACTGGTTTGCCAAGGACAATGTTCTTGGGGAGGGCGGTTATGGTGTTGTTTATCGTGGGCAGTTGATCAATGGAACTCATGTAGCAATTAAGAGACTCCTCAACAATTTGTGAGTTCATATACACTTAATATGTGTGATAACTGTACAAGTTTTTTTCCTTTAAGGTTGTCATACTGATAATTGTTTTCTTATATATCTTGTGCTATGGCTTCTAGAGGCCAAGCAGAGAAAGAGTTCAGAGTTGAAGTTGAGGCCATCGGTCATGTTCGTCACAAGAACTTGGTTCGGCTCCTCGGGTACTGTGTGGAAGGCACTCAAAGGTGCACAATCCTCTGATATCACTATTTTATCCTGTTCTAAAAGCTATTACTTCCACCAGCTTTAGTTACGTGGCACCAGAACAAGGGTATCATACCAAATGCCCTTTCGTTTAATTAACATGTTTTCCTTCATGCCTGACAAGTTGCCTTACATTTATGAGCTAAACATGGTTCCTTTTACCTTTATCACTTAAATGTCCAGAGACTCTGTTCACATGTCATGTATATTCCACACAATTCTAAGCCATTTGATTTATGCTGTCTGAAAATGATCAGGATGCTAGTTTACGAGTATGTCAATAATGGAAATCTTGAACAGTGGCTTCATGGGGCCATGGGACAGAAGGGTTCTCTCACTTGGGATGCTCGTATGAAGATTATTTTGGGAATAGCTAAAGCGTAAGTAGATCGTCTGAAACATTCTCTCTCATTTTACCCATTTTCAAACTTCAACTTGAAGGGTAATCTTGTTGTCTGTGGACTTTAGTTTATTAAGGTCTTTTGGCAATAATTATTATGCAATTCTGAAAATCAACTTATGTTTCTAACTTGTACATTTCATGATTACCTTTGGACATCCACGTTCCTTTTCTAATTTAACATCTTTAGCCTTTGTATGAGTATAACTTGTTCATCATACATAGAAGTTTGATCTCTCCTAAGAGTAGGTTTTACATTATGGTTGGTTGATAAAAAACTGTGTACTTTAACAGTCTGGACTATTTACACGAGGCCGTTGAGCCAAAGGTGGTGCATCGGGATATCAAGTCCAGTAACATATTGGTTGATGAAGATTTCAATGCTAAAGTGTCTGATTTCGGTTTAGCAAAACTGTTGGGCGCTGGGAAAAGCCATATCACTACTCAAGTGATGGGTACTTTTGGGTAAATATTCTAGCTGCAAAATTTGCAACTTTACTATGCTGAATTGTTTTGATTTCCATATTTAAGTCCAAGGCATAGTGCAATAAGAAAGTGAGCCAGTGACATTATTATTACTTTTTATTTTACAGGTATGTTGCACCAGAATATGCAAATACTGGATTGCTTAATGAAACAAGTGACATCTACAGCTTTGGGGTTCTTCTCTTGGAGGTCATTACTGGGAGGGATCCAGTTGACTATCGACGTCCTCCTGATGAGGTACATAATTACTGGCAGTGAAGACAATGATCCAGTTTACTCTCATGTAAATAGTATTAGTACTAGTATAGTCATCTATAAAGGACCTTAAAATATGTTTTGCAAAAAATTGTTAAGACTAGCTTGTTGTGTTCTAGAAACTTATTTCATTCACAACCAGAACAAACACAACTAGAAGAGTGATTCTGATCATCCCATAGTCCTGAACTCTTAAGTTTTGGTGAAAGGCTTCCGCTACCTACATGCATAAGAACTCCAAAACTTTAAACTTTTGGTGCTTTAATATATGTCAATTGCTATCTCCTGTCCTTGGGTGTCATTGCCAACTTTACAAGTCACTCAGAAATTGTTGGTTTTCATTTAAAAGTACTTTTGATATCTTTGAATTTACATTTACTTATGCATCTAGATGTTTCCTGCTTTTCCTTTAGCAAAGCTATTTTAGATCTGTAAACAAAAAACACCTGATTCACGATTCCTGTGATATTTTCTCTGCGATCAAGCACAAACTAAGGTACATACTACATAGTACAGTAAAGAATTTTATAGGTTACTTTTCTCTATCCAAAGTGTATGGTGTCAACTGTGGAGATCTACTCATTTATCGAAGGAACACGTTAACCATACTAACTTAGTGTTATGAATCAATTCAACCATTTATCAATTCTTCTCTTATAAAATGTCAAGAGGAAGTTTCTAGAAGGTCGTTTGGTCTTGGTCGTCTTAAGATTCTAAAATCTTGAATTATTCTAAAGTCTTGAGTTTCTGAGATCTTCTTTTGCAAAATATAGTAACCTAAATCCAGCGTTTTATTTTCAAAAGTTTCCTTATCTTAAGAATCCTTTTCATTGCATGATTGCAGGTAAATCTTGTTGAATGGCTTAAATGGATGATTGGGAACCGCCGATCGGAAGAAGTAGTAGATCCAAGGATTGTGATCAGGCCATCAACTAAAGCTCTTAAAAAGGCTCTTTTGACAGCATTGAGGTGTGTTGATCCAGATTCAGAGAAGAGACCAACAATGGGCCGGGTTGTCCAGATGCTGGAACCCGATAACCCTAGACCACTTGAGGTCTGCTTTTTAATTTCTTAGTTCAATATCCAGAAGCAACTTATACATTATAAATAGTAGTGGAGCATTTGAGTTATCAAGAATGCAAATGATTTTGCAACACATTTGTGGACATGGTTGTCTTGACTGAAATTAAACTCACATATAGGTTTATGGTCTTCAAAAGCTTGTCCATCTGTGTAGGCTTGATTTAGACTTAAATACCAGGAGATAAGAAATCCAACATAAAATTTCAGACCACATCTTGCAAAAGATTACGAGTACCTAGGTTTACCATATTGCTTTAGATGGAGAATTGACATATATTAATAATCAGTTCAAGAAACATCTATGCTAGCTCTGAATCCACCTCTCATTGTACACAGTTTTTGTGCGCCTTTTTTTTTTGCAACTAAGTTTGTTTCATCATCTGTTCCTGCTGGATCACGGTTATAACTTCCTAAAAGCATAAAAATGTTTGTGACAATCTTCCACCATTTTGAATTGTCTCTCCTAAAATATTGGAGCTGAGCCAAAGATATCGCTTTGCAGTATGGCCTTCTAATTCAGTGTGCAACATCAAATTCTATGTTCATTGACCATGCTGGTTAACAAGTCTTGAATTGCAGAGCTGTTACTTACCTGTGCTTCAGAAAAGAATGCAAGTTCTACTGGAAAAGTACAAGTGACAAGTCCAAACATAATTCATTTCAGGGATTTTTAAATGTGACACTTGAGACGAGTTGCTAAATTCCGGTAGTCATAACTTATAAATTTGTTTTATTTAGAAAATTTTGTGTGATCGAATTGAATTCGCAGTTCTATTTTGGGTCTAAGATCATGTTTCCTACATTCCACTATTCTTGAATGCATCTTTTGATTATAAAAGCTTGCTTATTTAACTGACACAGGATGCTTTTACCTGCTAATAGATCATATCCAATATGGTATCAACATTTCATATTTCTTAGATGTACGTTATTATTACCAAGCCATTGGCATTTACCTTATATTTTAGATTTGTGATCTCGTTGACTGTATTTTGCTTTATACATGGCAACATGCCCATTTTCCTGTGAATTAAACAAACTTCAGATCTAAGAAAACCTTTTTACAATATGAATTCATCAAATTCTTGGTAATTTTGCAGGACCAAAGGCATCCACATAACAGAACTTGGAAGACAGAAATCGAATCACAAAGGGAGGGCTATGACACAAATGCCAAGCCTGATTTCAAATCCAATGGCATACGAGACAATAGGAAAATTGATTGCAGAAATTTCTAGTAACTGCCCAAAATTTTCAGAATTTGTTGCTTTCATTGGCATTCACTTCAGTTTGAATCCAAATTAAGAGCACCAGGAAAAAACCTGAAGTTTCTTTATTTTCCAGTCATTTTATATGGTGTTTGCTCAGTCCGATTTTAGATTGCTTTAGGACAATTTATGTTATGTACAGGGTATAGTTTCAGAAAATGTAAATAATTGCATGAATGTGGTCATGATCCAGACATTGTACTGTGACTTTTGATCAGACTCTGTTTGAAGGAAAATATTATGCTGTTAAATTAAAAGCCACCATCTCTCTAGGTAATTCAGCGTCGGTTACTTGGTCCATGACACTAAAGTGGTTATTCAACTGAAGTTTCACATTTGGTTCGCGGTGATGCGGATGGAGTTGGATGCATCAGACATGATTAAATTCTAATTTATTTTTTTCTTTTTTTACTGGGTAGCAAAAACTTAAGTTTCACACTTGTTTGTATAGGACAAATCCAAGCTTTTTCTTGATTGGATATTGTGAACTTAGTGGTTGGTGAAATGATATTTCTCATCTGTAATTTGTTAACCAGACAATGTTATGCAAATAAAATGATTGTGTATGTAAATATGAATATTGGGAGACTTGCATACAAATAAGAGAAGATGAGTCATATTTATGTGTTACTGTCGAATATTGCAAGTTGAAACAGGTTAGCTATTCTTTCTCTTTAACAGCAAGTGTTTGATGTTTGAGAGATTGCTTTTAGACTATGGATCGAGAGACACTCCATTCAAACTTGCAATCGTCTTCCAATTGCTATTTATTGTTTCGATAGGATCGAAACTTCTATGATTTGTTTTCTTTTTCAAGGTCACTAACAAAAGAGTTTGCATCTTAAATCCCTTTCTCTAAGCTTGTAGGTTCGTCATCCCTAAGGCTTCCCTGAGCATGTATCTTCGTAAAGTCAACAATAGATCTTGAAGTGGTCAGGATCATTGTCGACCTAGAAAAGCATATATATATATATATATATTGTCTAAGTCGTGTAACATCCTTATATGACATGAGCATTGCATTGCAGAGTTACGATAGCAGCCCAAGATAGGTCGATCAGAAAGGGATCATCATCTAACTTAATTAACTAATTAGACCATTTAAAAAGACTTACTGTTGTGATAGCAGACTTACAGATAAAGGATTTACTAATTAGACCATTTGAACTTCAAAAGATTAAGACATACTCCAACTTTTTACTTAATGCCATTTATATTTAAATTTCTCAAGGTATTTAAATCTTTGTATTATATAGATGAGAGAGAAGAAAATCCTATTATACTTAATTTTCCTCAAGAGGTTGAGTTGCAGATGATATATATATATATATATATTCTGTCAGCTTGTGCAAAGAGGGCTTAGCTTGCATCAGCTACCTGACTGGAACGTTGCCACTGATGTCACAACCTGTCACAAAACAACTGGTGAAATGTTGCAGAGCCAAGCACTCGAGAAAGGAAGGAATGGAGAAGACAATGTGGAATCCAAAACATTGGAAACAGCTGAGCCATCAAGCTCTTGTCTGACCCTGATTACCTCATTGAATCATACCAGGAATAGGAAGAGCAGCTGCAGAATCCTAAATATACTTACCATTTTCCAGCTAATTAAGAACCAATCACTCGGATGCAGCTTTCTCCAAAACTATTCACAGATATGGAGGAACCATCACATAATCGTAGAAGAATGTATCACTGATTGCTACAAGTTGAAATTTTGGAGACAAACCACAAGCTGACATTGACAAATCTCTCTAATTACAAAAGGGAATTCATAACATAATTTAGGTTCCAAAATAATTTGATTCATCCAATACAAGGGCATGTAATCTACAGGTCAGCACTGCATCAAAGTGACACAGGACACGCCCCGTGAAAGAGGTTTTCACGATCCCAGGGCTTCGCCAGGGTGGCCAGACCGAGTGTTCAGCAGGGGTTGTAGTGCCTTGACTACGATACTCATGTTCGGGCGGAAATCAGCTTCATATTGCACACACAAGGCAGCCACCGCAGCAAACTGTTCACAAAAGAAGGAAGACATACAAGCGAAAATTAATAAAAACATCATCAAAATTACAAGATCCAGCATAAGGATTAATCTTTCACAGGTCACATCTCATGCGGTCACACAAAATGAAATGGGACCTAACTTCCTGATACAATCTTTGCCAAGATTTTGATAGTCTTTCTTGGTTAGCATTCAATCAAGTTGCAGTGTCATTTTAAGCGCATAGTACCTTTTCAAGCTAGTTGACTGATTTGAAACTTCCAACAGATTGCAGATGGCATAACTAATGAAGCATATGATTGGGGCAGTCCCGACACATCAAGTGCCAAAATTTAACATAGACTTTGTGACTAAGGTAATGTTAGGAAAACATTATAACCAGAGGAAGGATTATTCAGTATAGTAAAAAGTAAACCACAAAATTAAGCCCCAAACAAATTCGACCATAATTACCTTTGCAACTGCTTTGGGAGGAAAATCTCCACCTAGTCTTGAATCAATACATTGCCTTACCTTGTCTTCACTGAGTCTTGGTGTTGCCTGTACATTTTCAATATACCGATTTGATAAGATATAGACTGTTATCAATCATTTCAATGATGAAAATAAAAAAGAGAAGCAATCTCATTTACTTTTATAATATCACTCAACCGATAGTATCAGATACAAGAAAAGGAAAAAAAAAGTTGTCACTTTACCCAAGTCACAAGACTTTGTTGTCCTCTTGGTAATGTATGATCCACAGGTTTGCGGCCAGTCAAGAGCTCCAATAAGACAACACCAAGGCTGTATACATCACTCTTGGAGCTAAGTTGACCGGTCATCGCATACCTGCAATCTCCAGTAACCGGCTTAAATCAATAGCGTTCTGATTGCAACAAAGCATATGAATCCAAATTTATGTCATTCAATTCACGTGCATCTGTGCTTTAGTTTTTTCTAGGACGAAAATTCATATGCATAGTACTAAAACAATGATCAATGTGTATGACCCACAAAATCAAAGAACTCACTCTGGTGCATGATAACCAAATGTCCCCAGAACTCTAGTAGAATGAAGACGAGCAGCCATGTCAGGAGCTTGATTTGATAGGTCAAAGTCTGCTATCTTTGCAACATCATCATCAAAGAGTAGAACATTGCTGGACTTTATGTCACGATGAATAATATGAGGTTGAGCTTTCTCATGAAGGTATTCAAGTCCTTTTGCTGCTCCTACAGCAATCTTGACTCTTTGTTGCCATGACAACACTGGACCTGGTTGTGCTCCTTTAACTCCTTTTCTCCCTGTACATGATGATCATATGATTCATTGCTTGTACTCACATAAAAAAAAAAGAATAAAGAAAACACAAATGAGTCATACTAATAATTTACAACAAATCATTGCTTAAGCACTTACTATGAAAGCATAACAAAGAGATATTATACTTATAGCACAACACATGATAAAGGAGCAGCTTAAGAAACCAACACAATCATGAGAAAGTGAATTACATACTCAAAAAACAGGCAAACTGTAAAATAGTTGCAAAACAAAAATGAATCAATCACATAAAGAATAACTGTGATTTCATATACCAGCAATGCAACTGTCAAAGTTCTCTATGACCTCATATAAACCCTTTTCCCCCAGTGCTACTAAATAACTCAAACAATTCTGATGGTCATAAATATAATGTTGTTTATATATAGTAAAAGCTAATGTAAATGATAATTAACAAGGACAATAGCTGCAATTTAGTTCATGAACTGATATGCTGGTGGGACTTAGCTGCATATATAAGAAAAATATCTTGTTATCTTCCTAAAAGAAAAGAAAACAAAACTGGGCAAACCATCTTCTTGAAAACAAAAAGAAAGCACATGCATCATAGTGTCCTCTGAAATTAGGCTGCTTTGCATGCTATAAATCCAATATGGATTACCATGCAAGAAACTAAATAACAACGAGAAGCATGTTATGTTTTATTCAATTGGTATTACTCTATGATTTGTCACAACATGAAGATGTAGAAGGAAAGAGAGGAATGAGTTTTCGAATTGCATGTTGCCAACAGGGAGGCCTGCATGATGGGCTATTAGCTCAGTGGTAAAGTGTGCCCCTGATAAGCCCCGCAGTTACAATGGGACCATAAAGATACAGTAAACAGACAGTTTTTCCTATTGTATTTATATTAGTATTAGTTAGTGATCTTGATTTCATGAATCTTTTCTTTCGTGATGAACAGTTTGCACTAGTCCTATATTTTGTATCAATGGGCTGAGGATAAAGGGGGGCGCAGCAAGAAGAGGGTTGTGTGATGAGAGGAGCTCAACTTGCTTCAAATATGCAACATAAGTTCTAACAATGCAATGGAGTTGGAACCTCATGTGGATCCAAATGAATTAGTCTTTCCATAGAGGTATATACCATAACAATGAATCACCTCAAGCTTCAAAATTGCAAATACTGAGAAATTACATCCTGGATAAGGCTCATACCATGAAGAATGTCATGAAGAGATCCCATGGTAGCGAACTCATATGCTAGTAAGCGGAGATTTCCTTCGATACAGTAACCAACCAACTCTACAACATGCTCATGCTTCAGCCTTGACACCATGGAAACCTGTAAAATTCTTCACATGAGAATGGAAATCCAACCTGAAAAAGTCTAGAAGTAGTAGGAACAATAACTGTACCTGTGCTAAAAATTCTTGGTCTGGCTGCTTGCTTGAGTCCAACTTCTTTATAGCTGTGCTTCTGCCATTTTTAAGAATACCAAAATACACTCTGCCAAATGAACCCTCCCCAATTAAAGCTTCATCCCCAAAATTCTTTGTGACTTCCTTTATTTCCTCTACGGAAATTGCTGGGACTGCGATAGGCTGAGGTTTAACAGTTTGAGCACCTTTAGAAGGAGGGTTTGCAGCATGAAATGCTCCATCATTTCCTGGAACATGTTCGAATTCAGAATAGATAACTTAACACATGCTGAGAAAAATGGAATAGTTATATGATTGCATTAAGTAACTATTAAGTTTGCATTGGAATATAATTCAAAGTAACAAATATTAGTAACTATTTAAAGTGTCTTTACCTGTTGAATTGCTTGTCACATAGGGACCACCACTGGCGGTAGTTCGATGAATATCATCCTCTTCACAGCACCCAAAGCAAGACATTATTTTTTTTGCCCTAATGCACTTCAACCAATCCAAATGGACTTGTTACTTTAAAAAACCTGCTAATTGAAAAGATACATCACTTGTCTTTTATGTTGGCAGTAACTCACATAAAACAATTAAGTCAGAGTGCAAATCATCTGTATTAAGCATGGAGAAACAGAATTCAACAAGAGAAGTAATCAAAATTATAGTAGACATGGCAATATTGTCTCTCACTGCTCCGTTGGTTTATAAAAAGGAGATATGAAATGCTTATATAGGACCAAGGCAACTGCCTAGATTCCAAAGTTGAGCCCAAACCTTAAGACCATAGTTAATGACTCTGCGAGACAAAAGAAGGGATTGTATTATCCAAACCCCAAAGTTTTATTTCATATGTAGTTAAATATTATATATCATCTGGTACAACGATTATTGACAAACTGTAACATGATACATGTGAGACTCAACCCAGCCCTGTAGTTCCATCCACAAATAATTTTTTCCTATTAAAGTCCCTTACCATGCCCTCTAATATTATCTTTGATCCAACGCTTATGAATTAATTCAAGTCTCTGCCCAATTCCAATGTGGGATTAAATCAGAGCGTTATAGCCCTTTCCAACTCGAGCACCTTCGGCTCTAATATCAAATGTTACAAACTCGAGCTTGATGGGTTAACTGTCCTATCAACTTCGTTTGGTCCAAACCACTAACTAAAATGTTTAAACTGAAGTTAATAATAATACACTGATTAGACCTTTATAAGTCAATCTTAATTTTTCCCACGTCCGATGTGGGACTAATCGGGATGTTACAATAATTGTGTGAAACAACCAATATACGAAATTAGTTTCCAGTTACATCATAATTTAATAGGGTGAACATCAAGCAAATGTTATAGCTCTTGGTGGAAAGAAATAGATTTATGTTCTCGAAATCATCATTTCATGCAATTGCATTTATTTCTATATGTTTTCGCTTACATTTAAACTGTTTCTTTCAAGCTCCGGTGACATCTAAGTTATTGAGATTCCAAGCCAGCTATGTCCCAGCCACATAATAGCCTAAACAACTAAAAGGAGATTGAAATGATATCCAAAATGGTTGTATCACAAAATACATGTTTATGGATAATGCACAAAAAAAAAAAGTGGAAAGCACATACTTGCTTGTTTATTGATAACCTGAAGTAATCTTACAGTAAATTCTGTGTCAACTCAGCTCAGTATTTATTTTCCTTAAATCCCCATTAGATTGCTACCTTAATTTTCTATGAAGATCATAACATGCTTACACGAACTGACTCCAAACCCCCAAGAAAAATGTGGTCTTATATGTTTTTTTGGCTAGTATGAGATGTTAATTAATGGTAACAACCTGATTGTCAGCATCGTCTCATGCTCATTTCAATCTTTTATTATGTCTAGCTTCTAAGGTTTATTTAATAATAATACTTGAAAAATATTGTGGAGGTAAAGAAATTTTCTCTGAACCTAATAAAATGATAGTCTGATTATGCACATATGTTAATGGGAAAATCCACGAAAAGAAAAACCTGTAGCCAAAGCTTTCTCGACAGGTAATGTAACCGATACAAATTTTAGACAAATAGTTGAATGAAGGACAATAAGTTAGACAACATTTTAAAACTAAAAACTCAAAGAATCTTAAAGAATCAGAATCACAAAGGTATTTTTCACAACTATACATTTGATTTTCATTCTATCCAAGTGTGCTTCCAACCATTTCAGGTCAAATACCAAGTCGAAAAAACCAGCGATGGCAAAGACGTCCACAAACTATGGCCTGAGGAAGATCGAATATGTTGGTAAAAGAAACAAAATGGGATAATCGAAGAATTGGGAAAGAAGGCCGTGTGGGAACTCCTCAGTCTTTTATCTAGTAACTTCTGCCCGTGCCAATTAAGCAAAAACGAAAAATAAACTACTAACTGAACTTATACCAGATCAAAAAGATGTATTCTCAGTCATCTAACTGATATATTACAGCCTGTTGTTGTTCCAGTGTTCTATAATTATCTTAAAAGGATGATCTAGCGCGAGTGTCACAATTCCCCACTTGCTAATGAATGCCAAAAACACTCGAATGATCTTAAAGGATGAGCTAGTGCGAGTGTCACAGTTCCCCACTTTCTAACGTGGCATATATAACATATATGAATGCCAAAAATACATCACCTTCAATTGTGTTAGAAGAGGTCGTGGTCATGGTTGATAATGAACTAAAACTCACTTCACACTACTACTGCCTCCTAATCCTCTTGGTAGGGTAAACAACAAATCAGACAATTGTATATATATATGTATAGAAATGATAAGAAAACTTTAAGAAAATCCATAATTAATATATCCCCATACTAAAAATGTATTCCCTTTATCTCATTACAATATTCCTAATACTTATCAATAGTAACGTAATTAAGCAGATCCCGAAAGGAAGATGGTGTCCGGTGCACACAGGGCAGTTGTTATCGTGGTTTTCCCCAATTCTTTTCCGAAAGTTCAATCTCTGACCAGAGTTCTGCCACTTCCTTCTTCCGATCAACTCATTATCCAACGCCCAAAAGAGTAAACATCGACGGATGGAAATCCAAATCGACACCCAACAAAAGCCGAACCGATGCGAGAAAAACAAGATCCCCGGAGTCCCCCAAAACCAAATCGTATTCGAAAGATCGGGACCATCGGAAGACGGATTTCGTACGGATCGGCCGAAACCCAGAGTGGAATCACTCAGAGACCGAACTCGAAGAGTGGAATTCCACCAAAACGAAACAAGGTAACACCCCAACCTCGAGTGGAACTCGGAGAGCGAAGAGCGATCTCGTGCGCCGGCCGACGGGATCCGGTGGACGGCGGGGATTGCTCAGGATAGCAGCAGCGGCGCAGGTTGGAAGCGGTCAGCGGACTTTGTTCGACCTCGGCTGTCGTATCGCTCCATTTATTTACTCACGACCGTGACCGCCGGTATGCTCGCGCCCCCACCACGACGGTCCGACTCGGTTCGCTTCGGTTCGGTTCGATATAATCTGATTATAATAAATCGAACCAAATCGAATATCGTTAATTGACTTTATCATTAACATCAATTTTTATTTTTTATAAATTTGTTCAACTTAGCTGATGAATATAAGACTTTAGTTAACATAAAACATAATTATTTATAATAATTATATATTTATCATGTTTAATATATTCTTATTATGAGACCAAATGGTGGTTCGGTTCCAATATCCTTTCCTGAGCCGGGGGGGGCGGTACCCTCGCCGGCGAATCAAAGTTGGAGTTGGTGGTGCGGAATAGCAGCACGTGGCATCGCTGTCAGACTCGGGCAGTCGAACTTCGAGCCGACCAAGTCACCGACGAACGGGCTCAGCTGTTATCGTGTCCTCGTCTGCTAGATCTACGGTGCTTGATTTGCCACGCGTCCGCGGGCGGTACGTCCATCGCCGTCGGTTTGACTTGGGACCGAGCGGCTGTACGTAGAAAAGCCAGCGAAACGCGTGTATGTCGTGTGGACCCCACGCCAATTTCCACGCATCTGATTCGTTGCGTCGCCGGTCGCGTGGCGTGCAACGTTTGACTGCGGCGTGGAAAAAGCAAAAGAAAATAATAATAATAATAATAGTTTTTCCCAGCATTTGAATAGGTAAAAAATCAGAGGCAAAAATTGAAAAAAAAAACACACAACTAATTAGCTTAAAAAGATAAAATTTATAAATAATATGATCATCATTTACATATAAATAAAAATCTATCTACTCATTCCACATCAATTCTTAGATAAAGTAACTTTTGTTTTACTATTTGTGTCTGATAGCAGATACAAAAATTTTCTGTTTAGGAATAGTTAGATTATAGTTAATAAAAGCGAGAAACATATTGGTTAGCAATAATGGAATAAAGTTAATGTCATTCATAACCTTTCCCATATTTAAGATATTCGATATTAAAGAGTATCAAAAGGAAATAAATAATAGATTTGAGAATCCATGGAGTGAGCAATCTAGGATTTTTTTTTTTTGTTAAGCAATTAAAAATATTAAAAGTGTTGATCCCTATCATATCATTTTAAAGATTAAATATCACCCTTTGTGAGCTCACAAAATTACCTTCATGGCACTTTTGTCCCTTTGCTTTCTCTGTCCCAAGTCTCATTATTATAATTAATTTAACACGATATCAAAAATTAAGATGTTATTAAAATAATAAAGAATAAATAGGACTGATGTTTGCATGTTGATTGACGAATTATGCACGAACAAATGGGACTGATGTTTCTACAGAATTAAAGATTTTGGTCTCTAATAGGAGAGAAGATGGTTGTATTATAGTTTATTTTCTTGGAAAACAATGATCGATGATGCAAGCAGTAAGCAACCTAAGAAGGCATCAAAATTTCATGGAGGATGATTGGGTGATGAACGAGCAGCAGCAACACACATATGACCATAATGCTCAATGATTCAACAAATATCGATATGATCAAGTAATGATCGACCATTCTGCATGACCACCCTAGGAATAACTCCTTACTTTAATTTTGACCCAACGTGCATTTCCAAAACTCTCTCAAACAATTGGAATACACCATACCTTTTCTTCATGAATCCCTCGGTATTTAGTTTTACCGGCTCTAAAGCTCGCCAAACCACTTCATTCTCGGCTCTGATGCTCGCAATAGGCTCGGACATCGAACTCAGATTAGCTCCAAATCCCTAACGTGTAGAACAATCACAATCTATCGTAACAACTATAGTACTGATGCATCATAACAAGATTAAAAGCCATTTTAACAAATACAAGTAGAACCATCTTGTATAACTTACTTTGAAGAGAGATCTAGTGGTTAAGATGAATTATGTGCAAGCAAGAGGTCAGTAGTGTAACAATCCACATCAGGATAACTACAACATCAAACAAAAAGATGGTTCAATGTGCTAATGAAAATGAAAATGAAAATGAAAATATCACAGAAGAACCAACAGCAGTAGATTGCTCAGCAGGAAACCAATTTACTGATACTCTACTCAAAATTGCTTCTTGATGAAAAGCAAGGAAAGGGAAAGTAACCATAATCATCCTTCTGACAACACTTATGCTTCTCTTTTTTTCTGCAATATCTGATGCTAACAATACTGTCCACCTCCTTTCACCATCTTTCTGCAATATCTGGTATTTCAGTTTTGTTTGTGCAATCGGTCTGTTCCTGAGAACCTAAGTCTTAGGATAGGTAATCAATAGAACATATGATGGTAATTTGCAAGACAGCTTACTACAAGAAACTTGCGATCAAGTGTCAAAGGTAAATAATCTTTCCATACCTTCTATCTGATAATGGAAATGCTAATGATTCAGCTTCAAACAGGCTAATGGCTATTGCATATTTCCATCTCAAGTACCGGTACTGGCTGCTAATCAGATCAGTCCAGAAAACAGGGGAACATATCGATTCATTACAGAAGAAATGGCCACCTAAACAGATTCAGAAAAAAATTCATTTATGATACTGAATGTTCTTTTAGGAGTTGCCGTGTTGGGATCTATCAGCTATTCAGCTTATTTGTGTCATTGGTAGGCACATCAATTCTAGAGATTATCTCACTCATTTACCCATCACTAGAGAGTTCTCCTCACATCTAAGCTAAATTTAGATTGACCAAGATTGCCCAAACTTAAATTGCAATACAAAATGCAGAACTTAAATTTGGCTTGAGCAGAACCTAACTTAAATCTTCATTCTCATTTGCACTTGTACATTATATATTTACAGGAAATGATAATGCAAGCGGTTGTCCGATAAACTTAAACATACTCCTAGATTATCATACTTGTATGTCTGTTTCAGCTACTGAACTATTTCTGGTCTTCAAATTTACTGAGACCAGCTAACAGCAAAAGTGTAATGATAAATTTCACAAAATCATTAGAATCAACTGATTATTAAGTTTACAACAGTGTTTATCAAGAACCACCGGATCTCACTTAAGTCTGTCTGATCACTTTGCGATGTGTTTCTTCAGAGAACACATCAAACTCACTCCTAGGCAATTCATTATTTTCACATTACCATGTCACTCTTTGGCTTATCTCCAATGCATCTTCCACATTTATGATACTTAGGATGGCATACAACAAGTATTTTATGATAGGATCAAAGTTCTAGTTGCAGCATCTGCCTACTTATAAGTTATATCATAAAGCATAAATATGCAACACACCTCTACCCTAATGCCCACAGACATGCTTCAAAGAGAAGTAAAGCAACAGCATCATCGGAGTCTCTACTAAACAATATGACTTGAATTTTAACCCCATAAATCTTTATGCAATGGTATTTTTTGATACTGTGGCAGCAACCACAACAATGATTCAAGTTCTGGAAAAAAAATGCAAAAGATCTACTTACAACACATTTTCCAGTTGTAGAATGTCCAGATTCTAGGTGACTGACAACAATATCAATTAATCTGCAAAAAAAACCAAATATACTGCTCGCGAGGTAAGCTATTTGCCCCGTTCGCAAGGTAGGCTATTTGCCCAATGATCCTTCAGATACTGAAAGAAAAAACATATTACTTGATTATTGTCTAAGGTAGGAATCATGAAACTTGTTAATTGAGACAGCAAGTTAACAATTTGCTGATTATTTTTGCAATCAAAGACAAATGTTTGAGAGATCACAAGCTCCAATTTCCATGGAAGATAACAAAAAGGATAAATAGTAGGTGACTTACAGAAGTCTCTTCTCATAGAAATTAAGTCTCTTCTCATAGAAATGGAATTGAATTGCCACAAGTTTCCCATATGAATATAAGAAGGCAATCTTCTAGGCCGCAATATGAACAAAATCCTTTCTCTTCTTCCCTAAACTCTCCTTATTGAACTGAAGTTTGACCTTCTCACAATGATCAATCTATACCAATGGCTAACAATACCAACCAGTTCTTGGATCATTGATTGTTTCATCTGCAAGGGATTCTATCTTTCTCTGACAAGATAGCTCAGCATGCAAATGCCGAGCTATTGTACAGATACTGTGTCAAAACTGCATCTTGCTGAGGTTGAACCAAATACCTTTACAGTGGTTGTTTGGTTTCGGCACTCTCTTCCTCATCCTCTGGCAGCTCGGCATTCTTGCTCGCCATCAATTCCAAGTCCTTCTGCATCGCCTCCCTCTTGGTATTTATCCTCTCCAGATATACTTTGTGTCCCTCATCCAGGATCTCCACGAACCGATCCTTTATCTCCAGCTGGGGATCCCGATCCACGAGGTCCCCGCGATCGTAGGCCTCCCTCAGCATCGCCGTCTTGATCCCGCCCTTGAGGGAGACGTAGAAGATCCCCGGGTGCCGCGTGAAGGTGTTGGCGAACGCATTGGAGAGACGGAACTCCTCGGAGAACTTGCCGATAATGGGTACGGCCATCCGCTTGAGCAGCGTGAGGGAGAGCACCTCGTGGAGCACCCCGACAGAGCGCTTCTCCATCTCCGGCGAGGCCGGGTGCAGCCCGGACGTGTCGGCGTAGGGCGACACGTAGGGCAGCTCCAGCCAGTCCCTGGTCCACTCGCGCATCTCCTTTCTAAGGAAGAAGCCGGGTGGAAGGTGGACGTCGAAGTTGGGGCGCATAAGGACCCCAGTGAGCCGCGCCTCCTCCTCCGCCCGCCGCTCGATGACGGATTTCGCGTAGTCGTCTTCCCAGGTGACGAGTTCGAGGAAAGGCCTATCGCCGGCGGCATGGACGAGACGGAGGAGGTGGGGGTGACGGGGGACGAGGGAGCAGAGTAAATCATCGGGGAGGCCGAAGTCGCGCTTAGCGTTGAGGAGCTTCTCGGCGGGGAGGGCGCGGTGGCGGGACATCATGAGGAGCTTGCAGAGCTTCGCGAGGGCGAGGGGCTCGTGGAGGGATCGGAGGCGGGCATCGAGGTCGAGGAAGGAGCGAAGGCAGGGGGAGGGACGGAGGAAGGGGACGGGGGCCTGGCGGGGCTTGATGGGGGCCAGGTGGAGGTCGAACAGGTTGGGATAGCGGGCGAGGAAGGTCTTGACATGGACGGGGAGGCGGAGGCGCTCGCGGCGCTTCTCGAGGTAGCGGAGGGGGATGGTCTGGCCGGGCTCGTTGAGAACCTCGCGGACCACGCGGGAGCAGAGCCGCCACTGCTTGTCCCGGCCGATGGCGGCGTCCAGCAGCGGGTCCTTGCGCCACGCGACCTTGAGGCTCGAGATCGAGGCTGTCCAGCCCAGGAGCCAGGGCGGAGGGCGAAGGAGGCGGCGGCGGAGGAAGAGGTGCGACAGCTGCAGACGCGAAGAGAAAGAGGGCATTCTGTTCTGCCAAATTGGAGGCGACAGGTGCATCAGCTGCAATAAGCGGAGGACTCATCGATTTTGGCCGGGTCGGATGCTTCAGTTAGGGCACGATAGTTAACGGATCCGGCCCGGTTAGGAATCGGATCTCAATTCAATCACCCGACACGATCCGAATGATTTTATAGGACCAATTCAGTGGCATCATAAACATCATTGATATATATATATATATGTATATACATATATATATGTATATACATATATATATGTATATACATATATATATGTATATACATATATATATGTATATACATATATATATGTATATACATATATATATGTATATACATATATATATGTATATACATATATATATGTATATACATATATATATGTATATACATATATATATGTATATACATATATATATGTATATACATATATAT
>LVTN01000452.1:0-232574 GCA_001649415.1 Musa itinerans | reverse complement strand
ATTCCCTTGCTTCTTTTGAATAGAGGTACCCGTTACTTAAACACAGGTTGCTTTTCTTTCGCCGCCTAACACGTGGTCGACCTCTGGTTATTTACAAACTATAAACAGATTTCCTTTACTTATTATAGGAGAGCTGAACTGATTCCCCTCGGGGAAGGGCATAAGGAGAACAACTCATAAGTAAGCAAAGGATGAAATTGGAACTACAGAGTCAAACAAGTAAGTTAAATAACCAACCAGTAGGGGCGTGGATTCTCTCTAAAGTCAGGATACCGACAAGACTCTAGGTAGTTCTATCAAATTCTAATAAAGGGATGTGATTCTCTAACACTGGGGTACAGTACATACCCTTGCTTATAAGAAATTCCGGATACTGGCCCGGGGTTTACTACAGGCCCTATAAGACCCTACAAGTAACTACAACTCTGGAGCTACATTCCTCTCAACACTAACTCCTGTCCAGTCTCTCGTTCTTTTACTCCCGATACGACCTAGAGCATCCACTTACCCGATACGACCTAGAGCATCCACTTATATAATGAAGATCGAGTGTCTCATATTAATAGAATGAAATCAATAACTGAAGGAATTGCCCTAAGAAGTATCAGAATTGAGTTAATTGGTATCGGCCTAGGATTGATACAACGAGAGAGGCGCACAGAACAAGGGCTTATTCTAATAGTTTGAATAGAAGGTGTGAAGTTGCTCAGAAGCTAAAACAAGGTAGTAGAACATAGATTCACACTTCAAAGGAGGCCAGTAAGCCTGGGAGACCCAAGTCACTAGTTTCAAAACAAGTTCAGTCCTATTTATAGGTGAGTCAATAAGGACGAGGACATAGTTGTAGGTGCACATAGGAATTCGAATAAGTAGTTGTCTTGTGAGTTAGGTGCGTAAGAGGCAAAGGTAAGGATCAAACTCAAGAGTAAGACAGCCGGTAAAGAACCAGTGTTAGTACATTCTTTCGGTCAAGAACTTGTATTAGTACATTTATGGAATATTACCCGCTCATCAATTGAATTCATAACTTCAAGGTGGAGGCGAGGTCCGCAATCATAGAGGGAAGTTCCCTTCAAAGAGCAGAGTTCTGGTGCAAAAGTGATCACCACCCAAACCAAGAGATTCAGTTGGCGCTGTGTAGTTATTTGTTTCTATGCTCGGTAAGTGCTCGTAAGTGCTCGTGCCCCAAAGTCATAATGGAATTTCAGGATTTCATGATCAACTGCCAAAGTCTGAGTGCGAGTTGACATAAACAGGACTTGCTTGCTTGAGTTGCTTGGCTAGTGTTATTCCTATGTCGTAGTTTCATCCGCTCCCCAAGTAGTTCATTCTTACTTGACTAGTCCCTCTTTTGATTCTTGCTTTTGTATACTAAGCTTGTCGACTCTAAATAAGGGGTTTTAGTTTCATCTATAAGATATCATCTCCGCCAGCAAGGGGTGAGTGCGTCCTTTCCTTTCTTTATTTAAGTGAGTTCAGGCAAGAATAGAAGGTACTCTGGCAAGTAAGCGCTAAAAAGCATCTCAGTATTAAGAAAAGCAAGGGGGAATCAGCATCCGGCTTTGAGTCTCCTTCTGTTCGAAAGTAATCTGTGTTTGTTGGTGCTAAGGTAAGGTAGCAAGCTTAAGGCTAAGGCTCTGCGCCCGAGAGTGAAATCCCTGTTTCCAATTCTGAGTTCTAATAAGTTATGTTTCTGAGACTCAAACAAGAGGCAACAAGGCTTGGGCATCAAGTCAACAAGGGTCGATGTAATTGAGCTCGAACATAAGAGTGAAACCCAGGAGTTATCGAATGGAAGGGGCGAGTAGAAGACTACAACCTATAAGCAAGAATGTAAGAGAGGCAAGTCAAAGCCTAAAACAAATAGGGCAATAGGTATTCCTGAGTGGCAGTTCGAAGCTACAAAAGCAGAATTCCAGGCATATAGGTTAGTTTGTAAATGACAAATGGAGAACTAGGTTTGGCCAAGAGAAGATATAGTCCGTTTTGAAGCAAGGTGCTGAGAGCCTAAGAGACAGTGGAGCAAGGTTCCAATCAAGGGAAGAAGGGCAGGCTAAAGCCAGTGAGTTAACTTAATGTATTTTCAGTCTCCATTATGTGTTTTCTTTTCCTCGGTATGGGTTCCGCTTCTTATTGGCATCAGTCCCATTCTTATTGGTATTGATTGATTTCTTTACCCAAGCTGGAGACATCATTGGGTTAACTGTAACTAAAGCAAGGTTGGTTCCCAGCAGCTACAGAATGACAGTATGGAAGAGCAGAAATTATTTACAGGCGGTCAATCCTAGTACAGTACGGAAGAGCAGGCTATTGGTCAATCCTAGTAGTTTTAGTTAGAAAAGTAAGAGATATAGACTTGAAAGTCAAAGTCGTAGGGCAGCTAGGCTCTTATGGATAGTTGTTGAAGAACGAAAGGCATTAGCCCAATTCTGATATTGTTAACATAGAGGACGACTTACTTCTTAGCTCGTATCTGGTGTTAGGGCCCTACTTCTTAGTTTGACTCTGTTGTTTGAAGTTCAATTCTTAGTACCGTGGGACTTATATGCTGCTTCATTCTAATCTCTATTGGGTCTGCTTCATTCTAATCTCTATTTTTGGTTCCCAGTTTCTAGTTCACTTCTGAGATTCCTAGTTGTTAGTTCCATACTTATCAATCCTTATCAATGGTAGTTAGATTCTTTCCAGTAGTGAGAGCAACACAGCCGACAAGGTTGCAACCCGGGCTACCAATACTTTTTCTAATAACTTCCATCCAAATCCCCAATGCTACTCATCCTTACACTAGGAACCCAGAAGCCGACTACTTCTTCTAATAAGATATTACGATAACTCAGGCTTACCATCTGAACTAGAAAACTCACTCCCCTCGACCTCAAACCTTGCTTGTCAGTATCTCGGGTAGAAACTCCTTCCTGGAATCCTTTCTTATCGGGGGTTATTGCGTGACTCACACACATATCCTATATTGACTATGGAGTAGCTGTATGCACTTAAGGGAATGGAACTTATCACCGGCCAGTAATTAAGTTCATGCCCCGAAATAGAGAGTACAAACACTACTTACAGGGCTAACTATCCATACCTTTATGAGCCAAGTAACTACTATACAAGCAACGTATAAGCCCAGATTCGAATGAGAACATAGGGCAACTACTCTAACAGTCCATACTTTTATTCTTTCTTTAGTGAACCCTAGGCAATAGCACAGAATGAGTTGTTCCACTTGAGGACCAATAGAACCCACCTTGCACACCATACAAGGTGTTACTAAAAGAATGAGTTTCTGATCGCCCATAGAATTATTGATGCTACCAAAAAGGAATGAGTTAACCTACTCGACAATCAATATAGAAATCATTACTTATATCCTCGACAATATAGAAATCATTATTTATAGAACTTTCAGAATGTGCTTAACTACCTTAAGACCAAGTAAAGTTGTTATACAATGATGCTTTTATTGGTATTGTTGTTCGTGCACCCACGATGACTCTGACCCTAGTAGATGGATAAGTTCATTAATTCACGTATTAGAATCTAGTGTATCGTCCGAGGCTAGCGCATCTAGTAATAGGAAAAGAGTCAACCAATGCTTCTAAGGCAACAACAGAGGAATAGGGCTCAGCTAACTACAAATAAGTATTCATAGGGTAACTCATTCTTTAGCTACCAACTTGTATTCTCTAGCACTGACGCCGGATCCTTACTTCTTTGTTTTAAATGACTAGTTTACCTTGTTAGCGGAGCTCTTCTCCTTACTTCTTTGTTTTAAATGACTAGTTTACCTTGTTAGCGGAGCTCTTCCTTGACTCATAAATAGAGTAGTGTCAAATGAGCTAGAGTTTTCTTTGATAGCAAATCCATCATTAAATACAACTAATATAGCTTATAATGCAATTGAAGCCAATAAGTAAATAAACAAGTCAAGATCAAAAACGGGAGAGGTGGACTTGGAAGCAGGAAAGCGATACTGAAAACAAAGACTGGTATAGCCAGTAAAAAACAAAGAAAGAAGTTTTCCCTAGCTACAAAAATGGGAACTTATGGTTCCGTCGAACGAATCAGAATTGAGTCCTCCTATTTCCGGACAACACATACAAAGACAAAGAGACTCGCCAATTGTTAAGGAATTAGTGAACTCATGAGAGATGTTTAGACTTCGTTTTTTGGGTCTTCTACTTTATATCCACCATCTCCCTATTTTCTTTAGTTATTCACACTAGAGCAATTAAGGTATGGAGCACATCGGTTCCTTTATTCTTTCCAGACCCGAGATCCTTCTTGTCTGTAATTTGCATATAACTAGCTAATGCTTGCTGCTGGGAATGCCCTTGACAGATTCTACCTTATCTTTGATTTCTTGGTGGAGTCACTTGCTTGAGTTGGGAAACAGTCAATTAGTTCTAACTATTCCTTTCAAGGTTGGTTTCGGGCAATTACTAGGGTAAGACTCTAATCTTCCCCCGGTACGACCGATTGAAAGGGTAAGTCCTAATCCTCATATGAGCGATCAGGCTCGAGCATATCAATAGCATAGGGAGTGGAGCTAATTAACCTAACCAAAGTTATGGAGTCTGTCGGAATGCCTACTCTTAAAGTTATTGAGTCTGTCGGAATGCCTACTCTTATTGATCGGCCAGTGGAAGGCGGGTGGTATTAACTAAAGCATTTCATAAACCTATCATCCTCTTTCAGTAGCTACGAGTTCTCATGAATTCTTCTCGGTGTTTAAGCCCAACTTCACTGAAAAGTCAATCAATTCTTTGACTGCAATCTTGTCCTCTAGATCTTTTGCTTATGCGCTTCCGGAGGAAAGATTGAATTGGGTAGCCGCGGACTACTTGCGACCCGACCCTGGCTTTTCACTTTGGGTGCGATGTAGCACAGTAGAAGATTTCTCCTTATAAGTCAGAAGTCAACTAATAGGTATAGGTATAAGAATACGAGTACTACAAATAAGCAGTAGAACATAGAACCAAACTCTTGGAGGCCCTAATACATAATTCCAGCACACACAGATTAATCAAATGAAGTAGTATAACATATAATCTGAGGAGTGTGAGTAGACCTAATGCTAATGAATATCTGATGAGTGTGAGTAGACCTAATGCTAATGAATTCGGACAAGAAGAATTCCACTGGCATATAGGAATGCGGATAGCGCCAATAATGCTTTAATGCGGCTAGCGCCAACAATGCTTTAACTCGACAATCAACGTGCACCTCCAGTAATTAAGTTCTAACTCCGACCACCCGAACACTTACTGAATGACGGCAGCCTCAACAACAGAAAAACAAACGGTCTAAAAAAGGTAGTTGTTATGCCAGACTTATTAATTCCACCCTTATACTGAAACAAACAACTGGGAATTCTGCTATTCACTATTAGACTGAAAACACACCGCCTGTAAGGCTGCCCCTCTTTACATGTATTCTGTAGCTATTGCTTCCAGTACTTCAACCCTTACCAACAAGGCCTAAACAAAAGAAAGGTAATTCGCCTACTAACTAGGAAATCTACCTACAACTATTTCTTTCCATTATAGTCAATAAAGAATACAATTCCAAAGTCAGGATATCAGGAGTTGGGGCCAAAGCAACGGCACCTTTAATATAGTAAGTGCAAGCAACGGCTACAACAGGCAATCAGACAAGCGACTACTTCCCTTCGTTAGCTCCATCCTTATTGTCCTTCTAATTGAACTCGTAGAGGTGCTCTCTTTATCCACCATGCCATGTACTCTCCTTGAAGAATTGAGTGTAGTTACCCGCATAGGGAATTCACCAATTAGTATAAGAAGGGGCGCTGAGAGGACAGGGACGAACTCACTGGTATACTAATTGTACCGAGTAGCCCTCCTTTTGTTGGTTGGCCAGCCTTTCTCTCCTGGTCTTTAGTCCTACAATACAGCATATCGGTATTGCTTTCCTTTACTGTATCCCAGGCCTTATCCACTGTTTCCCAGGCTGACTATCTTGCCTTTCACTCTTAGATACCGAGCTAACAACCCTTGCTTTTAGTCTATAGTTTCCGTTGCAAACTTACATTACTTATCTCAATTCCCTATCTTATTGGTTTCAACTCTCGCTACTGCGCCTCTAATTCTACAACTCCTTTAGCTAAGCCTGATTCCTCCGCTAATAGGAACGGAGCTACTGATAAGAGGAATTGGACTAGTGCTTCTAATACTTCATAGCAAGAAAGGAGCTACAGCTTTTCATGCATTTTCAAGTATGACTTGTTACCCGCTATTCCTTGGTTTCATCCTAAACCTAGCGCTTCTGATCCTTTGACTTATCCTTAGAAAACATGGAATCGAACCACTGGGTTCCCGCTGCGCTCTCCTAATCAGACTGCCCTATCTATAAGTTTGCTAATCAATACTTTCTTTCTGAAACTCCCCGTTGTTGAAGGCTTCCTTTCCTTTCTCTTAGCCTGTCTTTGCTGTCTTTGATTCTAGGACAACTGATCCGGAGCTTGTTAAAGAGTCCAGTTACTTACTTCAATAATGGAACTCATAAACCCTTGCTCCTCCGAATCTTGCTCTACCGTCCCTGGGACTGACACAGTAATTCAAGTCGACACCCCAGACTATTAATTACCCTTATTCGTTGTTCCCTTATTGTAAGTTCACTTATAGTAAATTCAAGAAATACTCTGTTTTCAGCATCAGCGTCAGTGGCTAAAGCACAGCTCAATTCTTTGATTTAGAGTTAGAGCCAGGTATAGCAAGATCATAAAGAAGGCTTACAAGATTCCTAAAAGTGGAGTTTCCGTTTGAATAGCAGGAGAAGAAGAAATCTACTTTACAACTCAAGTCCTGTGTTCGTCAACTGCTACTAACACCTCGGCCTGACAGGTTCTCCATCTCCTATCCCGGACAGAGGATGTATTACAACTACTACAAATTCTGCTACTACTGAGTTCAATTCTTTCTTTCTTTGCTTTCTTACTAATACTACTCAACTATTTAGCTACTATTTAGTCTATTGCTAGATGCGCTATCCTCTTACTAATAGTCAATCTTTCTTTACGGGGGCCTAGAGAAGACTCTCTCTACTGGGACTCATACTCTCCTGCTGCCCCCTATAGTCTATTTCTTGTTCCTGTGTGATCGTTGCGGTGTTTTTTGTTCCTGTTATTTCTTTTGGCGGTATAGCTAACTAAGCTTACTTCTCAAAGGGCCTGTAAGTAGAAGTTCCCGGTGCAATAAACTCCTTCTTTCCCTATCTTTCAACAATAACTACACTAGTAGACCCGCTTATGTTCGAGAGTTGATCTTACTATCCTATTTGTCGCATCTGTATTCTTACGCTCTCTGTTCGGTCTTCCCTTCCTGCTATAAGGATTGAACTACCAAATACGGAAGAGAGCTACTGGCAAATAGACTTGCACTTAGTACCGACAGGACTTACTCCCAATAATGGAATCACTACTACAAGGAGCTAAACACATAACTCAGAGACTTGCACCACTACCTACTAGCCTGTCCTGGCTTACTTTTATTCCCTAACTGATGATTTAGATCCTTGCTAGTTAGTCAAAGAGTCCAACTACCACTATAGGACTTGAGCTACTGATACGGATCCCTTGCTCTATTGTTTCAAACCTGCTTCATATATATTCTATCTTATAATATTGAATTGAACTACGAAGTCAGAAAGGCAACTACTCCTGATAATACTTAAACACAGCATACATGATTTCACCCATAAGTAAGAGAACGAAACTCAAAAGCGGGAATCCATCTTACTACTATGAGAATGGAACCGGGCATAAAAGAATAGAACTAATGCTTATAAGACAACAACCACTACTGGAGAGGCGGATATCACTACCAATGAGAAAGTCACTACTTACTGTTACTCTTTCGCTAATGATAGAGGGGCGCCGGCTTACTTTCCTTTTGCCCATTCTTACCTGAGCCTGTATCTTGGGCTTACTTTACTGTTTACAAGGATACAGCTATGGCTTCTCAAGCTTCACTACTAATTTCAGAATCCAACCCCAGTACTTATAATTCTAGCGTTTGATACTCCATAATTGCATTACAGCTAACAGGGCTCACTACCCTACCTACCTTTCCGTTTGAACTGCCCGATCCCAAATCCTTATTGAACTTATGAGCCTACCCTAGCATACTTTCATTCTGTAGCTGCTGATCCCAAAGCTGTCAATTCGGAATACTTACTTGTTAGATAGAGTCTACCTCCCTTGCCTTTCGGTATGACTTTCCCGCCTATAAGGCTACCTCGCCTGCACTTAACTCTCTATAATATATGAATTTGAGTCTAACTTACTTACACCTAAATCTGACTTACTGAAACATACATCTGATTCCTCCACTAAAAGGATCGAACCTAAGAACCAACCTCAGAGTACAGCAGGATACACCTACTACTGAGGAGAATGTAACCAGTGCTTTTCAGGCTTTCACTTTTCTAAAAGAAGTAAGAAGTCAATTCGCGGGTAACAGAACCCAACTAAGTGGTATAAGAAAGCAACCACCAATAGGGGTCGATGTAATTGAGTGGCTAACTGGACCCAAACTAACTAATTCTCAGACTGAACCCGGTGCTTTAAAGACTGGAACCTAGCGACTGTCACTACTGTTTCTCTTTCTGACTTTACTCTCGCTTTACCACTTTCTTTCACCTATTGGGCTCGCTCTCCTGTCTCCAACTCTCGTAGCTAGTTCTTAAATGCCTTATTCTGTTAATTTATATTAAAGGATTCTTTTTGAACTTATGGAGAATACGGACTTGGTCTTGCACACCTAATAAGATAACCTTCTAATAGAAATAAAGGTACGATCCAGCGCCTAGCGTCGGTAGCAGACCATAACTGCAGCTTTCAGGCTTGAACATAGAGCTCAGGGTTTGGTTACGATGTAGTGCATACAGGAATGACTACAAGAATACAGGATTACACCCGGAGCTAGGGATCAAAGAACAAACCTCGACTCGGGGTGTTTTCACTCTGTATTGACTTGGTTTTCACTCAGTAACTTAAACACACGAATGTGGGGGCTCGGAATGGAATTCTTTTCTTATGGGTTCGTGTGACGCGGAGTGTTGTTCTCGAACGAAAGGTTTGATATAAGGTAGTTCAGGTTTGAGGTCAACCTTGGTTCCGTGTTTGCTTATTATTGGTATTTATATCAGTCCTGTTGGGCAGCGTTTTCAATCTTATATCAGCATGAGGAGCTAGGTAGCAATTATGACTCACTACCCCTTAGAATAGTTAGTTTCATTCTTCAATTCCTACGTTGCTTGGCTAACTACTGACGCGCAACCGACTGACGCGTAACTACCGCTAGCCGCTACACATTAGCTTGGTGGCTCTAAAGTAGAAAAGTAAGAATGCACCGATCCCTACCAGGAAAGGAAAGTCATAATTGACCTATGATCTCCCTCGCCAACCCACCTAGATAGTTATTCCACTCAAGCCCTCCATTCCCCAGTTCACCTTTGAGTCTGCCTTTCTTTTGTTTACTCTTTGATTGATTTTATTTGCTTATTGAGTTTATTTACTTACACTTAGAAATAGGATACAGCGCCCAGAGAAAGAGAATCCAAGTAGTGCTTACAATGCTTTCACTCAAATCTAAGGCAACTAAAAGACAAGGTCACGAATGAAACACATAACTCAGGCTAAACCAGCTGCTTCTAGGGTGATAACAATACTTGAGCTACTTGCGGGGAAAACAAACTACACTAATCATTAGGCTTTGACTCCCGCTTCTAAACCTGGCATCCTTGCTTGTCAGAGTCACTTCTCAAACTTACACTCCCTGTTTTCATTCTCTCTTTTAGGGGTTTGATTCTGGTTGAGCCTACCGCTACTGGCTGTGATTCCATCTTGGATTATTATAATATGAGGTTAGTTGGGCAATAAGGAGTGGATTTCTGACTTATTCCTTTGCTTATTAGTTCTGTGTTTCATCCCTGTTCCTAGGTGTTTGATCTTGTCTGAGGAATGCTACTACTATCGATCAGACTTTCTCTACTGTTTGTAAGGCTCTTTCACTTCATTCCTTATTACAGGATTGATTCTTTGACTTATGGATTCCATTCCCTGTCTCTATGTTAAGGTATTTTCCATTCCCTGTCTCTATGTTAAGGTATTATAGGGTAGCTTCGTTCCATCAATGGTTAGTTTTGCGCTTCGTTCCATCAATGGTTAGTTTTGCTATGACACCTGTACCTCCTATACCAGTTTACCAACCCTTCCAAACCCTACCTCTTCTCTAAAAGAATACAACAGGTGTGCTTAATGGAATTGACCTAGCGCTTCTCATCCTGTGGTTCAAACTTCCCTTCTTTGCTCGGCAACAACCATTTACTCTACCTTTCCTTCTTATTTGTATAATATAAATGTAATAGCAAAACCATATCCTTCCTCTACAGTTATAGGCGTAACACATGGGTTAGACTACCCTACTAAAGAAAAAGAACCCAGTGCTTAACACCCAAGCTACAGCGATAAAGGGAAACAGAAAACAATAGACGTTTTTTAGAACAAGTAGAGCAGCTTTTATCTCTAATTACGCTAATAAAGCTACTTAATGAAATATACTACGAGAAAACTCATTCTACTATGTGAACGTAATCATTACATTAATATATAAGTAAACGGAAAAAGCACAAGCAAATATGGAATAAGACATTTAAGCATGAAAGGTAGGTTGGTGATAAGTGGATTCAATTACAGAGGTTGGAAATGCTAAATCGAAGGAGAAGGTAGAGTTGGTGCTCGGAGAGGTAAGTTTGAAGAATCAAGGGTATAGTTGGTGTCCCATAAGGTTAGTTCTAGGTTAGTTCTTTTACTGCGTATTCCAATTATGGATTTTGTAGAGAATTATTAGTTTACCACCCGACCAAGTAACTACAAATCTAATGGTCAAGCAACGGGACAAGCAACTTATACTATTATTAGACACACTACAGCTACCAAGGATGGACTGCTATTCCGATAAGACAGAAATCGCTGCTAACTGGGTAAACTAAAGAACGGAACTAGTGTCTATCAGAATCAAACAAGGAAGAAGGAGTATGGGTATTATGTATAGCGCATCTACAAACTGAATAAAGAATAAGTGGCTAGGGGATATGAGAAGGAAACCAATGCTTTGGAGGCGAGCAAACTACCGACTATTGGAATAACCCCAGTGTCGATAAGGCTATAGGCTACTGCCAACCAGATCGAAACAAGCAACTTGGGATTCCACTCAATATGGGGAATCTCCCTCTCCCCGACTTGAAGCTGCTTTTACTGTTTCTCGTTCTGTTACTCCTGTATCTAAGCATGGATGTCTCCGCTTTATTGGATTCTAACTGCCAAACTAAGCACCCCTTACTGACTTTATTGCCTTTGAGCCATCTAAAGCTGCCCTGACTTAAATGCCAGCCAAGTAACTACTAACCACACTTTAGACTAAAAACATAGCATAGATTCCTCAACTCAAAAGTAAGGCTCGGAAGCTAATATGGAGTATAAGGCTCGGACATATATATGAGGGAGCTAAGACTCAAGCAAGAGCACGGGAACTATATATGTTAGATTCTGTATTGCCACTAGGATTCTTGAACTACTGGATTGAGTTCACATACTACTGAGTTGGATTCTGTAACTGGCTTTCAGCACTTTACTTTTCTTCTTTAAACACTGATTTAGATCTTTGCTTTACTGTTTCAAACTACTAGGATATTGCTAGCTAGCCCTTGAATGCCTAGGAGCCCTTATCCCCTTTGCTTTCATTCGACAACTAGTACTTTGAATCCCTTGACTTTTGATATGGAATTGGACTAGTGCTGCCGGTACTTTAACTCGAAACCAGTAATCAAACTAGTACTTAGGGGAATGGAACGAACGGGGGAAAAGAATACACCTGCTGCTAACAATACTATACCTCAACATAGGGAGGAAATCAATGTTGTGTTGCTAGTGAGACCTTAACGAGATACTTGGGCTGTGACAACAAGGAGAAAACCTGACCTTAGGAATAAGGGATAGATCTACTGCATATAGTAGTTAACTAGAAGGTAGCATATCAGGTACGATGTAGTGCGTACAAAACAAAGAATTAGAGTCATGTTAATCAGAATATAACGTAAGTAATATCAAATGCGACTACTAATATAGAGCTATAAGGGTAGAAGCGTAGTTGATACTGCAATAGCGCCATAGCATATAGAATAAAGAGTAGTTGTAGTTACGCGGCAGAGACTATTAGTTGCGCGGAGGCACTAATGTTACGCGGCAGGAGTTCAAAGCAAGCATACCTAGCAGAAGTCATATACTTTACTTCATCCTATACTTATTGTCTAAAACTACCATTACTTATACTCCTTTGCTTTAATGCTGTATTGATAATGCTTTCGTTCTGTAATTCAAGTTCATTTAGATAATATTTCTTAATGTTTGACTCTAGTAACTGGGGCAAAAAAGAGAGTTGTTATATAACTTTTCTCTCAAAAACTGGGTTTTGCATTTCCCTTGATTTTCATGAATGAACGATGTTGACTTGACCGATGAATGCGCTTAGCCCCTAGAAGAAGCAAGCAGCCATCCACAGAGACTTGGGGTTGTTACTAAAGGAATGCATGTGAGATATGATCCACATGAGAACGAGTTCACGACCGATAAAAGAAGGAATGAGTCCAAGGTAGCTCGTGGGCTGATAGGTTCTACTTGAAGATGAGACTATGTGGTTTGACTTTCATAATGAGTCCTGGAACGAACAATGATTGCGAGGTCCAATGGTGGCTCACTGAATGATTGGGTAAATAGTAGCTCTATGTTGGACACTAAGGCAAGACTTAAGGGAAGGAAGGTGAGACTGCTAGATAGGATAGCTGTTGTGGTTAGATCGGAAGTGCTGATAGGAATACGACTTACTGCCTTCTTTAACACTGCCTTCCAAGCCAAATAACAAGGAGATAGTTCACACACTGGAATTATACTTGTACCGACAGGACCTTAACTCATAACTCATTCTTTCAATTGGGGACCTAAACCTTGCTTTACAGCGTCAATCCTGCGCTTCACCTCCCCAGCTCAGTATACTGCTTCCTTTCTTTTATCCTGAAATGCCCTGTCACTACTGACGCTCTACTCTACCTTAGCCTAGAACTGCTGGCTTTGATTCTATAACTACTGGACATGAACCCGGGGCTACCTTATACCTATATGCCCTGGCTCTGGTTCTGACTTGACTGTCTACTAGCTTAGAAGCTTACTTTGCAGTCTATCAGCCTTACCCTCCTCGATCCCATTATGGACCTAATGTCTTTAAGCCTTCCCACGCACATTAGGAGAGTTAGCCTACCACTCCCTTTCTCTAACTCATAGATTCAACTCAAGATCTAACTTCTGAAGGCTATAGCTACTGATATGGATACTTTAACCTCTAGCTCTAACCCTTGTTCTCATTCTCTCTTTTCAGGTTTTGATTCTCTATTACTTGTTTCGTTCTGACTTAAAGGATTACCCTTCCATTCTAACTTGACTCAATTTAACCCTATGCCTAGTGCTGTTAGTCCGTTAATACCACAATTAAGTACTTGACCCCTGATCTCAAGCCTGACTTTATACCAAGTGACTCTGGCTTTACTGCCCTATGATATGAGCCCGCCCTTATAGGAGAAGGAGAGATAAGTAGGGTATGGTCCAGCGCATCGTATAATATAATATAGAAAGAAGTGTTTTAGTGTAATAGAATCAAACAAGTACTTCTCATACTTTCCATAACTTAAACAAGGCTATATCTCTTGGGGAACTAACAACGCTTTAATTACAGCCCGGCATCCCTTGCTTTAAGTCTCCAGTTTCGTTATATCATTCTCCCGTTGGTGCTTCTCATCCTGTACGCTGTGGCACCTAAGCCTGCTCTGCCTCACTTGCTTTCGCTGGCACATGATCCTAGCTTTCCAACTAGTATAGTACTACTTTCTCAAGAGCTTTATCCTTTACCTTTGTGCTCTTCAAACTCAACTTCCCCGCCGGAACTCTACCTTGCACCTGTCATTCTTACTTGTTGGTTTTCTAGTCCTTGTATCACTAGTTCCATTATTGTACTAATGGGTGAAATTCCTTATTCTATTCTCTTATGACTTTGTAGCTAATAAAGTATTGAAGCGAGTAGTGACAGGATTAGGACCAGTAGATGCAGAAAGCAACTAATCAATTGAAGAATCCGAGTAAAGAGAGGTGGAACCGCATTGTGCAGAATCCGAGTAAAGAGAGGTGGAACCGCATTGAGCTCCTACAACTAAAGAAGAAAAAGCAGAGTGAAGAGACTAAAGGGCAGTAAGGACAGTTTGAGAGTAAAGAGAGGCAGCCTAATAGGTGGGTGGAGCAAGCCTCTGAGTTATGTGTTCCAGTACAAGAAGCGCCGGTTCAATTCGCCGGACTTATAATTCCTGGGTTGTTGACTGATAGCCGGTAAAGGAAGACTAAAAGCTAGTTAAAGTAAGCTTGAGATCGAGCTTTAGATTATTACAACATTGGAGCTAGTAGTCGCAGGCTTGTTGTCGGGGGAGTTTCCCTTTGTTTGTTAATCGTAGAGGTCGCAGTTAAAGCAACAGACTTGATGGCAATAGCAGTAGGCCGATATCAAGGACAGTCAGAATAGAGTTGGCACTGTCAAAAGTAAGTAAGGAAGTTCGTTTTTCAATTAATACAAGCAATAATCTAGTATATTGGGTTCGCTCCATATGCGGATGATGGGGTTGGCTCATCCCCTGCCCACATAGCTCATTCCTATAGAGTAGTAGCGCTTATTTGCTATGTTGCAATTGGAGACTCAACAAATCTCAATTGGAGAATGATATAATTTCAATAAAGACTCTATCGGTTGCTGTGGACGTGGGTAGGTTGAAACCGGGCCAAAGACAGCGAAGTTGGAATCAATAGGTGGGAGCTCCATAGCTAAAGAGCGAAAGGCAATAAAGTCATACTCAGAGTAAGGACAGTAAGCCTGGTTGCAGGTAAAGCGAGGATCTGAGATGTTGTTAAGTAATATTTATATGTCTGTTTTTCCGTTGATAGTAAGGAGCGGTAGAATCAAAGGTGAAAACATAAGAATTGAGATAGGTAGGGTAGTAGCATGGGCTTTGTACGGCGCTGGTAATAATGAAACAAGTCGGAACCCAATCCAATGTAAATCCTACTTGAACTTACTGACAAGCAAGAACTCGACTAAGGAATAGAAGAAAGAAAAGGACGTGGGTAAGAAAGAAAGGCTTAACTCACTAATAAGAAGAATCCAAACACTGCTTTAAAAACGACCGCTCCTGTCGCCTATTGCTCCTGTCTCTTATTGTTTTACTTAGTCTAACCTGTCATTAGTCCATTACTCTTTGACTGCTGTTATTTACTTATTGAGTTTATTGACTTCTATTGAGAATATGATATAGCCATCCCATGCAGATAGAACCTAACTACTAGTAAAAAGGATTGGAACCACCATCAATGAGACTTATGAAAAAAGTGTCTAACGACTTCAACAAAGAAGTAAGAAACAACTCTAGAATGAAGAAGAACTGTTCAGTGGCTAAGACAACAGCTATAAAGTAATAACCTCTCACACCAAACTATCTCTCTCCGATACCAACTTCACTTCATTCTTTAACAAAGGGGGGGGCTTTCCAACCTCAACTTCTAGGGTCGATTGCTATCCTGCCCTTTCTTGATCTCTGGATTACTAGTAATGTTATGGCAAAGCGGAGTGTAAAGAAGCAAGGCGGTGTGATGAAAGTATTAAAGCTAGGTACAACAGAACTGGAACAATACTGGAATATGGGACTATCCTTTATGTTTCTTAATCGCTTACAAAGGTAAAGCCAAGAAAAGAAGCAGAAGCACCCAGTCAAAGAATAAGAGATAGTATAGGCAGGCTTTAAGTAAGGGGAAGAGTTAAGGATAGGGTAGTAAGCTTTGGAGCTAGTAGTGTTACTCTTATATTAATCTATGTTTGATTCTTTTAGTCAATAGTGGATTTCTTACTTATTAGTTAGAGCCTGAACTTATAAGTACTGGAGCGCCTGAACTTATAAGTACTGGAACTCACAAAACAGATTTAGATGCGTAAGGATGGGATGACAGACCCAGGCAAAGAAGTAGTAGGCGAAACACTCTAGTCCAAGCCTGAGTTCGGGGTGATAGCATTGTTGGCAGTAGCACATAGCTGGTAGAGTCATATTCTAGATCAGCAGCTAGGGAATTGAAGTAATTAGTTTCAGAATGCAGGTAAGTCAATTAAGCTTGAAGATTGTAGCCTTGTTATCGCCAGTTGATTCTATATTATGATACCATGAATGACCTGAGACGCAGTAGAGCCAGAGTTTTGTTTAGTAGTTGTCTTGGCGCTTGGCGAATGGAATGACTAATAGTGCTGCTGATATGAAACCGGAGATACGTATCATATATTTCTACTAGAAACAAGGAGTTCGACCGATGCTAGCAATACTTGTACTATAAATAAAGACTATCAATAAACAGAATTGAATCACCGACAAAGGGCATGACCTTCCCTACTTGGATTCTATCACTCCTAAAATGACCCATCTTCTAAAATGACATAGACCCTTGCTCTACTGGCTCTAGGGCTTCCGCGACTAACTGGGATTCTTTAAACACTGTCATCGGACCTTTCCATTATCCTCATTCCCTTACTGCTCCTTTTCACTCTTTAAGTACTGCCTAACTGCCCTACTTGTCTTAGGTGGAGTCTGTCTTTGCTTGGTTTCAACCTCAAGCTAGTGCTTTTCATTCTATAGATACGACCACAAACAACAGGTAGACTTTATTATGGCTGAATTTGTTAGTATTTGTCTGCCTTCCCTTACTCTAGAACCGGTACTGCTCTATCGAATTCTTTAGCTTGAGCCATCGGACTGATTAATTGGCCCTTACTGTGTACTGTCTCTCTCGCCTTTCACCCTAGGCCGGACACTTCTTTATCTCATTCTCGTATTGCCTAGTTCCTTTCTGTAACTCAACTCTAACTCTGACTACCCTAGCTCTTATTCTTTGACTGGGTTTCATTTACCATTATCGAGAATATGATATAGCCCCGCCATACAGATGGAAAACGAACTACTGATAAAAAGAATGGAACCAATAATACAGAAAACAACTCAGCAGCTGGTATTAGGTAGTGACTTGGCTGGTCTTACTCCCTTGGCTTTAGTTCCTTAACCACAGCATCGGATCTTTATCTACTATACCTTAGCCTCTATCCCTTTTTTCTCACAGCCTATATCCCTTGACTTTAAGTTAAGTCTACCTTTCCTTTATCCAAGCTTGGCAACGACTTATAAATACTCCCCTTTACCTTATTCTTATTTGACTCTGAAATAATAGGGCTTAGGCTCCTTCCTTAACGGCTAGTTTCAAACTCCTGAACTTATAAGTACCGGACATACAAATATGAATTACCTTTCTCAGGACTAAGCTCCCCACTCCCAATCTAAGACTTTGGACTTCCATGCTTTAGTTCGCCCTTGCATTCCTATGTGCGAGTAACATAAGTGAAAGAATGCCAACTAAGAAGTGTGGAATGAAACCAATACAACTACTAATAGTGGAAATAGCAACTCGGAATTAGACAATCGGGGCCAACCCTATTAATGAAACTACTCCTACTAGGGATCGAACTACTAATAAGGAATCCCACAAATGCTTATCAAACTCAAACAGGGGCATGGGAATCCACTATTTGAATGAAACTGCTGCAACCAAGGTGCTGAAAGCCTCAACCTAACTCCCCTTGGGTAAAGTCTCCTATTTCTTCATATCATTCTCTAATTCCCGAGGAACTAACCTATCTCTGCTAGCTCCCGGGCTTACTACCTATTCCTGGAGCCTCCCTTTCCTATCTATTAGCTTTCTTACTCTATTCCATACTACGCTATATGGGATTCAACAAGTGTCTATAGGACTTATTCCCTAAACTCAGACTTATTTTACTGAACTGGGACCTTGCCTTACGGTCTATTAGCCTTGCCTTACTTACATCATTCTTACAGTCTTTGCTTTCGTTCCAACACCGCTTACTTGATTTCTGGAACTATGTATGGGATGAGATTTGTATCCTCGCTTCTTAAGATGTAGTCTCCTATTCCGGGCTATCAAATTGTATCTCTGCTTTCAACCTACTACCACTGGGTTCAATCCTGATCGACAACCCGGGCTAACAAGAAAGAATCCACCACTAAAACTAAGGAAAGGAACTACTATACTACAAATAATAAGGAAAAACTCAGAAAAAGGAACAGAACTACTATACTCAAAATAATACTTGACTTTTGGGGGAGCGTCTCAAACTCGTGCTAACAGGAATGGAGCTGCTGGCAACCAAGCTAGAACACTGTATTCAATATACGATAACTAAAAACTGTGGATCTAACTCTAACTACAGGTACCGAGACCTTAACTATACTGCTTCTCAGAATGCACTACTGCCACATTAGATGTGACCTGCCCCCTGCTTGTATTAGAAGTCAAACTACTAAACCCATCATATGGATATTAGAAAAAAGGAATTGCCTTCTCTTGAAAAGATCAGCCTCGCCTGTTGTAATAAGAGTCTGATCGGTACTAGTATAAGCTTAAAGGCGAATAAGCAAGCATTAGATGAAGTAGTTCACTGAGTTAACCTCGTGATAGGTATTGAAGGAACAAATATGAGAATGAGATCATGTAGTGGAAGAGTGTAAGTGAGTTTGTAAGAATGCGCTAGGTGGGTGTTTATTGTAGACATCCTTTTGATCCGCGCTATTCCACTTTAGAGTTAGGCAAATCCTCCTTAAAGATAGTAGTAGCAGTAGCAGAGTGAAAGGCAGGCTTGAGGCGTGGAGTGGTAGAGCAAAAGCAGAGAGAGATCCGGATCATTAGATAAAGAATAGAAGATAGGCGTGTCAGGCCCAAGTAAAGGATGGAAGTAGGACAGGGGCCAGATTCAATTCCTGACGAAAGGATGTTCGCTATTCTACCTCCAATGCGAGTCTTCCCCAGTTAGGTAAATCAAAGTAGTTCGAGTTATAGGGGCGAAACCAAGTGGGATAAACAATCAACATGGGGCGGATACCTTTTTGCTTGATGGAAAGAATAGAACAAGGACGTACCTTTTTGTTTGAAGCCAGTGTCAAGTTCTTGTGCTTGAGGTGGGAAGCTCATAAGTCAAAGTGCATTTCAGACTTCGGGAGTTGGCAGCCTTCTTTGCGAAAGAGAAAGGGCATTTGCCTACTTCTACCACTTCTAAAAGTAGCCCAGCCGGGGGAAAAAGGAGATGATATCGGATACGAGAAAAAAGAGTGAATGAACATCTGGGCCCGCGGTCTAGGCCCGTAAAGGGATCGGATAAGAGAAAAGAGCCAGTACTTATAATTCCGGTGATTGCTTTCTTCCCATGAACGAGGTTCCTTTGACCAAGTACTCATACAAAGAAAGGTGCGAATCTTGATAGTCTGGGGGCTTACTTATATTCCTATTCCCTGACAATTCTAGTAGGGAAAACTAACTCCTTACTAGAGGGATCATTCTCATTCTTATGCGTACTACTTCAAAAGTGACGAATGTTGCCAGCTACGAAATGAAAGCAATCCTCAGTACATACCTCCCCTATATTAGTCTGATAATACTTACTATTGGTTTTACTTTACTTTATTTTCTTGTTCCACCATTCTCATATACTGTATTTCCTGTATTGATTCAGTGTAATTTATATAAGATTATACCGATCCGGAGCCTTACTTTACTAACGGAAAGGCTTTCACTACAAATACAGAAGTTGACTCACCTGCCAAAGACTGCCCGGCAAACGGTACTATCTACCTTACTTTATTTTACTGCTGACTTTTCTTCTTCAATTGATTAGTGGCTTTCTTTGCTTCTTACTCTCTTTCTTAGATAGAGCCTTGCTTCCTATAGGTTTTCTTATTATTATCATAGAGTAGAGTAGCTCACATCACTAGTTGCAGACCAGTGTAGTAGTAGTTGTCAGTTCCCCAGGTAGTGTGTATTAGATTCGTTCCCTTACTCGCCACTCCCACTCCCTTGTTTCAGTACCACTCCCCTTGGGTTAAGTATGACTTCTCCGCTAATAGGAAATGAACTGCTGGCAAACAGGCCTGATTCGAATCTATGTTCTCAACCTGACATCACTGCTTTTCGCTCCCTCACTACTGAATCGGATCCCTGCTACCTTGACACTTAGCCTGGGGCTTACCCTACTACCTTACATACCTAACTACTCATTGGGATTATGACTACCTTTGCTTCCATTCCATTGCTCTTTACTTTCTTTCTTATACTAATTACATTGGACCCTTGCTTACTGCCCTGTCAACTAAAACTACTTAGAGTCCCTTTATTGCCCCTTTCGCTCCTTAGCTACTGGTCTGGGATCCAAAACTTATCACTTTTGTGGGGTGTCAATGGATTAATATACTATGACTCTGCTGCCGCGCTGAGTCTTACGCCTAAGCTTGGCACTTACTATTGGGCTTACGAACCTAACCGAAACTCTGGGGTGGCTCCCTTCTATATAAGACTTTGACTCTACACTAGGGATACTATTTATTCAAACAAATATCATTGGAACTCTACAACTACACCTATTAGCCTGCAGCTTCTTACTTGGATTCTTGAACTACTCTACTCTATGACGAGCTTCATTCTCATACACTGGGGGAACCTTTCATTCCTGTGCTCCTGGGTTTCATTCTATGGGGTCACCCTCTTATTATGAATTGGAGACCACGGCTACTTAGTTCATTTCTTATACCCGGGTCTGATACTTATTCCTTTGATTCCTAGCTCCGGGTTAGTAGGTAAGCCCTGTCAGCACTAGAGTTCAATCCTGATAGGAGAGTAGTTCGGATTCCTAGTTTGGAGTCGAAGGCAACTCGTTGAAATACATGCTTTAGGGCGGGGCTTTGAGAAAGTTTAGTAAGAACGGTAGTAAGTAAGGGTAGACTCGTATTTTCGGTTGGGGATCACAGAGTTATAAGGTGCTTCGGCCTTGTCAGCGCTAGCCCCAATCTTGTTATCGGCGATTCCATTCAATATTCGAAGAAAGAATTGAGTAACACAAAAGAAAGAATGGAATTATTATATTCTAACGATAAAAGAAAGAAGGAACTTAGGATATAGGTCTCGAACTAGAAGCCCGTTGCTATTAGGGCCTTATTTATTAGAATATCATAATGAAATGTAAGTAAACCAACCAAACTAGAGAATATGTGTTTTCTATTGATAATATGTTTTCGTCTCTATTTAGAATATGTTTGTTGTGTAATAAGATTGATTAGTCATTGGACTCATAAGTAATAGACCTAAGCTAAAGCATCGTAATGAAGCACAGAAGCTAGCCTTCCTTTCCTACCCTCGGATCTGGCTTTACTTTATATGCCTATGAGCCAACCCTTATTACTTCAATTATGCATTTACCTTCTTATTCTTACTGCCCGACATCCACATCTGTATCTTGTCTGTTAGCCTGCCCTACCTTCATCTAGATCTCACTTTCCTTATTACTAGACTTCAGTTCGACCCAGCTACTACTGCCTTAAATGCCTAGTTTTGAGTTGAACTCTTCCGCTCCTAACTCGAAGTCGAAGTAACCAAGACTTGCTTTTGTGTCGGTTATTGATATGACATAACTTTCTCTACTTTCTCTTAGCTTCCATGAGTCTAACACAACTGTGATGGGGACCTGATAATAATTGCACTCCGGCGCACCATATGAGATTTGGGAATACTACCCAATAGGTTGAACAGTCAAGACACGCTGCAAGAGAGGACAGCACGGCACGGCACGGCAAGTAAGCATACCACCTAAAAGTTCAGTATTCTAAGGAAAAGGATTAGAAGCTCTTATTTCATTATTGAGAAAAGTATTGATAGCCTCCATTCCTGTTAGCCAGGTAGTAATTCCATATTTCAAGATCAAGTAGTTAAGTGCATTAGCGCATTCCCAGTTTCAAGTTAAGGATAGGTCGGTTCCACTCTGTGTATTGTCCATATCACTCTTGGGTTACTGTTTGACTCCCTAAAGTCACTTACAGAAACGAAACTCTGAGAAACCCCAGATATGTAGAGTAAGTAGCCTATTCTCCCTATTAGCTGTGAAAGTAGTAAGAAGCACCGGCTTCAGTCTAAGAGGTACCAGTGAAAAGCCCTAGTTTCTAGTTCAAGGTTTCGGTCTTATCATACAGTAGTGAAGAATGATATAAAGGGAAGGGCAGACTAAAGTGACAAATAAAGTAAATAGAACCAAACTCAGTAGTAGAGGTACGATCTAGTGATTCCGGTATTGAACTCATAGGTATGGTACAGCACACACAGATTAATCAAAAGTAGTATAGCATGGAATCCAAGGAGTGTTTGTAGCCAAAAGTATGAAAATATGGGCAAATATATTAGAATGAATTCGCGCAATCAGAATGAAATAAGTAAGTCGTAGGTTGAAACCGATGTTAACAAGACCTTGATCTTCGCCTAGGAACCCGGGATGGTTATATTAAGAATAAGAGATAGGAAAGGCAGCTTAGGTAGCAAGAAAGCAAGTATCTAGTTTAAGAACGAAGGTAAGGGGATATAGTTTTGGAGCCAGGAGAGAGGTTGTATAGTGAAAGCTTGTGTTTCGAGTTGAGTTCACTGAGTTGCCAAACAGTATAGTGAAGCCTGTTAGGCATTGGGTTGATTCTTGTCAACAGTAGTTCTTTCTTATATCTACTGCTCGGTGGCTTGGAGCTATGCTCGGTATCCTGTATTATGTATGGAATTCCTTTGACACTGAGCCTTTGTGGAATTCTTATAGTATATAGCTTGATTCTTGTTCTCCGGGGCGCCTAGAGTGAATCTGCCTAGTAGTGATTCCTTATATAGTAGTATTGTATTGGCTTCAACCTTAGTTCATGGTTGCTATAAGCCTGAGTGCGTGTCCGCTCTAGGTTAGGTGTGTTTGTGTCTCCCTTGGTTATGTGTATGGTGTGTTTGTGTCTCGGGTTTGTTGGTTTTGTGTCATATGTGCCTAATGGTCGATGTAGTGTTACCGCTCAGTGTATGTCTGTAGTAACATAGTCATTGGTTGAATAAGTAACAGCGGAGTTGTAATTAATAGAACACTTTTACTTGGTTCTAAAGCTCAGTAATGGAATTGGCATTGTGTAAGCTGGGCATCCCGATACCTAAACTCAAAAGAGAGAATAGAGCTGTGCCTTAACAGACTATCTCTTTTGGCGGTTCTCTGTAATCCAACTAATCACTATCATAGTGGAGCTGGCGCTTCTCGTTCTTTATCTAGTGATATGGAGCCCGACTTGACTCTTTTTGTTTCCAAAGCTCAGTAATAGCATTCAGTAATAGCATAATGAATTATTATAGAATAATAAATAGAATCATAAGTGCCAAGCAACGACTATGGACGATCCGCTGTCCAGGGCGGGCTCTCAACCAGTAACAAAGGGCAAAGAACTCAGTAGAAACCCAGTAGTCCAAAACCGGACCTTTACTACTCAACACCTTACTTGCTACTACTCAACACCTTACTTGCTGGGAGCGGGGCTTTCACAAAACTCTTACTTATACCTTCTATCGGCATGCCACTACTCGCTCTCAAACTTAGAGATATTACCGACCTAAAAGCTTACTTTCAAAATGCTGGAGATCTCATTCTGACTTTCCCTTATCTTAGACTCGTAGTTGTTCCCCGCCACTGAACTCTGAAATTAAGTATTCTGTTAATGTATATAAGATTGATTAGTGGTTTATTAGAGCTTTCTAGTAGTTAGCTTATAGTAATTAGAGTAAAAAAGGTATCCAGTTATTCTATTTTTTGTAGAGCTATGGGTTGGGTGTGTTTAGTCCAATCTTTCTTCTTACCTTAGTGCTCCGCTCCGGTGGTGTGATGCCAAAGCGAACTATACCTGTGATTCTGACTCAAGCAAATACCTTATTCTATTCTCTTATATATAAGAATAGTAAGTGACTTATCTATCTATTGTATTTTTATTGGAATTACTGCTTAATGGATTGGATTGCCAGTTCTTCATGAAAGTCTGATCGGTATGAATTGAATAGTAAGTAGTAGTCAAGGGAAGAGTTCCTAGTTGTTAGTTCCATCCATCCATTGGGGTAGTAGTCAGTACATCGAGTGCAATTCCTGGGCTACTGGGCTTATCTCTGATTCCAACGATTTCTATTCTTGTGTTGGAGGGTGGGTTCTTATTATTCCTATGCCGCTGAGTTCCATTATTCCATTCATGTACTTTATTCTCTCGCTACTGGCCATGATATGATCCTCTCTTCTTGTGTCAACTTATCCGCCTTTACTTGCTTTCTTTAACTACGGATATCGAATCGTACTTACCTATTATCTCAAACCTGACGTGCCTTACTTTCAATCCATATCTACTGGCTTTGATGCTAACTACCCTGTGGATCAGTCTGCCCTAGCTTCCAACTTGGTACTGATGGTTTAGTTCCTCCTTTCCGGTAACTCAGCCTGCCTTTACAGCTTTTGATTCTCACTATCCTGTTTCTCGTTCTGCTACTACTGAGTTCCTTTCATACTTGATTTTCTTTCTTACCAATATGACTATTTAGTCTATTGCTGGATGCGCTATCCTCTTACTACTACTCAAAGAAGTCTTCTCTTCTACCTGATAGCTCATACTCCCTCTCTTATGCCTCTTATTTTCCTTCCCTAGAAAGATATTAGTGGAAAATGCACATTATCAATACAAGTAAACTAAGCCAAAGAATAATGGACAGGACAGTAAGAATGATAGACCGGGGAGAGCATTAGTCGTTTCTAGCCGGACATGTCGGGAACACGTACAGGCCCATGACACCAACTACAGAATACAAGACAGGATGTACAGGCTAAGAGAAAGAAGTAGGAGACTTAGAATGGAGTGAAAAGATCTAAATCCTTAGTGCTGTCAGCAAATACAGGTGAGGTATCCTTCGATGCGGTTCTAGGGCCTTAGGGTAAGCCCCAGTTGTTAGTTTGAATCCTGTTAGCAGTAGTTCCATCCTTTAGTTCAGTAGTCAAGTCCTAAAAGCATTATTTATAGGCCTGGTTGTTAGTTTGCAAGTAAGGAGTTAGACTTGGGCTTCTGCTGTTGATTCCCATAAGTCATAGTGGAAGTACAGGTTTCTAGCTCAAGTCCTGTCGGCATTGATTGAATTCCGAGGTTCGAGTAGAAGATCTGAGCTAACAAGTAAGATCTGAGGGCAGAAGAGAGAGGAGAAAAGGTGAAATACAGTTGAAACCGACGGTAGGAAGCTTAGTGCCCCAGCAGTAAAAGTATCCTTAGCAGTAGAATACGCCTAATAGGGAAAAGTATCAGCTTTAAGTTAATAAGTCGGGGAATAGAAGTCAGTTTAGTTAGAGTGGAAGCGAGCAAGGACAGCTAGTCAGTGGAGCAGAGATCCGAATCCAGTGTTTCAAGTATTAGTTCTAAGCTAAGGTATTATTAGTTCAGTTAGATTCCCGTTTATTGTTATAGTGTTGCTAGGCAGTGCTCTATTCCTACTGGTGAGTACTTTCAGAAGAAAAACATGCAAAGTAAGCTTTAAGGCCGGTGTGTATAGAACTCGTTTCAATGGTATGTTAATGGTGATTTGGATTCTGTTTTTTGGTATGCATTCACTCCATCTTAGTAGTATAGGTACCTTACTTCTATTCATATCCCCTTGCTATTGAGTTTAGAAGCTCCACTTGTTAGTTAGATCCTGTCCCTACATGTATGAAAGCTCTTGCCTATTGTCTCGGCCTACCGATACTAACTCTAAAACTCAACCCTTATTTCGCTGTCTTAGCCTATGTCTCTTGCCTATTAGCCCGCCCTTACCTACTTTCAAACTGACACTCTTTTCTTGTATCCTTGCTTATTAGCTAGTAGGGCCTGCCTTGCCTATCCGTACTCTTAGCTGGTAACTCCCGCCTTCTAGTCTTTAGCTACTGATTCAGATTCTTTAACCGTTAATCCTTCTTTAAATGGACATATAACATTATGAGCCTCCCCTCGCTATTAGGATCCAGCTAGCGCTAACAATCCTTATCCCACTAACCAGGGCTGCTTCACTGCCCCCGAAACAACTCTTGCTTTACATTATCTCAACCTTTGTCCTCTTGCTTTCATTCCGTACATCGAGTTTTCTTTTGACTATTGGTGCTTTTAGTACAACTTTTGGTATTCTGTTTACTTATATTTACTCTTCTATGTTACTTATGTGTTTTCATAACACTGCTAATTAGGCTTAGGGCATACAAGGAAAGAGCTATTGCTGGAAAGAATCAAACATCAATTTTAGGAATTCTAAATCAACCTAGGCTTCACTACCTCACTATTAGAATCGGTACCCGCTGGAAAGAACCAACCCGGTGGCAAACAGGACTCAAATAAGAAAAGGGGAGTTGAGCTGTTACTGCTGCTAATTGGAGTGGAACTGCTGGGAAACAAGCTAAGCTAACCGACTTCAAGACTCTATCTTAATGAATCAAGAAAGAACCCGGTAAAAGCGAGACTTGCATACTAGTCAATAAGACCTAACTGCTTGGGTATGGGAGCGTATCAAGCTGGTGGTGCCACCAATACTTTAACAACAAACGGGGGACCAACCCACTCTGTGAAACTGCAATTCCTTTCTTGGATTCTTCAATTAATGTCTATAAGCCTGTCTTGTCTCCTACTTTCTCTAATTCATCAAATCAATATCCATACCTTCATTCCACCAAGTGACGACTAGACATACGCGTCAGTGAGTTCTTAACGTGCCCCAGAGCATTACACTAGAATTACTATCAGAACAAAACTAGACATCCGGGTCCTATGCTAGTGTCCTCTAGCGACCAAGCAACTGACAAGTAAGGATATCGGGCTAAGCATACTTTTAAGCTAAGCATACTATTAATAATAATCTAAGAATGGATAATAATAATATAGAAATAAATATAGAATAATCTAGAAATTAATATAGGGCACTTGGGATTGAGCTGATATGGACTGGCAAGACTGATGCCGCTACTAGCAAGAAGAAAATACAACCCTAGTAGAAGAGAACTCCCCTATAAAGGATGAAACTGGGCAATAAGGAACTACACTAATTACTACGGGAACTCAACTGCGGCTAACAAGCCTGTTCCGCCTAACTCCCATTCTGAATAACCTGTTAGTTAGTCTACCCTCCCTGGGAGCTAACCTAGAACCACTGCTAACTGGGTTGATCCAAAACCTTACCCGTGCCCATCTCAAACTAACTATCTTGACGGAAAGTCTATCGTTCCCTTCTCCGCCCTACTGTCCTCGCTTATAGGCTTTAGTATCCTACCGCTTTAGATCAGCCTACAAACTCCTGTTCTTATTGCGACTTCCTTGACTTTCATTCCTTATTTCCACTGTCGGACTTATACACCAGTAAGTACAACTCTAAACCAAAACGAAGTAAAGTACAATTAGACCACAGCACCAGGACTTGAGCTAGATATATAGGCGAAACGTAGATCGAACACACCCCATAACAGACTAGAGCTAGTGCTTCTAATACGACTAATAGAGCCTAGGCCTACTACAATGAAACTTTACTTATTACACAAGCCTATGAGCTTCCCCTCTTTGCTGTTAGCCTGCCCTGTCTTACTAACATTATTCAACCCAGGATCCACTACTATAAGCTATACCGCAGCTATGGTCTTGATTCTTTGTTTAAGCCCGCGAGGAGGCAGACCCAACCTAGTACAAGTAGGGCTCATAGAAAGGAAAGTGAGACTATAAGGCGGAAAGGGTGTACTCTATAAGCGAGGATCTACAAAAAGTAGTGAAATAATACAAGTAAAAGCATAAGTTATAATCAAAAGAATATAGAAGTAATAAGAACAACAAGAGAACAACTCATAGGTAAAAGAAGGAGCTAGTGCTTATCAGACCGGAGCTACTGCTTTGCTTACAAGAACGAAAACACAGCTAACAAGGATGCCCCTTACTTCTTTCCCATCTACTTAGCACTTGAATACATACTGCCTTTCCCGCCTTCTACTTACTCCTTTGAAACTTGGATTTCACCTTTCAGTCTTGATTTCCTGTCTGAGAGAACTAGGTTTGGGATAGGCTACAGCAAAGTAAGTGGATAGATACTGTGCCAGGCCGGGCTAAGGATATCCGTCCGAAGATACTAATACGGCGGGCGCAGCCTCAAGGATTGAACTCCGTAATAAAAGAATGAATAGCACAAAAGTATAGGAGCGATAGATCTGAACTAAACTCTGTAGTGCCAGAACTTATAATAACCGAGCCGAGCCTTACTTTCTCTAATTCTGAGAGGGGCCCCCGGCTAGAAAATACTCCGTATTAGAAATACACCTGCGTTAACAAGTAAGTATCAGTTGCTACTATTTCGAATGCTTAACTAAGAACTGGAGCGTGCTTTCATGGCAATACTTACAAACTGTTGCTTCCACTAACAACTATTACCATTATTATGGAATCGAACTCAATAGCATAGGAATGAGTGGGCATATCCTGGAATTTACCTAAGTTGCGGGCAACAACTCTAAACTAGGAAATCATTGTAGGGAATCTAAGAATGGAACTCTATATGCGGAATGAAACCAACATCTTACTGGGTCTCTAGCTTTTAAACGGAAACTCATGACAGTTAGCTTACCCCTAAGAACTAGATTATTCTTATGCTCGCGCCTATCCGACTCTTAAATGACGAGAAATCCGAATTGAACTCGATGCACTGATCCTATGCTTTCACCTGGACGACTCGCGTCCCCACTCTTATGTTGAAGCCTGTATCCCCTCGCTGAACTCTGTAGTTCACTTTTCTTAATCTACCTATCCTTGATTTAATGCTCTAACTACTGATTTGAAGGATGCCCTACCTTATCTTTCTTCTAAATATCCTGGGTGTCGGCCTTATATCTCTTTTCATTAGAATTGAACCGCTGCTATAAAGACTGACTTGACTTCACTAATAACCGAGCCTTACTACTTAGCTTGAAAACTTACCTCTCAGGCAGACTTATTAGAATGAAATCGCTGATAACGGGCCTTACTCACTAGTAGTTAAAACCCTACTGCTTTCTTTCATTACTTAGTCTCGCGCTCTTGTCTTTGATTCTGACTTTACTCTATACTAGGATTACTTTCCTTACTTCTTTTCTTTAACGCTGCCCTCCAAGCTCGATCTCATCCGTCAATTACCATAGACCCTTGCTTTTCTTCTTGTATGACTGATACGGTTCCTTACTTATCTGCTTGAAACTTATATGACTACTCCAAATAATGGGACTAGGGCTCCTCAGACTTAAACAGGAGCATACACGATTAGAGGCTACTATATAGAAACTAACAGCTCTCCCCCGTTCTACTGGAATCCAACCAATGACAATAATAAATGAGCTACTACCTTTTCTTCTTTTCACACCGACACTACAGTACTGATCTTACTTTTCTTTCTTTTATTCCTTAGTTATAGACATCAAATGGATTAGAAGCTCGATTAGTGTTATGACATGATCTATTTCCCATAAAACAAAAGAAGGTACTGCTCTAGTTTGAACTAACCTCTTTATAGGTATAGGGGAGACAGGAGGCAAGTGAGTATCAGAGGAAGAAAACTAGTGCTTTTCGGACTTAACCACGTAACTCAGGCTTTGACTAAGGAGTAAGAAAGAAACTAGGAAATCAATCAATAGAAATCCACTAGTACTGATTGATATAAGAATCGAGCTCATAAGTAACAGGGCTAAACAAAGAAGTAAGCATAACATTCCTTCCTTTGCCCGACACCCCTTGATCCTACTATGCTTGCTTTCACTTCCACTAACGCACTAAAGTCTTTAATTCGCCTCGAAGCCTCTCATGACCCAACTAACCTAAGATCCAATCAAGTATTTCTTGTCTATTGGCCTGCCACTACGAACTAAAAGTAAGTATGCCCTGCCTGACTTTCATTCGTGTACTTACTGTTAGGGCACTGACTCTTTTCTTGCACTTCCAAAGTAGTTGTTTGTCTAGTAGTGACTTGCCTACTTGGCGATTCTTCTCTAACAGGAGATTCTTCTCTTACAGGATGGGTTTATTTATTTATATGAATGACTACCGCTGCTACTATCTGTATTATAGCCCTGCAAAGTACTAGTCTCCTCTTAATCTTATGGGCCTACTCTTAGCCTTATCTCTGACTTCGGAAGTTCAATACTATCTTCTGCCCCGAACCCTGGCTTCAGGCTTGCTTTCCTATCCTTTTCTTCTTGTATCCCGGAGTCAACAGGGTCATTCTTTGTTTCTACCTTGACTCTTTTACTGCTTAGTACAATTATGCACTTGTGGATGGGGCGTAGGGACATTCTCTTACTTAAGAGTTGGATTCTACCCTAGCTTAGTGCAGTTCCCTAACGGGGAAGAGGCGAAAACTAACAAACCAGATTAGGTGCCCAGTGTGCCAGAGTGAAACTTGTGTTTTTGCACGAGGCACAAGTCTAATCCCTATAGTGCAATACCGGTTTTATACAAGGGGAAGGTAGACCCAGCCTAGTTCCCATGTGTCGTGTCAACTCTCTCTTCTTTTATTTCATCTTATGTAGTTAGTAGTTTACGAGTGAAAGAGGCGCACTAAAGTCCTGTTAGCAGAAGTTCCATCCGATAGCGAGTGTTTCCATTCCATATATCTCCTTTAAGCTTTCTACTTATCTGTTCCACTCTCCCCAGTAGCAGTTTGATTCTAAAACAAATAAGCAAAGGTCCGGCCTAGTAGTTATTTGTCTCTTCTTTTCCTAGTGGATTCTTTGAGGTATTGGTTCCACCCTTTTAGGCACTAGTCAATTCTCATAGTCTTATAGTAGGTGATTCCAGTCTTGGTAGCACCGGTTATAGAAAGTAAGGAGCCCTGTTCCAAGCAAGTAAAGATCCAATGAAGTAGATAAAGAATGCAAGTAAGCACCCAAAGTCCGTGTGAAAGAGGTAGTGAGAGTGCAAGAGGCTAACTGGCATGGCAGGAGTCACTGTTTTCAGGTGAAAAGTTAGGCTTTGCTACCATGTAAGTAATTCCGTATTGACTTTACTGGCTTTTAGTCTACATTGCCTTACTTGTATTCTTACGAACCTGTAAATAAGTCTGCTCTTCCTTTCTTTGATTCTGACGACTGCCGGGCTGAACTGGCATTCCAATGTTGTAGCTCCAACCTATAGCACTACTGACTTTCATTCATTCCAATGTTGTAGCTCCAACCTATAGCACTACTTACTTTCATTATAGCTTATGTGTTGTTTGTCTCTTCCGCTACTTGCTCTCAAACTAGCACTCGCTAGGCTGTATTCCCCTTCTATTATGTTAGCCCAACTCTCCTGTCTTTTAGTATTAACCCCCGGAGGCATAATCTTAATTACCTAACTCTAGAACTGACCTGACCCTACTTCGCCTTGCAACGAGCCCCACTTGTCCACTTCACTTTTCCACTTGTTCCTCGCATTCTTGACTCTCAGGATTGATCCCTTGCTTTTGAACTAACCGTCTTTACTTATTTTGTATTTCTATGTTTTTCCCTTAAGTAAACATCACTCTTCTTCTCGAACGTACCTTACCTTAGATCAGTATCCTTACTTTGGTTGTGGAATACCTCAACAGTGCACTAAGGAATTTCACTATCAACTGGGAATGAACTACTATATAATCGTAATGTAACTGTAGTAGCCCGAGCCAGTACTCTCTTATCCTTAGCCAATGGGGAGTCTATCGAGATATAGCGTATACAGGAATAGAATCCAACTAGCGAGAAAACATATTACTACCACCTCTTAAGATGATAACTCTAAAGGAGGAATTGAACTCATATTAGCCAAAGCGTTACTACTCCAGACACATAAGCGAGCCTTACTCACCAGCGTAGTAATCCTTCTTTACCAGCGTAGTAATCCTCCTTTGTTGAATACTCGTTTACGAAGATAAAAGATACAGTAGAAAGGTAGCCAATTGAGTTTCTACTAAATCTTGGTAAAGAATAAGGATGAGATGACCTTATAACTCTCAAAACTTGACTTTCAACTTGACGAAACCTATTCTTCCCGGCTGAAGATCTCGGCCTTCCCGGCTGAAGATCTCGGCACAAAGAGGGATTCAACAAGGGATTACTTGATAACTGCTTCCTCACCCGACACAGATCCTTGCTTTACTGGCTTTTAGTCCTTCTTTACTGTTTCTCAGGTTTGAGTTCACCTCTTTCGCTCTACCTATACGGGGGGCACCAACAGAACCCCCTTTGGTTGGGGCGAAGTCTAGCGCTTACTGCTTGAATTCTAAGACCCCTTCTGCTAGAAGCCTACCGCTCTTTGCTTTTAGGCTTCCTTTGCCTGTTTTCATTCTCTGGTATTGCTCATTGCATTCCGTACTTCCCCTCCAAGGATTAGACTCCTTATTGACTTTATGTAGCTCCCGTACTATCCTTTAGCTCGCCCTACCACTCCCTACTAGCAAACTTCAACTAATGCCTTCAAAACCGTATGTGCGAATTGTAAGCCTTCCTTTACAGCTTCCCTGCCTTACTGACTAACCAACAAATCTTACTTGACTTCCCCCTGGCCTGTGATTCCTTTCGATCCAACTCCTTATTCTAGTACTTTGGGGTAGGGTTCAGCTGCCTAAATTCCATTCTTTAGAGACAAAGCAACTCAATTTCCTGTTCCTGTTCTTGTTTAATACCGAGTTTCATCAGTTATCCGCCAAGTAACTACAACAAAGGCAGTAATCGGACAGGACAGGCTCTATATTGACTCCCCAGTAAGTAAAACAGTAACATAGCATTTAAGGCAGTAGCGGAGGTTAAGGATATTCAAATAAAGAATCTGAGCCTAACCATTATAGTGTCAATACAGACTTTAAGCATGGAGCACACGAGTAAGAGCTAGGAGTCTCGGTCAGTGGCGCCAGGGATACAGATGTGATGGTCCGGTAGTCAGAATAGGAGTTAGGCGGGACAGGCTTGTCCTAAAGGATCTTATCCGATAGACCGATCTGCGGAATCAAGAAAACGGGTATGTATTTTCAGACTTCAAGTAAGAACAGGGCAAGCTTAGAGCTCGGGAGTGACAGGTTTCACGACTATATAAGTCAGACTTTAATGGGAATATACACTGGATGGAACTACTACTGATACGGATCTTTACTTTGCTTGTTCCAAACCAGTACTAGTGACAAAAAGGCTATCATTACAGCTTCTCATCATTAAGCTTACAATAAGGTCTTGTCTTGCTAGGCGTAGTTCCTACTTTTGTCTTGTTAGGCTCCGTTCCTATTTCATATTCTCATAATAAAGGATAGTCAATGCAGCCTTGGGAACACTTATCAATTCTAGATTCTAATAAGAGAAAGTAACGGTAGTACTAGTATCAGCTTGAAAGCAAAGAGGGACTCAGGGGTGTAGGAGATATGTATTGAGATAAAGCGGAGGCTTCTTAGGTCGGGAAGTAAGCAAGGCTCGGGTAGACTAGAGTAAGTCTGTTAGAGCGTCTAGGGCATTACTTTGATAAGTATAGAAGAAGAGTATTGGCAGCCCTGGTTCCGTTCTGTTCGGTAGTGCTGCAACTAATAGTTTCCAGTAGAAAGATAATAAGCACTCGGGTCATTCTTTCTCTTGTTGATCTCATTCTATATCAGTAGTAGGTGGATCCTATTAGATACAGCAGCTCAATTCCCTATTTCTTACTTTAGAGTGAGATCACCTAATGGAGGAGTTTGTTGGTGCCCTAGCTACTAGTCGGGGTTAGGATGGCTCTGAATTAGGCGTCCCATAGGGAGTTAGTTCTTTTACCACTTGGTCAATTCTGGATTATTAATTTCATCATTAGTTTACTATTCGATGTATCCTCTAGCGAGTAAGGGCTTGGAATTATAAGTACTGGGTGCAACAATAAGGCTTTTGTCCCCTGGTGTTAGTTGTAAGGCTTGGAAAGCGATGTAAGATGGAAGGAAGGGTAGCGGAGTTACCATTCGGATATTCTTAGTTATATCCTAGAAGGTGGTAGTCCGACCTGATAGCTCTTAGTTTTCCTCTTGTCAGTACTGGGTTAATTCTAAGTTGATTATTCAATTGTGAGATGTGCTTTATCATACGCGGATTCCTAGTAGAATGCTATGAGGGTCAGTAAGAATGATAACCAGTACTTGAAGAATCAAAGGCAGTTAATCCATAAAAAAAGGAAGGGAGTGGCTTTTTGAACCTGGTGGAACATAGGCGTGTAAAGCAGTAGTGGATTCCCCGGTGCAATCTATAGTCCCGTTAACAGTGTTTCGATTCCCTTAAGGACTAGGCCCTCTCTTAGTATTACTATAGGTCCCATACCCTATATGATATTAGTATGATAGCTAGGGTAGTATGACAGCTAAGAGCCAAATACTTTCAGGGTGGTAGAGGCAGTCCTAGTTCATCGTTTTTCTCCTAGTTCTTATTTCCAGTCTTATCTGTATTATAGGTGTATTCTGATAGCATTAGTGAAATCCGCCAAGCAACACATGCCTTGAAGCCTTATTGCGTTGGTTTACTCTTGCGCTTGTTACCGACCATGCCTATTAGTCTGATTTGAAAGTTTCCATATTTGTAGTCATAGCTCCAATGCCCAAACTAGAAAAAAGAAGTGAGCCAGCACTGAGAAATACACTACCACTTCTAAGGCTGTGTAACTAACTGCTGCTTTCAGAATAGAGCTAGTGGCAAACAGTGCTGACAAACAGACTAGAGATACTACTTATTGGAGTGGAACTGGAAACGAAGAAGCGGGCTACTGCCTAACAGACTAACTCCTCTGACCTTGGATCTAATACTACTGATGCGGGTCCTCGCTCTACCTTATTTTGACTCGCTATAACGTATTTATTGGTTGCTCGGCTGCCACACAACACTAACCAGTACATGCTCTTAACCCACCCAGGGATCTTTCTCACCAGCCTATAGTGCTATTTCCTTTAAGAATAGAGTTTCAGAAGGGAATTGAGTTAAGGGAATAATCCACTACTTACTTGCTGGGAAGAAAGAACAAGGCATGATAGGTAGACTTACTTATTGGGTGGTTTACAGAAGTTAGATCCTGAGTTTTGGATACTTATACTTGGATAGAGGAGTTGGATAAGTGTCTTTACGGGGATCTATACCTGGTGCTCTAAAGATTTCAGTATTAGTTGCCCTTATTTGTTCTGAAAGTGTAGTTTCGGTTGAAAGTGCTGTCGACGAGAATCCGTTTGTCGATGAGAATGAAGCCTTCCTTATTGCTTGTTCAGGATCTGCAACTTCGCGAGGAAATCCTGTTTCTTTCTGTTTGAGTGTTGTCTCCGACTACGAGAAAAGATGCTAGATCAGTTGTAAGAGAATCAGCAGCAGCGAGAGGAGAAGCTGTGTTGCCTGGTATTGATGCAAGCTGGGGAGTACATAAGTCTCCTGTTCTAGTTTCATCAACCAGATCATCTGCAATTGGAAAGTAAGCTGCTATGAAAGTTATTGTCGACTCTCAAGATGGCGAGAAAGCAGGGTAAGGTGCCTTACTCAATGCGCGCGGTGTACTTCATACTTGTTTCTTTGCTTTGGCTTTGGGTGCGACTTAATCATGCGGCTGGGTTTTCAACGGTTATGAAAGTAAGTCTGAGGTCAGCAGCAATCGCAAAGTATACATGTAAAGTATTAAGTAACTTGCCCATCTCTCCTCTGGCTACTGAGTGAAATGAAGTTACTTACTATTCTGAGACTCTCCTGTATGCTTGTCTACTAGTTTGCTCTTAACCAACCAGTGCTACTCTTATACTCAATTCTTATCCGAAGGCAGTTCAATTATCAGCAACAAGCGGGTATCTCGGTCGAGGCTCTTTTGAGTTTCATCGTCTTAAGAATCAGAGGCTAAACCAGAATAAGAAGTTGTCTAAGCAGAAAGGAACAGGCGAAAGTCGGTTGCAAAGAAAGTATAGTAGGGAATAATCAATTCCTTCTGGAGCGCAAAGTACTGAATACTTCTTGTTTTCCAGTGCAAGTATTGGTTATGAGAGAATCAGATTACAAAGATAGGGAAGCCGCGAGAGCAAGAGATTCTGAAACTTCCACTTTAACAAGAACGACCCTTTATGCACCTAACAAGGAATGAATTGAATCTTTCGTATCGAGGCACCTGACATAGAAAAAACTTGTAAAGATCCAGCGCCATCTTCTGCGGAAGCCTATTAGTCTTATCCTAGAAGGTAAGCAAAAGTTCCAGTTTCATCCCGATCCCCAGTTTCATAGTGCGGTTCAGAAAGGAGAGTTACAGAAGATAAGTCCTTGTGCTAACGGGAGTTGTTTCAATTGAATTATTTGTTGACTCACTTCATATTTGTCAGGGAGGGAAGGGAGTTAAGGCAAGGATCTCCGTGTTGGAAGTTAAGATAGCCCACTACACTACGCTTGGCAAGAATATACTCTGCTCTGCTTTTGAAGCGTTAGCTGTGCGAAGAAAGGAAACTCCGGAATCTGAGGTGAAAGTGTTGTGCGGTAAGCGGGACTATAAGTTCACTTTTCTTATAGCCTTACCACTGTAGATCAAAGTGTTGTCGTAGAGAAGGGTTCTCATGTCGGTAAGTCAATCAGTGTCAAAGGAAAGTAGACAAGATCAGATGATTCAATTCATTCTTTGACTAGCGCATCATTGTAAGTAAGCTGCTCGCAACAAAGTGACTGATTAATTGGCCCTTAAGTCATTGGCGTTAGGAGGGAGGCGCCAGAAACTAGTCCAGTTGGCTAAACCCCCTTTCCTTTCTTAACCTACTCTCGAATCTCATGCCTACATAGACTATGCAGTGTGTGAAGCAGCAGCTCTTTACTCTTAAGTGCTTTTGACTTTTCTCCTATGAAGTAAGAAGCCTCATACAAGTCGTTATCAACTGCAAGAGAAGCGGTATCTAAGTCAGTTTCGTCTATGAAAGTGTTAGGCTAAGCAAGTCAAGACGAACAAGTAACAGGAAGGGTGTTTCAATTCCTCAACTGGAAAGGGTGTTTCATTTCCCATGTTTTACTTCTGCCTTAATTAAGTATCCAGGGCCAGACCCAGTCAATACCCCCAAAGAACAAGTGAATCAAGAAGTTCAATCTCATTCAATCCTTAACAGGAGGAAATCAGTGCAATCTCATTCAATGCTTAACAGGAGGAGTTGATACATTCCATTCTGCAATTCCATTAGAAAGGTTCACTCTACTTTCAAGACCCGGTTGTAGCTGCCCCAACACCTTTGTTTTCTACTGGACCTATAAGGCATTCTTCTCCCTAATAGGAATATGCTTCCTTTTTTGCCTCGACCTCTACTAGTTGAACCGAGCTCTCTCTCTCCTCTTACCATTTTCTCTATGCCCAACACCACCCTTCCAAACTATTTCTTACTTTAGCTTCGACTTGCTTCCTTCCTTCCAATCCATTTCTGATATATGATTTCTTATATATGAGAATAGACTAGTTGACTTGCTTCCTTCCAACCTATTTCTTATATATGAGAATAGACTAGCTGACTTGCTTCCTTCCAACCTATTTCTGCCTTGATAAGAAACATCTGAATATCTTATTCTCTTATGAGACCGTCCTTGGAGCAAAGTATCCCGGCTTATATTATGGCTTATATTATCCCGCCCTTGGAGCAAAGGAGAGAGAGAGTGCTAGATACTTCGAAAGAATGGGGAAGGCAAGGAACTGCACTTAAAGCTGGCAAAGTTCTGGCTTAACCAAGACTCCTTCTTTCTTTACGCCGATAAGAGCGCATTCCATGTCTTATTCTTATACTATTGGAATTGGATTAACCACCTAAACTGGAAAGAGGATAAGTCAGTGCAAAGAGAAAGAAAGAGACGGAATTAATGTTGTGCCTGATTGTGCTGACATGTAAATCTTTCTTTATACGCTCTGCTTGCCTTGTCCGTAAATAGGCGAATGCTTGATTTGGTTTTATGTCTTCAACTGAGAAGAGGGGGTTTGTTTCACGAATGAATACGTGTTTTCTTAGTGATAGAGTTTGGGGATTTAGCTTTGACCGATTGGCGAATAGGTGGAGGCATCCATAGTAATAGAATCGTACAGCAGAACTCGCCCTTAGTAACTTGTTGTTAGGCCCAGTTGTTGGAATAAGCGCTTAGTCACCACTTGTTGTTAGACCCAGTTGTCGGAAGCTTTGTTAAAGAGATGAAAGCAATTGTGCAACTGATAATATTTCTGAAGGGCGTGCTTTGCTTCACCTCTGAGTGGCAGCCTTTAGTCTGAGTTCCTTTCATACTTTTCTGCTTTACTTTTGGACTTTCAACCATTTGCCATCTCGTGAGTAGCAGTCACTGGTCTTTACGGGTGGACATTTATGCTTCAACAAGAATGCCTTAAGAAATCCAATTTATATCCCCGAGTAGGACAACCATAAGAAGCTCTTCCTTAGCGGCCTCGTATTCAATCTGTTAAGCGAGAGCTGGAATGGAAGGATCAATTGCAAGCTCAGAGGGATTAATAAGTGGAAGAAAGTCAGTTGTTCACGAATCCACTCTTACAGAAGCCCATATACTCTTGAGAAAGAATCCATAGCTATTGAATCCGGTCTTTTATCTTGATGCACAGAATGCCTTGTTCCAGATTTGGAGTCAGAGTTCTTGGAGGGAGAAAGGCTGGTGCCTCTAAAGATATAGGCTGTGTATCTATTTCATCTGGTCTTTCAGAATCGAATGCCATGGAACTTTATGGTAGGGGAAGGATTGGACATTGAGGCGAGACCATATATATAAGAAGAAAGAATCCGCCCCTTGACTACTTTACTTGAGAAACAACCTATTCTACGATTTGATAATAAGCTCTTTTCACTTCGATAATAGGAGAAGATAGTGAACCAGAAATTATAAGTCCCGAACTTAAGTACTGGTTCGACGCGGTGCGGAGCCAACGGATTTCTACTTATCCGATGGGGGATTTCCTGGTTCTCCAATAAGCCCGAAAGTAGGGATCGATAAAGTCCTAAAAAGAGAATTCCATGCCCCTATAGATTATCAACAAATTAGTAGCCTTCCAACTCTTTGACTTTAGGAGATTCTATTATCTCGCAGAAAAGGAAGTATTGTAAGCTATTAGGCGGTAATTCAAAGAGATAGAGGTCATTCGAGAAGGAGGGACTATGTTAATCTTCTATCTATTAAGGGACTTATTGACCCTACCCGACCAGAATAAAGTCACGAGTGGTATAACCCAGAATAAAGTCACGAGTGGTATAACATTAATATAGGAAGTAAGATCTATAAATATAGGAAGTAAGATCTAGATTCCCTTCAGGCTAGCAGTAAAGCAAGCATTCCGTGGAGGAGCACCTGTGAAGATCATCTGGAATTCATTACTTCACTTCCGCTAATGGAGTTGTCAGTTAATAAAAAGAAAACAAGGCAGACGAAGTGCGCTAACAAAGGAGATAGATCCAATTCAGAACAGAACTGTGAGTCGAGGTCGTGGTGAGGAACGTTTAGTTCTTGGTGCTTGTTAAGTGTCTAGTAGATCCACTTGTCAAGTTGGTTATTAAATTGATGTTTGAGAACATGCAGTGCTTGTCATATAGTTCAATTGAGGTTTTACTTTACTACTGGTACAGACTTACGCAACAGGGAACAGGCTCTTCTTAGGCAACATCTCCTGTACCTTAGGCTACAACATCTCCTGCACCCGCGCTGACACAACACACTAAAACTGGATGGACTCGTTCTTACCGGACAGGTTATCTATAGGCGCCATCCCAAGTTGCAATCAGAGAGAGAATCTTCAGTGACAAAGTAAACAGCTAGCATAGTTTCAAGATCAGAAGAAGCCGATAAACAAAGGTAGGGTGGTGAAATCAAATCAATAAAATGAATCAAATTGAGAAACTACTTCCATTTCCCGTAGACACACCCAGTAGACACTTAGTATGAAAAAAGCCATAGAAATTCATTATATCTTTCTATAGGATTCCATTTATGATTCCACTCGGGGGGTTAAGATAAGATTGATGAAAACGAGTCCTGTGTTATAGGGTGAAAGAGTACCTTTACTTAAGTGCATCAACCCCTGTAAACGCTCCGTAGCTATTAATTAGGTGACAAACACAGGACTTGCTCTAGACTAAAGGTGGAGAAGAGAGTATTACCAATATTCTGCATTGCTTCCAATATCAGTAGCTACAATAGATAAGAAAAAGTAAGGTTCCGATAGCTTCCAATAAAGTATTAATTATATGACAAATCTGCCGCATCTAGTGAAAGAGTGATAATTCAACTCAAAAGTAAGAAAGGGATTCGGACTGGAAGTATCAAGAACTGAAACTAATACAAATGAAGTGGTCTTCTACTCTGCCCTACTAATGATACCTGTTGCTACTGTTGCTAAGGTTAAGAAGTGGATTCCCTGTAGCTTGTGTTGCTAAGGTTTCTAATAAGTAATCAAACTGTCATTAAAGAATTGATGTGGTTGTAGACCTCACTCCTTTGACTTTCAATCCATATTAAGCTTCGCTTCCTTGAGTGAAAGGCTTTCCCAAGTGGCCCTTGTTCTTGTTCGAGTGGAAAGGGAAGAAAGATTCTCTGCTGTATCTGCTCTAACTGCATCCTTTAGCCCGAGATACCCGCTAGAGTTGCGCGCAAAAAGAGCATTCCTTACCATCTAGCAAAAATCACATTCCTTACCATCTAAATTCTCTCTTATATAGTAGGATAACTGATTCAACAGCCGCACAACCTCATAGGCCTACTACACTTTAGAACGGGGACTGAGAAGCTTTACTCTCATCTACCGACTTAATATAAGGGCAACTAGCCAAGCCACCACTAGTTTACTTGTTTCTTATCTATTGTTTCGTATCCATTCATGATTCTATGGTTTTTCCAGTTGACTTTATGATTCTATGGTTTTTTCAGTTGACTTTATCAATTTGTTTTCACTGGGCTCTGGTTATTCCAATAAGAAAAAGTGCCAAAAAGCTGGTTTCGTCAGATAGGTTCCATTGTAGCCCGATAGGTTCCAGTAAGTAATCAAAGAGTCAGTATGAACCTCTTATATGTGTGTATTGGATCTGCTTATGGGAATTTACACTCTAATTCCCTTCTGAATGTAAATACCTGGAAGAATCCCAACAGTACCAATCATAATGTGAATAGTGTTTCCTCAACTCAATCGTACCGAAGTCTGGTTTCCTAAATCATACTGAAATGGGGTTTCCATCTCATCTATTAGTTTCAGTTATTTATACTTCCTGTCGCCTGGATTACTTATTGCAAACTTAACGGCCTTCCCTTTGAAGTAAATAGTAATCCAACCTCAGAGCCCGTGCACGACCAATGGACGAATAGACGAATTGATCCTAGTTGTGTTCCTTGCAGTACTAGGAGTATCAGAATCCAAACAGTACCAACTTGAATCATGCCTAAATAGTGTTTCCTCAACTCAATCGTACCGATCAATCTGTTTTACACCCGAAATCCAACACTAAATAATTGTACTTTCAAATAGGAGTTGGGAATGCAATACAGGAGTTAGGGCGGGTCAGTTGGAAAGCAAGCAAAGACTTCTTTTGTTGGACAAAAAGGAAGAATCCTAATCAGTAGTTAGAGAAAGCAAGTGGGGAGTTTCAGAGCAAGAATAAGTCCTACGTTGAGTAGTTGATTTCCCAGTTCTTTGTTTGGGCCTTACTTATAAAGGTGGTTTTTCAGCCCTGTTATCAGTAGTTCGAGCCCTGTTATCAGTATAGTGGTACTCGACTTAAGGTCAACTGACTTATAATAGACCCAGGCCCCTCCCATAGTGAAAGAAATAGTAGTATGGAGTTGCAGAACAAGAGGCAGGTAGTTACAATCTGAGTTCCGAGTTTGGTTTCAATGAACCCATCTTGCTATAGAAGTCAGGCTTTAACCAATGCTTGCCTCCCTGCGCCCTAATTAGACTTTGCATTCTTTATTTGGCATCTCAACCTACACCTCCGCCTTGGATTCTTTGGTTAACCCTGTAGCTACTTAATATAAGTCTCGATGCCCTGCGCTTCAGTCCATATCTACCTGGTTTCAAACTAACAACTGTGCCTAACGACCTGAACTCTAACAACTGGGAATCCACCTACAACATTGGAATCAACTACTAACCATCGGAATGGAACTATTGCTTCTCATCATTAAGCTTATAGTTAGCCTCCCTTTACTTGCTTGAATTCTACCTTTGTGCTTGGCAACCAACCTATAGTACTAATATACTCGGCTCGAATTGAAACTAACTGGACTATAGCTCTCAACTTTGAATGAAACCCAAGAAGGATACCAAGACCTTAGCTCAGAACTTAGACTGGAGCTACTATCTCGCTCGTTAGCTCCCGCTCCTCTATCTCAAACTGACAATGCTTTAGCTCATTCCAAAACTACTAACTAAGGGAAAGTAAGTAAAGGCACTCACTTCTTTCATTCGATAACAACTCCCTTCCCTCATTCGATACGAACAAGACTTGTCGATGAAACTGGGGATGAAACCTGTAAGTATGAGAATGAAAACACTGGAATTCCACTCAAACCAATTCTAATGAACTCGGGGGACCTATCTTTCTAACCATGGAACCGATCTTTTGAAACAATACATGAGCTTTTGGGAACTTTGGATACCCAGCTTTATACCAATGGTACCGATCTTGTTCAAAGTGGGACACATCTTGATAAAGTGCTTTTTGGCACTACATGATTGGGGGTACTTTCCCTCTAACAGTGGTACCGATCTTGTTCAAAACTAACTTAGCTTTTTGCCTTCCGCCCCTGAGTCTTACTTTACTGTCTACTGGGCTGTAGTTCACCTACCTTAGTCTCTCCTCCTAAGGAAGGGCACTATTGTAACTAATGATTGATAACCTTTAAAGGATATGGGATTGTTTACTTAGCTACGGGTTTCTTAGCAGCATTACAATATGCTCACTTTCGTTTGCCGCTCGCTCTTCTCTTAAGATATTAGACAGGACCTTCTAATAATTGCTAGCGCACTATCCTATTAGAAGCAGGCCCTATACAACATTGCTAGCGCATTCCCTTTCTTTATTCTTATCCGTGTTTGTTGCAAGGGGAGAGAGATTGGCTGTTGACTCGGTGCTCTTATATGAAATTGGCTGTTGACTCGGTGCTCTTATATTAAGTCGCTGGGCTTGTGACTTCTATTGCAACAGGCTACTTGACTTTCCACTGCTTGAAAGCATATACCAGACTTTATACTTTACTTAAAGAATCTATTTACGCTGACTTTCTCACTCCAGTTGCAGAAGCACCAAAATAAACCATCCTTGGACCACTACTTGTTGGGGCTGGAAACCTATACTGGAACTCAACCTACATCTGATCTCTACGGCTTTCCCATTTACTTAAGGTCAAAGCACTTCCTCATATTATTTCTCTTTTGATAGGATTACAGATAACGGATGGCACTCTCACTGGCACTTGACCCGGAACTGGTGATTCTCTTGAAAAGATCTTTGAATGCGCTGGCAATTGAGTACTATGGCCCAATTCTATCCCTATAACTACTAAGTAAAGGAATGCGCTGGTGTAAACTCCCTTTCCATTACTATATGCGCTAGATCTATCCCTATTCCAGAGATCTGTATAAGAACCACAAGTGATCTATTTCCTCATTGCTTAACAAAAGCACTAGAACCTCCCTCTTGCCAACTAACTTTAGCCTCTGATCCAGCTCTATCTTCTGCTTTGAGTGAATGAACCCCGACCCGAACTCTTCGAGGTAGGCAAGGGGAAGAGTCAAAGTCACTGCCTTTTTTCCCAGGGTTTAGTGAACTGATTGATTGTATGCCGCTGCTTTCCCCATTAATTAAGGGCACTGGACAAAGATCTTAAAGCAAATGAACCCTCAATTCTGATATTCCTTAGAAAACGAAATTATGATATTCCTTAGAAAACGAAATTATGAAATGAAGTAAGCACATGATCGGGGGTCTCTCGAATCAACAGTAATCAAGTAAACTTATCAATCCCCAGTGCCAGTTCCGGTTCTAAGTGGAGAATTGCCAGAGGTGGAGGCGGGCAGGAAATCAATAAATCAAGAGCTAGTAAGTTAAGGGTGCCTCTATTCAATACTACTTTAAGGTGCTGTAAACGTAGTCAACAATTCTTCATTGAATCCTTATTGTCTGCTTAGTTGCTCCTCTAAGAATAGAGTGTACTTATTTAGCCTATAAGTTTGTATAAGAATGAACCCAATTTGAAGCGGGAAGTGAATTGCCAGTTCTAGTTCTAGGTCCTGTTGAATCCTTATTTGTTGGTGACGAAAGAGGTGATTGTGCTCTAACCCCAGGTAGGTCGGTAACTCAGAAAGAAGATAGTCCGAATTGAACTAATAATACAAGTGAACCTAAGCCTGACTAGCTACGTAGTTCTTGCCCCGCCACTACTTCTAGATATGATGAAACTCGCACAGAGAATTAAGACCCGCTTGCTGCTGACTTTGACACCTATGATTCCCTAGTTACCCCTTTCTCCATTTAATGTCAGTGAAACAATACTTTCGGCTTGCCCTTGACTTTCGCACAGCAGATTATCGTAACTACTTCTATATAAGATGAAACTGATTGACTTAGCGTGCATTATGAAGTTGGACCCCTGCCCTGTTGCTAAGACTACTCGCTCGGTGATGCAAGCTTTCAACACCCAACAAGTATATACTAGAATGGAGTTGATTACTAGAAGAAAGAAAGGCCAGTACTTATAATTCCGGCCAAAAGCTATGAGTAGAATTCTTAATGCGCTATAGGACCTGTTTTCCTACACCCCGGAGGCTCTTGATGACCTTGCCCTTGCTTTTAGGTATGTCCTTCCCCAAGTCCACCAAGCAACCCCGAACTGGCGTACTGGTGCCACTTAAGTAATTGGCGAGTGAAACACTTAAGTAATTGGTTGCACGGCAGGAACTGTTTACCCGGTGTTAATAGCAGCAGAGTTCGAATTGAACGGAAGGGTAAAGCCACTACTTCTCTCGCAGACAAAGAAGTCACTCCAACAAATATTAGTGTTAGCGTGTAAACTCCGTAAGCAGAAGTCAAATCGACAAGCAACTATGGTAAGAACCAGAGTCATGGGCTAGGTCTGCAATAATGATTTCATAAGAGAATAGCCCAAGGGGAATGCCACGGGAGTGCTAGATTTAGTACCCAATCCGGTCCAGGTCAAGTGCCAGTGAGAGTAGAATCCAATTGACTAGCTAACCTGCAGCGACCCTTATATATCAAGTTCACTGGTATTGTAATAACAAATCACAAATGTACTATATGTTGTTTATTATTCTACATGAGATTAACAATCCATGAGTATAGTAGGGCTACGTTAGCGGGCTGTGGTATAGAAACCCAGTCAAGAAACAAACCACTTCCTATAGTATAGTAGGGCTACGTTAGCGGGCTGTGGTATAGAAACCTAGTAAGGACACACCGGAATTATAAGTACTGGCCTTTCTTTTCAATCTTACCTCTGACTTTCTCCTTCGCATTCAATTAACGATTCCACTCGCGTTAGAAGCTTTACTTCAACAAGCTGTGAGGCCATGCGTGGGCAGTCCTGGTATTCGATCTCTAGGGTTGGACCAGTGAGAAGAGAAGGTCAACCTCGCTTGCATTCAATTTCGAATCTTCAATTCTCTATTTCATTTCTCGATTACTTTTCAACAGAGATTTCTTCACCGACAACGACAACAAATACCTTAGGGATGAAACAATAACTGGAATTGCAGCTCACTTGAAACTTAATTGCGACATGGGCGATACGAACAGAACAAGACTTGAAGAACCGTTCGTCGACAACACAATCAACTGGAACAGGGCATTATACACCATCCGTTAGGGCATCAAAGCCACGACGAATCTAAATACTATTTATTCTCGGCTTAAAGCCATCATATCCCTATTATTGAAGCACTGGTATAAAGAGATAAGTCAAGATAACTGCTTCATCTGTGGCTTCTTCTTTAAAAGATGAAACTCGAACTACACTTTATGAATGAATCGACTTAACTCGCTCGCCCTACAGCTCCCTTACTCTAATTGCCACCAATAACGGATCTTGCAACTTGAATTCGAACTGAGCTTAAAACTTGCCCTACATTATATGAATCTTCAGCTGTCTGATCCTGATCCTGTAGTAGTGAGGGGAACAAACTAATAAGCAAAGTTGGGGAAGGGAGTTCTGCATCTGCCACTAAAGATGAGTCTCTTGCGGATACTTACACAAGAACTGCACTTTGACACCCGAACTCTCCTGAAACTGGAATTGAATCCATTGGCGAGTCTACAAATCAATCATCTCTCTCGGAAAGAACCTATACTGGTTATTCTATTGATAAGGCTTCTGCACTTGCTTATGGAGTTAATGGACGGGGTGCTTCTTCCATTGGTTTATTCGCTCTACTGGCCCTACCTACTTGGTTGCGATCGAAGTCCAGCTCTAGTGGATTATAGAGAAGGTGCCTCTCGTTCAATGGTTAGGGGTGCCTCTCTTCAATGCTTGCAGATAATACCTGGACGATTCCTCTATTTCTTACCTTCGAGTGAAATGAATACTTTTCTTTATTTCCACTACGGATCTAGCTTCTGGAACAAGACTTTATACTGTTTTTTACCTTGGATGCCGGTTTGATTCTGTAGTTTGATACCCTCCGTAGGAGTCTTGCTTGTGAAAGAATGATTCCTGACACCTCGGCTCATCCTTGTCAGCTTTCCTGATAGCTTTCATTGCGGACCTTTCCTACCTATCCTCTGGCTCTGGACTACAATACAACTCGTATTTATTCTGGGCTGTTTCTTCTGGGCTGTCAACTTGGTTAGTAGTTCCTTGGCCCTGGGCTGTCAACTTGGTTATACGTTACTTGGCGCAGGATTTCTCCTCTACAGAAGACTTGCAAACACTAAAAGAGGGAATGGTTTGTGCTCCACCTCGACCTCGAGCCTTCCCTTCATCACTCTAACCTTTACCCGAAATAAGTAGTAAATCACGATAAGGGCAGTTACCTACCCGGGGGAAGTTTCTGTCCAATCGCCCCTCAGCTGATGCGAATCAATCTCGAAAAGATGGAACTTCCATTACGCCGCCATTGAGTAGTGATTCGGGGTAAGAGGCTAGGCAGCTTTTGAATGTGTCCCTGCTATCTGTCCAAAATGGATGATTTCTATTTTCTTTATTCGTTGATGGCCTTCCTTACCTTGTTGAGTGAATGTGGATCGAGCCGTAGCCTTTCTTCTTGGTTTTTGCTTGATCCTTTCCTTTTGGTTTTTGCTTGATCCTTTCCTTTGTTTGGCTCTGACAAGACCTCCCGGTTTAGTAGAAGAGCTTTTCCCCATAAACACCTAAGCCTTACTAGGTGAGAAGCAGTGTTACAATTCGTTTTCTAATAGAAGACCTTTCCGCCAATGCTTCTCCTTGACCTGGCTTATTAATTCTGTTTGAGTGTGTTTTTGCCCTTTGATTGATCACTTACTGGACGCTGCCTTTGATTGATCACTTACTGGACGCTGGACGAACATTTGTCTTTTACCAGTTTGCCCCAAGACCCCCAACCAGAAAGCCTTGTACCCTACCACTTACACTCCGCTATCAATGTAATCTGGCCCAGTTGCCCCCTAATTCCATATCTCCTAGTGCTTCTTCCTGAGAGCAAGTTGTAATTCATTCAATTTCATACCGGCCTCTTTCCTGCGAGCCAATTCAAAGGAGAAGGCCCCAAAACTAAGGTATCAAGATCCAAAACGTAAGGTAGAAAGGTCCCAAAGCAAACAACAAGGATGGAAAGACAGATACCAAAAGCATAAAACGAAGCAATCAGTCTAGTTGGCTTCAGTCGATCAAAAGTCCTGTTTTTTGGCTTTTTCATTGCTAGCAAATCTGTCTATCGTCTATGTGGAATAAGGCGCTCTTTGATTTTGATTCAAGATATTAGGAAAGATTAGTCCTTTGCCTTAGCACGTGCTCTATGGGGCACCAATCAATAGCTGCACACCTAGGCTAGGAAGAAAGCATTGAAGGCTATACCACGAAAGGGTGGGTAGAGCAGAATAGGAAGCATCTTCTATCAGCTTTGACAAGGCAATTGGAACGAACAAATTCCCCACTGGGTCAGAAGTGAGATGCGTTTTCCTTCGAAAAGCACTGCTAAAAGAATAGCTCAGGCAAGGTGTCTCTCCCAACTGCTTCTGCGGGATTACTTTCCCCAGCCCTACTAGGTGAGAAGAAAAAGAAGAGAGAAACACAACGACTGTACTAACTCCCCTGCGCCTACCCATCTCTTGAAAAACGAAAAAGATAGAGAGAATTACCTAGGCATGTCGATGGAATAAGCCTTAGACCTATCTATACGGCTCCGAGCCAAGACTAAGGCTCGACCTTGCTATCCCAATGGTGCCTATGATCCGTCTCTGTTTTCACTGATTGGAGCATGATTCGATTCGAGCGGCATCTTCATTACTTGCTTGCTCCTTACTTAGCCCTTGGTGGATTGAAAAAGAGCATCCAGGGACTTCTAAAAGGAAAGAAAACGAACTTCTACTAGTGCATGAAGACTTCGACTACCCTTGATAGAACTTGAAGGAAGAGCTTATCTGAGAAAGGACTTCGCACTTGATTAGGAGCAAAAAAAGGGGAAGAAATGACAGTAGTAACCCCCCAAAATCAATTCTATTCGCCCTAAAGAAAATAGGGAAAGAGTGAAACAAAATCCCGTTAGCCTTACGCGCGAGAAAGAATGGCAACCCTATGAGTTTGGCTTATTTCCCAACCAAACCTTTCAAATGCCCAAGTAAAAAAGGGAGAAAGCAACATTCAATGAGAATGCTAAGGACAGTGACTAAGAATCTAATACATCAGGTTTCAGAATGAACTCGAGTGATAACGAGGTCAGCAGCCCATCTCCTTGGGAGCCAGTCTCCATAGCTGTAGAAGTATACCCATTAGGTTAGGACAGCGCTTTGTTGTCACTATGAGAGGAAAATGGAATATCCAGATGTGGGTAGATGCTGTCGGTATTGATTCTGTCGAAGGCTGGTTTACACTCTTCGTACGATAACTTATATAGAACTCTAGCATATAGAACTCTAGCACTACTACTCTAAGAAAGGTCCGAAGGAGGAACGTAAGGTGCAGAGCGGAAATCAATAAGGGTTCAGCAGGAAAGGTTTCATAATCACTCTATTTAGTTGTGGAGGATTAGAAGGCTCTACTGAGTTTTGGATTGAAATAGCTCCTAAGATAAGAGAAGTTTTGGATTGGAGGAGCTCAATTCCTAATAAGGTCGGAGAAAACCAGAGCCAAGTCTTTCAAATAAAGTATCTTTCCCGGGGGAATTGGCTTACCGTGCCTCTTGCTACTTACTTTGCTAGCTCTTTCTGTGCTTCGAGTATGATATCATTTTTTAAGAAATCCGTGGGGTGCATTCAAGCTTGTTTAAGGGGCCCTACTCACTACTACCTACTCACTACTACCTACTCTAAGGCTTCTAAGCAACGGTCACTTCCTTAATGTCTCATCCGGCGACTCCTACTCCCTCCAAAAGCAGCGGGCAATCTTATTTTATGGAAACGGTAAGAAATGGTCATATAAGTGTTTATTCACCCTCGTGTCAATTCTCATTAGTTTGTTTTTTTTCTCTTTTCTTCCGGTGCATAACAATTTGAGAATCCTAACTTGACAAGGGTAAATCATCAGCCAAAGAGGGCGGCGAAGATTCCTATTGACTTTCCAAATTTGATACTTGCGCAAGAAGGTCCCATTTTGATGTTTCCCTAGGTCATTTGCAACCTATGCATGTCGGAGCAAATCCCCTTCCTTCCTTTCAAGTGCAACAGGAGACTGTTTATTACTTGTTCACATTCTACTTCCTTACCAACAAAGACAAATGTACTATACCTATATAACAGTTTATGGAATTAACTGCACTTTCATAGCGATGTCAGCCTAGCGATCAAACGGAAGAAGGCCCCTCCTTGGTAGTAGGTTTGTAACCCTGATAGTCTAAAGCCTGAGTCTTTCTTTTCTATGTGAAGTAAGTTTATTGGCTGCTTTCAATCCCACTTCTCTGTTATTGATAAGTCTAGACGGACGGACGTATGAAACATAGCAAGGGAAGGCTTGAACTTATTATTGAAGGATGAACATCAAATGGCCGAGGGACCTATCTAAGAAAATCGTAGAACATCGCCTTACACACATCCGAATCAACATCTAGCCATTCGCTTATCTGCGTCGGGGGGTTTTTTGGAAAAGTATTCGAGATCCCTCTTAGCATGCCACTTTTGGGGTTTTCTATTTATTCATCTGACTTGATAATTAATTCCAGCTATGAAAATGGGTATTTAAAGAATCAACCTCTTACCGGCTAGCAGCGCCTGATAGTAATTTCCCCCCCACGACCTTCTCTTACTGATGATGATAGGGAAGCTCTCTCTCCTATTCAATCTCTATCGATTGCATGCATATAGCTTTCTTCGGTTCCAAAGCCGAACAACGAGAGATGGCTTCGTTCCCGGATTCAGATAATTGATTGGAGGCCAGGGTGCATAAAAGATAGAATATGGATTCCCTCGCTTTCGATGACCTACCGGCCCGAATCCATTCCATCTTTCGAATCCAGAGTCAGGAGAAGACATGAACCTAACACTTCTTCTTATTGCCTAATGGATGAACCCCGATGCTGGGAAGATTTCTAGTTTTGGTTCCTTACCTCCGGAATGAATGAACAGATGTCGAGCTTCTTGCGCTCCGAGAATCCCATTAAAGGAAACAATTGAGCCTAAAGCGTATCTCTATCCTTCTCCGGCTTCGTTGGATGCTAGCTTGCTTTCTCTTCGGTTTAGTTAGAAATGGATTTTTGCCCCCACCCCCTGGATCCATATTATGTTTATGTTGTGGTGGAATCTCTGCTCTAAACCCATATCGCTTTCTGCTTCAAAGGCAAACTCTGTTGAACCGACAGTGAGTTTTTTCCGATCGAAGGGATATGACACTAGCTAACCAACTGCAGAGACATAACACCCACCCCAATCTCCAAAGCCCTTCCCTGCCACCGATAACCTTATGGCTGACAGAGTAATCGTAAGTAGTGTGATAGCCTTCGTGTATGTAAGGACCGAAGGGAACCAGCTAAACGGTTCACGAGCCACCTAGCCGAGATCTATATTTCCAAGTTCACCCGCTTTGCAGCAGGCCGAGCACGAGTTTATTTCAACGCTGGGGTGATAAAAAGTAGATTATCGGAGAACCTTTGAATCTTATTAGAGAAGGAATGAGCGCGGCATCCACGTTTCCCTAAATGGAAAGAAGAGAAGAAAAAGCAGCAGTGGGTAAATGGAAAGAATAGAAGAGAAAGCAGCAGTGGGAGTAATTCAAAGACGAGATTGGATTGAAAAAGTCCAAAATGCTCTTATATACTTATCTTATATCGATTCCGAATATCTTCACTTATCAATATCTTCACTTATCTTATATTGATTCCGAATATCTTAGATAGAACCTAACCTGCCACCGATAACCTTATGGCTGACAGAGTAATCGTAAGTAGTGTGATAGCCTTCGTGTATGTAAGGACCGAAGGGAACCAGCTAAACGGTTCACGAGCCACCTAGCCGAGATCTATATTTCCAAGTTCACCCGCTTTGCAGCAGGCCGAGCACGAGTTTATTTCAACGCTGGGGTGATAAAAAGTAGATTATCGGAGAACCTTTGAATCTTATTAGAGAAGGAATGAGCGCGGCATCCACGTTTCCCTAAATGGAAAGAAGAGAAGAAAAAGCAGCAGTGGGTAAATGGAAAGAATAGAAGAGAAAGCAGCAGTGGGAGTAATTCAAAGACGAGATTGGATTGAAAAAGTCCAAAATGCTCTTATATACTTATCTTATATCGATTCCGAATATCTTCACTTATCAATATCTTCACTTATCTTATATTGATTCCGAATATCTTAGATAGAACCTAACAAGCCAACTCACCAGAATGAACAACTAACTAAAGACCACCTATAAGAGGTGCCTCCCCTCGAGAGTATTGAATGCTTCTTAAATCCAAGCATTATAGTGGAATTTGTGGGTAAGAACTCAATCCCGGGGGTGCCCACCAAGTCTTCTTTCTAGCACCAAGACCGAGTTACTAACTAAAGAAGATTTCACCCCGAACTATACTTTCCTTCAACAGCTCGAAAGCCCCTGTTTATAAATCAATCGCCTTCTCGGCCTCCAGAGCAGCTCCTAATTCCCATCTCGCTAGCTTCATCTTTTTCGGGAGCGGAGAATCTTCTGCTGCCGAACCGCGAGAGACAAAGAGGCGGAAATGTTTCCTAACTAAAGAAAAGCAAATGGAAAAACGGGCTTCCTCCACTTCCCCCATTTCGTGAGAAAGCGCGTATACTCGAAGGGAATCCCCCTAATCCAGAGTGCTTTAGTTAGTTTAGCTTGTGATTCAGAGTTGTCAACCCGTCATTTCCAGTCGAGTCCAGCATCTCCATCTCCCTCTTCATCGCAGTCGCTCAAGACGTTCTAGCGATGGAGTTACATCCGGCCTTCTCCCTTCCCCCCTTCTATCTCTACCCGAGGGATCAGTAAGCAAACGGGCAAACCACATCTGTTCCAATTCCAGAGGCTTTCTCCGATCAAAGTAGGATCCAATGCCCATCTTCTATTTTGTAGTTCTCTTATTTTGGTTCACCTAGGATAGGGGCTTTTCTAAGATTTCGATGCCCGGTCAATGAAGCGAGATTGGGAGGGAGCAGCTAACCAATCTAATTTCTCATATCAGTCCGTTGGTTTAGATATTCTTTCTTCTCTTCCTCTTTCATACCTACCCTAGTTCAAGGAGTCGGAGATGGCTTGGCAGCAACTCTCTATCCCGTCTATCTGCGTTCACCCGGCCCGGCTGCTTTGCTTTCGTACCCTATCACTCTTGCTTATGGCTCCATTTCTTTCTCGACTGGCTGCACGGTTCGGGGGGACTTCGCTCAAGCATATCAAGGGATTCAAGGATCTGTGGTTAGGAAAGGTAGGTGGGATCTATTGTTACAGTATAAAGAGTAGAGCTTTCGATTGTAGTTCTATTCCTTGCTTTAGGTAATGAACTCTTTTACCCGGGCAGATAACTCTTTCTCCTATTTAGTGAAGGGGCCTTATCTTTTGTTTGATTAAGCAGACATCGTGTTCTCAATCGGCGGTCTAAGATGGAAAGTGGTTAATAAGTAAACACATCCGAAGATTGGCTAGAAAGCTCAAACGGTGGGATGTAAAGAAGAACCTCCCCCAATAAGGTTAGAAAGATCCGCGGCAAGGAAGAAGTGAAGCAAAAGGATTCCAAGTTTTACCTGAAAGCATAAAAGAAAGTGACTTAATGGGTAAAAGCTGCCCTTCGATTTATGCTATCCTTACTTACGGGATGCTGCTTCTCTTGTTGAGGCGAGTCCGCTTGCTTCCTAAGTGAATTAACCCATAGTTACATAGATTCAATATCCTCTAGCTATACACCTAAACACTGTTCAAGTACCAGTCTATGCTTATGCCCTCAACAATAAACAATTCCTATCCGTGTTATCCATCCGTAACGAGAGTTCATTCTTTGGGTCCGTAACGAGAGTTCATTCTTTTTGTTAATGTTAATATAAAGAGAGACTGCTGCTACGGGATAGACCGACACTTTCGGGATCCAATTCAATAAATTGTGAATGAAATAGTAGTAACGATATGTTCGCATCATTACCTCTTGTTCCGGATCAATGAGGAATCCACCACCGATCTCTCTTTCGTTACAGCTTGCTTCTTCACTAGCTTTATCATGAGACTTGCTTCTTCACTAGCTTTATCATGAGAAAACGGAATTGATTAGCGAAAAAAAAGAAAGCACAACATCCTAGAGTTAGGAATCAACACCTTGACTTTCTTTCATATTAGGCCTAGGCTAGCAGAAGCGTTCAACAAAGGTAGATAATCCAATCCTTTATAGACACAAGAACGATTGGCATGAGCGGCCCCCGGAGGCCTTGTGGGCATACCGAACTAGGTGTCGGACTACTTACACCATACTCGTAGGTCTTCGGAAGAGAGGAAGTTATGCCCCTCGAATCAAACCTCTTTTCGGGTAGCAATCTAGGAATACCTAATGGAAGAGAAGAGGAAAGAAAGCGCAATAATCCGACTCGCTGAGCTCTCAACTATCGATGAAACGAGGCATCAAGTGCTGGAGATCTATCAACAAAGAATGGCCAGTGCAGTGCCCAAACGGGTAAGACTATGTTTTTTGGAAAGAAGGGAAAGAACGTCTGAGTGGATAGCAGCCTATTATCAACCGACGGACCAAGGGAAAGTTGGAGCCTAAATGGTAAGAGCCCAGTACTTATAATTCGTCATCGAAAAAGTATACTCAAATGGAGCATACCAAAATAGATTCTTCCTCTATTCCGTAAAGCGCAACGAAGGAAGGGAAGGAGAGAAAATGGAATGCTTACTTACGTTGAGCAGGGCTAACCGAACAGGGCTTCACTGCTTGCATTTCCGAACGGAACGGAAACTACCTTGAAAAGGCACTAAATCAAGGCAATCTTTCTCGCGGGGGTGAGATCCAGCCAGGTATGATCTTGCCAATAAAAAGAAAGGCCCCGACTTGCATTTCCATGGTATAGCTAACCCATTATTTGACCTATCTGCCCGACCCATTTGAACTGGTTCGGATTCGCTCTAGCCAGCAGATGACACGAAGGATGTCGGACTTTTTGATGTAGGAATCCATAAACTACCAAGTAGGTACACGTAGATAGAAAAACGAACTAGCCACTCGTTTTATTACCTATTCCATTATTGGCACTCTTGCTCTTGGGAGTGGGAAAACGATCTGAATAAGAAGGATGAAATGCCGCGCCGTACCCCTCGGAAGATTGAGAATACATCCTTGCCCTTTCATTGCTTTTTATACCCTGGGCTCGGGATCCATGGGCATTATCTGTGAGAAATCAGAACTGCGCAAGTAAGTATCAGTTGCCTGCTTCGATCCTAGCCTTTCCTTCGAAAAGGGGCACGGTAGTTCCCGGAATCAGGTGGTTGATTGGGATTTGGAAATAAACGGAGGGTGAAGCTTCCCCTGTAGAGGCGGAGGACGAAACGAAAGATCGGTCAAACAGCACTAGGAGAGTTGGACCTGGAATGACGTTGTTCTTACCTTGGTTCGGAATCAACGGCTGCTATGCCTTGCGATCCCTAGGTTTTTTCTTTTGTTGGTTTTCTACACTAGAACTATTTCCACTCCCCTTATATACAAGGTATAGCGAGTGTGCTGTTAGGATATTTGGTTTTCGACGGATGGGAACTTTCCCTGCTTCGACTTTAATCGAGACGCTAGTGGCTTGGTCTTCTTAGTTTGTACAAGATCTTCAAGTGTTTCTTCCTCGTAGGAAACTCTATTCTTCAACTGATCTATTCTTCGACTAAGAAAGTGGATCGAGAAACCAGCGCCCAATGAGCCTAGCCTGAGAGAGGAAGATTCTTATCCATTGTTGACCGAACTCGCCGGTCCACGGATGGTCTAAGTCCTTATCCATCAAGAGAAGCACAGGGACGAAGACGCTCGCCTTAACCGACACTACTATATATAAGGCAAAGGAAAGGGACGAAAGACGCGAGAGCCAGAACTTGATTACTCGGAACCCCATGCTAAAAAACCCTAATTATCCTAACATGCAAAAACACCTTATTATCAAAATAGAATCGAATAATAACATTCTTGTCATAATCTTACAACATCGAATAATAACATTCTTATCGAATAATAACATTCTTGTCATAATCTTACAACTTTGTGGATTCTATCTTTCTGAATGAATGGTTGATAGTTGATCGAGAAAGCGGAAGGCGAAAAGCTAGTTAGGCACATTCAAGGCGAAGCAGCTACATAGTTCGGTTCGAAAGAAAGCCGCCCCTATCGCTGGTTCAAAGCTAGAAGCAAGCGTCAAATCAGATTGTTTATGATAGGAAAAAACACCTCCACTTTGGAAAGGGAAGGGCCAATTGCTCTTACTTCCCGAAGGTTAAGAAAGACAGAAAAGCTGCTTTTGATTAGCCAAAGAAAGGGATTTATTACATATAGCATAAAGTCCAAGAAATCTCTTCTCCTTAACTAGCTTCTTTGTTTGCGCCCAGGAGCCTGACCTAGCTTGAAAACGCCCTTGATCTTGTTTGTAATTAGAGCAGTAATATTCGTAGGAGGACTTCTAATGTTAGCCCATGAAAAAGTTCGCTTCTTTAGATAAGACTGATACGAGAATAGGTCCTTCCTGTCCAGATAGTGAGTTATTTACAGCGTATGGAATAAGCACAATCTCTGCTGCTATTGTTCGCTAGGAAGGGGGGGCCCTCCCTTTATTTTCTTAAAGCGGCTCACTCTGATTCCAGTATTACCTACTTTCAACATCATAAACAGCACTTTCTTCCAAAGATGGAATTCTTTGTCGAGGGGACATCCCTACTTATCGGTTCTTCATGATCCCCAGTACTTATAATTCTGCCCTACTTATAGGTTAATGTTTGCCTTTCTTACCGTACCGTACCGTACTTGATGTAAAGTCTTGTTCGACAAGAGAATCTGCTGCCCTTATAGTAAGTTGCGGAATCAGTAGTTCGAGAATCGCAAGCGGTTCCTCAAGTGTAGTTCCAGCAGAGGAAAGCTCAGGAACAAGAACAAGATCCAAAGTGGGAGAAGTATATGAAACAACAGATAGATATATATCTTTATCGGGAAGGAAGGGAGTTTTGGACATTTCATTATTAGTTGGTATAGGTAGAGGTAGAGGATATGAAGGTATGGATGGGTAAGTAAATAAGTGGACTGGAACAAGCAATTACTAGACTAGCACTAGTATGAATGGACTTGCTCATAACTCCAATTACTTAAGTGGCTACACAAACAAAGTAGAAGCTCCTGCCGATCGGGACCAAACTGCCTAGAAGAAACTAGAAGAAACGTCATTGGCTACTTCCTCATAGCTTGAATCATTTTGTTGGCAAGAAGAAGCATAAGAGCGTAAGTGCAATCAGTCCATTCTCGCAACAATGACACTCGAACTCACTCTAGCCTTTTCTCTTTCAATCTATAGAAGGGCGTTCTTTTGTTAGCTCTCTCCTTCTTTGGATGGAGGTTTGGGAACGAAGGAAGAATTTGGCCTGTACTCGTCCTGAACAAAACCAACATCGAGAATAAGGCCGTTTTTTACTAGGCGAGGTAACTTCCCCTTTCTTTACCCGGATAGGTGGAAAGCAGGTGATTTGATTGAATGATAGGTTGGGGCCAGGGGACCTCAAACACTGGAAAAGAATGGAATCCTTCCTTACTCCTTAACCTTAAGTTGGGAAGCTCCTTACTGCTGGGCTCACTATACCTCAGGATCTTAAAGACATAGAGGAAGCTGCTTTACCGAACACCCGTTCTGGAGCTCTGGCTGGAATAATAGACTTATCTGTTCCCTTGGCATGCGTAAGAGAAAAGCGCCCCTGACAGTAGCAAGATATGGCCGAGCCTGATAGAAGTTGTACGGGAACTTTCCATTCAAGCCGTAGTGCACCACTCGCTAAGTAAAGCCCCCTGATTACACTTGATATTCGGCCCAGCTTTCCGCTAAGAGCGCTTGCTTTCTCCTCGGTCTTAGCTCTAGCATTGAAGAATAACTCACTCTATTTCTAACCTTCCATTGTAAACACCCTATAGTAAGAAATAATAATGATAGGCTTCGGGGCGTGCTATTCATGAAGGTAGCTTTATTGGCCATTCGTGGGTTAGCAGTGACTTTTAGGTTGAAAGGTGAGTCTCGTTTTCAATCTTATTGCTGAGTCATTTAGTGAAGCTTTCTATTCTATTCGAGTTCTTGACTTGCTCATAACTCGCCGCTATACTGTAGCCCAACTCCCTTTAGCCCAGAACACATCTGGGGGGTGCTAACGCTGACTTATGGGGCGCAGCGTCGGGCAATAATCATAAGTTCCGTTTCGGGTAGTCTCTATTCCGTTAAAGTGGGTTCTCGGGTGGTTTCTCCTCAGTTAAATGAGTTTGTAGAGTTTCCTCTTCAATAAGTTTGTTTCGGTGTTACTCTTGACTTTACTTACTTATAGAATGTAGACTTGGACCACTACTCGGTTAAGGCTTAAGAAACCCATAGAATGTAGACTTGGACCACTACTCGGTTAAGGCTTAAGAAACCCCTATTGATTGATATTGATTGAGAGTCCTTTCTTTCCCGATTACTTTAGACAAACACCTCTGCTGAGCTACTAGATATATGAAAGGCTCGTACTTAATTACAACGAGAACTGTTCCACTACTAGATATTCTTTTAGTAAGTCAACAGTTCCACTATGAAAGGCTCGTACTTAATTACAACGATCACTGTTCTTATATGCCTAGCTACTATCTCAAGGAGCACTACAGGGCGATATCGAGCACTGCACCTTCCGTTAAGAAAGAGTCGCCTCGCGCACCCTCCCGGAGTCATAGGCCTACTCCTTAACTGCCTATTTGCTTGTTCGGTCAAGCCAATAACATATCTTTACGACAACAAAGGGAAAGCCAATAACTCCATTCGTATTCCTGAAGTTGCGCTTGTTTGAGTTGGGACGGAAGGAGAAGGTTGTTCTTTTTCTATTTAGTACGGAAGGAGAAGATTGTTATTTGCCATTTAGTCAGGACATGGGGGTTATTACAATTCTTCTTATGGAGGATGTGCACTACAAGTTTCTTACTATGTCTTCTTATGTTATGGAGGATGTGCATTACAAGTTTCTTACTACTCTTATAGAAGTAGAAGATGTGCACTACTATTCCAATCTGACTTCTATCTTCAGGAGTTCCATTACTATACTTTCTTACTTATAGAATATTATGTGTTACTCTCATATTCCAAGTGTTTCTCACTTCTATTTAGGTCCCTATTGCTTAAGTAAAGGACAGGATTCATGGATTCTATAACAGTGCTTATTGCGGCTATCACTCAGTATGTGCCTATTGCTTAAGTATTGTACTATACCACCAATAGAAGTTATTAGAGAAAGACACTAAGCCAATAACTAACGCCAATAACACATATACACAAGAATGAAGGCGTGCCCCCTATATCTTTAGTCTTAATAAGCGCAAGAAAGAAGTGGGGGAATTCCATAATAATAGAAATCCCTTGTTCCATGTTGACACTGTAATGATATTCCTAGTTTCTCTATCTCTTCATCTTGAGTAACTCACCCTAGCACTGAGTCTTGCTTAGCGCCCCAACTCTACTTGGAGCTTATAACTCCCGTAAGCGCAGAAGATCTTTTTTCTCTGATAACAAGCGAGTGAACCAGGAATCCTTTTAGCTACAACTTACCGTTAGCCTATACTCAAACGTTACTTGTTGCGAGCAGCTCACGGAACTGATGCACAGAATGAATAACTTTACCTAGAAACTCACTAACACACTAGGATTTTGCCGAACAATACTTTAGAAAACTGTCATGGAACTTGCCCGAACCTATCCTCTTGAAGCACCCTGAAACAATAAGCTTCACTTGCCCGGTAAAGTAAGCTAATAAGGCATACAAGGGCTTCTTTCACTCTACTACTTGTTTGAATGGAGGCATATTTGAATGGAGGCATAGTTGTCAGTGAAGTTACTTGATTGCCGAACCCTATATCCATGGTACTTATCTTATCGCCTGAAATCTATATCTAAGGTACTCTCTTATTGCCTTAAAGCGGAAGGAATTGAATGGAATTGCAGCTAACAAGCGCTACTGACTTTCAAGCTTTGGAGTGAACAAGTACAAACCCTTATCTATCAACAACTGAATACACAGGATACCTAACAGGATAGCTAACAGGATACCTTAACTGGATAACTAACAGCGGATTCTTCTATGCGCTTTAAGATCGATCTTCTAATCTGGAATCTTCTCTCGGAGACAAAACAACACCTGATTCTCGAGTCGATGAAACTAGAACTTTAACTACACTTGCAGACTTTAGGAGAGGATCCAGCTGCGGCGAAAGAAGTATTTGTTGGCCAGAGGTACAGGCAAGGAAGCGAGTTACTTCACTAATTCCAGGTAAACTGGCTCCTGCCGAGCCCCCGTAAGTCAAGATAGGATGTTTCTTACTATTTATTGGCTTATTGGCAGAAATGAGAGCCAGATTAATAATCTGCCCTGAGTTTGCCTATGCAGAGAAGAGACAGGTTTAGGTACTTGTGTGAAACAATCAATGAAAGTGTAGTTCTTGCACCAACTAGTAGCAGAGTAGTAAACAAATTAGGAAAGAAATTAATGACTAGTACGTACAGGAGTGAAAGCCCTATTTATCTAAGTTTAGTCAGAGAAGTAGTTAACACCTATGTAAGTAAGCATGAGATTCGGCTCCGGCTTCACTATTGACTCTCGCCATTAACTTAAGGGCAGCTTATTATGTTTCATTCTTATATAAGTCCATTAGTTTCACTTTACCCCATACGAGTTGAACAAGCACTGCTTGCCCTTCTTTTGAATCTTATGAGACTTTACCTGGACCTGCACCTGGCAATACTTAACTACTTACTTGTTCAATTATACTTGAGCTCCCCACCCAACTTCAAAGCAAGTACTTGATTCTTTGACTCCAAAGCTAACTACTTGATTCCTTGACTCCAAAGCTAACTGCTGATTCTCTCGCATCTCTCTTCTCTTTCAATTGATCTAGCATCTTCTCTTTGATACTTTACTTACTAAGATCCTGCCCCAGCTTCCGCTTTAGATCTTTATACAGCTTATGCAGCTTACTTGAGCACTGCTTCTCTTTTGATCTTTCTCCAACATTTTCTCGTGTATACTTAGTGCACACTGCTGATGATCTTTAAACGGCTTCTTAACTTGATGATTCCCCTGACTTTCCAAACCCACCCTAGTGCGAGTGGAATCCTAAATTGAATACCTGAACTCAGGCCTAAGATATAATTCGGGAACTCAGGTACAAGCGGGAAGGAAAGATAGGAGGCAAGAATAAGAGTTTCATTCTTTGTAGACTCGTTTGAAAGAAACCCTGATAGCAATTCTTTACTTTCAGTACTTAACTTATGGTCATAGGGTGGTTCAATTCTTGACTTCAGTACAGGAGGATAGTTCAATTCTGTACTTAAAGTCGAGTGGCTAACTCAGGTGTCTCCGCTCCTATCACTTCATTCTTACTTGCTTCATTCGTACTTTCAACAAGAACTCAACTGAAAATAAGGGCTTACTAGAAGGGCCCGAAATAGTCAGTCGTTAACTGGGGATTAAACTATAGCACCGACACCGAACCTAGACGTGCGTATGGAATTGAGTGCACCGCACCCCCCGGAAGATCACTGACCGGCGCGACCACGGAAACTGACTCTAAGGTCTAACACCCAACAAATAACTCTGGAACTAGCTTGTGAACTTGTTCTCTTAATTCTACTAAATCTTTACTTAGCGCATCAGAAGCACCTCCTTCTATTTCCACTTCAACACAATCCACTATCTCTACTTCCGGACTTAGTTAGGGCTGAGGAATTAAGAATCACCTCTCTTCAAGAAAGTTTCAGAATGAAGCTGCGCCTCAAAAGAAAGAAAGAATAATCTCCTTTTTCTCATGCCCACTCACTCAGCAGATGAGCTATAATTGGAGTTTACCAGAGCTGAAACAACGAGAAAGAGGCCTGGCATAAACGACCTTATGAAGCGCTAAAGGAAGCAGTTAGAGCAGAGCCAGATACAGCAGTAGATGATAAGTCAGTAAGGTGTATAAATATCAGCTGATAAGCAGTTTCCAAGGAATAGTCTCCAGGAAGCTAGAATCGACTCTCTAATCGAATGAATAGTGGAATTGCAGAATGGAATGATCAACTGCCGAAGCCTTAGCTACTTTGATCCGTGTTGGTGACTCGAATTGCCTTGCCTTATTTCCCTTAAGGGTAACAAAACAATAAAAACAGCCGACAAACTACTACTACTGGACTTACCGCTTAAGAAGGCTATCACCCGAACTTGAATTGGAGATCCAGATCCTTACTTGGAATCTACTCCGGCTGATGCTGACTCCGCCTGACGTTAGTCCTCTGCCTTAGTCCTCTGGGGAGGAAAGTGACGTTCGACAAGCAACTTAATCTGCTGTGTGATAATCCGTAGTGCCAGGAAAGCCAAGAGATGAAAGCTGGATCATAAGCTTGAGAAAGTATTGTTACAGAAGAAGAAATAGAAAGATCTGTTGCCGGAGTAAGGGCGCAAGAAATAGAATAAGTGGGTCAGCTGTTAGAGCAGAGCCATATCCTTTAGTTCCAGTAGTAGTAGTAGATTCCAAGTCAGTTGCAATCGGTTCGAGTGCCAGAATTATAAGTAGCTGTAGTTCCTTGCTTGTCGAGAGAGGGCAAGACTTAGTGGATATAGAGGTTAGAGTTTCATCTACAATAGAAAGAAGCTCTCCGTCAAGTCTGAAGTGGAAAGTCAGTAAGCAAGCGCCAGAACTTATAATAACCGGGGGGTATTGACTCACTTATATACCACATGCTCTATATACTCAATTCCAAGATTTGTCCCGCAAGATGATCTTCTGCGCCCTACTGCTATCAGTCAGTCAAAGTATCCAGTGGACCTATATTCCTAAGTGCAGCAAGTTCAATTCCAGCTTGTTTGTCAGCAAGAGAAGTATATCGTTGTGTCTAAAGTAATCTAGAAATAAAGGAAGTAAGAGCGCAGTGGAGACTATGAGTTTAGAAGCCAAAGGGAAGCGTATGCGGATTCCTATTGATCAGAAGCTAGATCTTCAGCAGGGAAAGTGGAGTCTACCAGATCAGACTAAGTTTCAATATCTAAAATAGGATCTGGATCATTAGCAGTGAGATCCGTTCTTGGTTCGAAATCTGGGTTCCCGAACTTAAGTACTGGACTTATAATTCCGGTGGCTATTGAAGCGCTGTTGTACTGAAGTGTCGTCTCCTTAGGTGTTGGCGAGTGTTGCAACCAGATCTCCTGCGTAAGAGGGCTTGCTATATGACAAAAACAGAATGCAACTTTCTGCTTAATAACTCGGCACAGCCTCTGATCCTGGTGGTGTGTAGGTATATCCCTTTCATTATAGAGTTTTCAGTTCAATCAGTTCCATCTCATCTCATTCAGCGTTAACGGGAACAGAGGATTTATGTGTATTCCTTAATTAGATAGTTCTAGTTCAATTTCCTCCAAGTCTTGTCACTTAATTCATTGGTGTCGCTAAAGGGCCGCTATGTTCGTTGATGAAACTTCGACTTTCCCTGACGCCTATATGAAAACAGGACTTGAAGCTGTAACGAACACCACTTTCCACTTTCCTTCCTGCAACACTCGTACCCGAACAAGACGGAAATGCAGAATGGAAAATGGATTTCCTCTCTGTTTCCTACTCCTGGGCAACTGTGCTCCTGGGCAACTGTGCTCCTGCCGCTGGTGCCACTTATATACTTGCTCCTAAGTAAACTAATTCCATTCCATTCTTTTTTCTGTGTCTTCCAATTCCATTCCATTCTTCAAGTAGTAGCTTTTGCTGAGCAATAGGTAAGAGGTCGAAGAGAAGCTGGATCTGATGGCGCAAGCAGGTCTGTTCCTGTGTTTCGAGTGGAATTCTTTATGAGTTGTGGACTTAGGACAAAGCAAGCCATTTCTATTAGACATGAAAGGGGCATTCATAGGCTACTATGGAATCCAAGTGAAATATGCCTATTCTATTAGTAGGCTAGGCCTGCCTTCCAGCACTGAAAGCGAATGGGCCATAACTGTGAGGATAAGCTATTGGCCGGAGAGAAAAAAGCATTGGGAATAAATCTTAAATGAAAGGGAGCAGCAATAGAGGAGAGAGTTGGGACAAAGGAATAGGAATCGAATTCCCCCATTAGCGAGGCCGATTCATGTGGGATTGATGGACAGAAGGAAGTGAGATAGCTTTTCGGATGAGCATTTTAGGTATCCATTATTGTAGCATTGATGCCGAGAAGGAGCTATGCTCTTTGATAGAAGTCACAGAATCTGCTTGCTGTTTGAAAGGTCACTTTATTTAGATGCGGAGTCTCGTTTGCACAGAGAACCTTTTGGATTCCTTTCCATTTCCATAAATAAGAGGAGGTGGTCGCAGCTCGATGCATCTAGTTTCGGTCTTGCTAACAGGCGAAAAAAAGGATGTTTGCCTTCCCATTGGAAGTAGGGAAAGGGACCCCCTGAGATCTACCTGGCCTCGCAAGCCAGTCTATCCAGCAGTATACTTATTGTCCATCTTTTATATTCTGCAATCTGGGGCATGTCGCCTCGTATTTCATCGTATATAAGATATATATGGTCTCGTTGGGCGGGGGTGATCGCCAGTCTTCATTGACGACACTATCACTTAACTACAAAAACCCTCCTATATACCTTCTTTCATTTCAAAAGGTAGAATAGCTTAGTCCCCCCAAAAGAAAGAGCTGATTCTGTGCATCATAATGCATTTATGTAGTTACTTGTCTAGAGGTCACTCCCTGGACTTTCCACCCTTGCAAGATCCGTTGGTTGTTCTTCTGCTGGGCTTCTTTCTATGATCTATGATTTCGAGCTCGCTAACGCCGTTGTTTGTTGCTACTCGTCTCTTCACCCTTGACCCTTACACCTTAATGAACTCGCTAAGGGTGACTCTCGTCGGGGCGCGCGCATGTATATATGTATATATCTCTTTTCTCTTATTCCAGTTACAGGGGTGTGCTGTGCCTATTCATACTTCTTTTATGGGTATGCTGATATTCTAACTTCAAGCTAGGCATGCATCAATGAGAACTTCAAGCTTAAAGCAGTGTTGGTTACTCTATTTTCTATACTATATTGCAACTTCCATTCTTCAAAAGCAACTCGGGCTGCCCCAAAGAAAAGAAACTCCACGGATTCACTCACCGCTGACTTTAGCGCTGACTTTAGCCTAAGCATTCCATTCTCTATTTCTATAGCTATAGGATCACAAAGTCGACAACAAAGAAAAGAATCATATACTGTGCTTTCGAGCGTTAGCAAAATTCCACTTGTGCTTGGTGTTGTAGGTGCAACACTTAAAGTATAGCTTAGGTCGGTAAGAGAAGAAAAGAAGCTAAAGCCGGAGCCGAATCTCCTTCTTGAAGAATACTCGTAACCGGCCACCCTACAGCCGGTAAGTATCAAGCCCTATACTCTTTTCTTTTACTGGTGGCGCAAGAGATGTTCGCGGTGCAAGAAAGAAGAAGGATTCCTGTACTGGTTTCCTCCGTTGCTAGTTTTCTTTTTGCAGTGTTTTAAATAGATTATGGAAGATGTTCACTTCTTTCTGTTCGAGTGATGTCGTATGTATCTAGAAAGAATCTGTTCGAGTGATGTCGTATGTATCTAGAAAGAAGCTATTTTGTCAAGCCCACTAAAGGTAGGGTACAAAAGATTGACTATAGAGTCCAGGAGCAATAGGTTTATGAGATGCTTGCTTTCCCGAGATGCTTTACAGAGTCAAGGGGCTATTCAAAATCCAAGAGAGTTAGAGCTAGTAGGGCAGCTAGTAAGGGACTAGGGTAATAGAGAAAGAAGGGACTAGGGTAATAGAGAAAGAAAGGAGCTAGGAGAATAGAGAAGGGAGCGGCTGCCCCGGATAAGCTAACCTAGTATTCTAACGAGCCCTGCTGCACTGCTATTGTCTGGTAGGGGAAGCAAAAAGGGAGAGCGAGTAGGGGCAGATCAGAAGGTGAAGCGGAAGCAACAGGTGGATCCCCATCAGCAACAGGTTAATCCCCATCAGCAACAGGTAGATCACCATCAGCAACAGGTAGATCACCACCAGCAAGAGTAACAGCAAGCGCAGGATCAGATGACATATAAGTATGAGTTTCATCTACAATAGAATCTGAGGCCGTAAAAAGGTTCGGTTCCGTTTCTGTAGAAGTGGACTTTGCTAATTAAGTATTGCCAGGCCCAGGACTCCGTGTCAGCATCAGTGTCAGTTCCATTCTCAAGGTGAACAGTGCATTCTCGAGTTTCTTTCTTCCTAAATCAGATTCTTCTCCCCAGTATTTTCTTATTCTTATTATTCTGCAACTTTACCTTTCTCCCCAAAACCAGACTTGCGAGCACAGCACCCACACCTAGTATAGAAACCGGTAAATACACTCCTTCCCTATCTTCTTAATCTCTTGATAAGAATAAGGGCTAAGGTATATAGTGGATAAGAATAAGGGCTAAGGTATATAGTGGATGGTGATCAATAAGAGAGGTAGGCAAGGGAACCAGCTTCTAACATACACCTCGGCTTAAAGTCAAACAGAGATTCGGCTGAGGCTTCCGTATGTATAAGATGCAACAAGAGCTGGACATTGATAAGCGGATTCCTCTTGCTCGAGCAGCAGAAACATCAGAATTAGCCAGGTAAGATAGAAGGTAAGATAGAAGCGGGTAACTAACCATGTGCCCTCTCTCTCTCAATTCTGAATTGACCTCTATCTCGCCCACCTGTTGCTCTTTCTCTCAATACGGAGAATATCCGAAAGTGGAAGTAGAAGGAGGTGATTAAAGTACAAGTACGCGCGGAGTGAGTCTACTCGATCTGTGAATAAATATAGTGTTGGATGAACCCTGGAATCAATATAGTGTTGGATTAACCCTTACTTATGTGGTAGTAGCGGACAGTTCAGTTGTTGTCTTATAGAGAATCCGCCGTTACAAGATCAGATGCGAGATCCGCTCCTTGTCTACTAAAGAGGTTCCAGTATTGTCGTGGAGAATTACCAGATTGTGTCCTTACTTGGAAAGAAAGAAGCCTTCTTCCGCGTGTAAGCTTACTTTAGCGGGTACTCACGTGAGCTTTGGAAGAGTCATCAGTGAGGTTAAGTTCGTAAATGATATTATGTGTCACTTATGACAATTCAATTGAACTCTGCTGCTTGAAAAGAATCTTATAAGTTGACTTTGTACTGTACATAATAAGGGGTATAGAAGTGCACATATTCTATGTGTAAGCACAGTAACAGCATTGCCATTGCGTAAAAAAACTGCATTGCTTCGTTTAATCATGGTAAAAAAACTGCATTGCTTCGTTTAATCTAATCATGAATATAGGCGCAGTTATACTCAACCCACTTACTATTTCATGAATTCTTAAGTAAGGAATAACGCTATAAGATATCATCTCTTTTCTCATGTGTCGGTTAAGTAAAAGAAAAGGGAACGGCTGCTAAGACAACAAAGTAAATCAGTGTCATCGTATCCAGAAGATCATCTCTTTTATCATGCCCACGTAACGCTTAAGTCTCAAGTCAACCACTATCATTGAAATACGGGAAACTCACTATTCTTATCTCTCTACTATAATGTAATTGAGTCACAAAGCAGCTTACTTGACTTTACGAGAATATCGGCTAAGACTGGAGACATACTAAAACTCACGTTAATAGGAGATGCTATATTGAAATTCGAATCTAGTTAATAGGAGATGCTATATTTCATTAGAATCTATTATAATAAGGGCAGTTCCCTCTTTCTATCATGTGTGCTCAACTCTGCCTCTTCTTATATGCTGTCCGTCCCATCTCATCTTTCTTTAGCAACGAAAATCCTCACTAGAAATTGCTGAATCAACTGCTCAACCGCCCTTACCGGAATCTTATTCAAATATCCAATACTATAAGGTGGGAACCAAACCACAGAAGGGAGAATATTTATCCTGATGTAGAGTAAAGGGTTCTGGAGTCAATAAATCTATGAAATATGTCAAGTAATTAAGTAATCCCACCACGACTTCTTTCTCTCGGAAGGTTCTATCTTGACCAACTAATCCGTAGCCCAGATTAATGCTCTTTACTGCCGTAGCTTGTTTGTTGCTAGTTCCATTACTTGTTCAACCCCTTATATTAAGTTGCAATCAAGCTAGGACTTCACCTCCTTCTTTCCTCCGTCGTGAGACCAAATGAATGGAATTAACGCTATGGAATAGTTGCAGCGGCAGGCTTTTTCTTGGGAAGTGAAGAAAGCGCTAGGCGAATGCTAACCAATAGGCCTGTAAGAAGGAAGGCTATCTCTCTTTCTTATAACCAATAGGCCTGTAAGAAGGAAGGCTATCTCTCTTAGGGTAGAGCTTCCTACTGAACTGATCACTTAGTTTAGTTTGAACAGAAACTCTCGAAAGACTTCTCTGGTCACGAATAGTAGGCAATGCAATAATAGAAGCGCCCAAGCGAAGCGTCAATTCTGTCAGAGAGATTATCAACTCCTAAAATATCGATCGAAACTTGGGTCGAGTTACTAATTACAAGCACTGAAGTGAAGCAGAGGAGTCTCCTTATACTTTGCTACTACGAAAATATGATGAGATGGAAAAGAAGGGGATGGGTTCAGTATCAAAGAGAGAATCTAAATCACAGGATGGAAAGAATGTTGTATAAGTCTCGGGTCTCAGTATAGTCTTTCAAAGTGGCGCATGTTTCGGTCCTCTTACCACGTATAGAAATCATACCATGGGCTCTGAATCCTCCATAAGCGCAATCATATATATATCATATATAGAAATAAGAACCCTCGCCCACTCATATATATATCATTCTCAGAGGAAATCTCAGGTCTCATACCATACAGTCAATTGGGGCCTGTCTCATACCATACAGTCTCAGAGGGAATCTCAGGTCTCATACTGTAAATCCATTCTTCTAAAGAATTGCTCATGCCCCCACAACTTCCATATTGATTATCGCCTGAGCTGCTCTCGTCAGAGAATTGATTCTCGCTTTATCTCGTCAGAGAAAGATCAGACAGAGAGAAAGCACACGATCCAGGAACTTCCATAACGTTGGTGTGATTCGGTTTGAGCAACCGAAGGCTGTTATTAATGCGAACTTACATCCAAAATGAGCATATTCCTATAGTGAGTCGGGAACTCTAATCTTTCCTTCCTCTGGCCTAGGGGATTTCTCTTTCTTCTTAGGAATGGGAGGTCTTCCTCTGGCTATTGCCCACTACGCTTCACCTGTCTCTGTCTGCTCTCTTGGAATTCTTTACCCGTGCTTCAATAAGTGAGATGAGAAACCGCCCAAAGGTGCTTTAACAAGCCTGAATTCCCTATCCTTGGCTGTAGAGATACTCTTGGTCGAGTCGACTTAACAAGACAAGCGCCTTACTCTTTTCATTTCTTGAATGGCGGGCCGGGGATCTTGTCTTTCTCATCTAGATAGAATCATCAGAGCTTTAGGTTTTTCATGACAGGGATCTTTTGCTTCCTTTCTCTCATCTAGATAGAATCATCAGAGTTTGAGGCATGAATAGAGATTTCTAGTAAACCCCAAAATGCACGGGCCGGTTATTATAAGTTCTGGCCCCCGGTTATTATAAGTTGCTGCAACAATAGAATATGCCGATGGTTCCAGTAAACCCAAACACATATGATTTGCCTGATTAAGTCTGGGAAAACCTTCCGACCATCACTTTCTAGAAACACTATGAAAACGTGAACTCGCATCTCCTTTATTATGGCATTCTTCAGTAGGCATTAACTCACTTTCGAAGTCATATTTCTAAGTAACAGCCTTGAGATAGATCCACTTTTCTGATAAGTAACAGCCTTGATATCCACTTTTCTCTGTGCTCCAAGATTAATGGTAAATATGGTTTTGTGAACTGCCAAAGAATGCATTTGAAAGAGAAGAAGCTTCAGGTCAGGGTATCATGCCCACTCATTAACGCCGAAACCAGGACCTTCTAGTAATTCCAATTCTCCACTATCTATCCATGCTTGAAATGAAAGGATCAGGGACAAAGCAAAGAGACAGACGTTATATAGAACCTCCGCCTATCCGGCGTGTTACCAGATTGATTTCTTTTAGAACTTAGAGTATATAGAATAGAATCAAATATCGGCAACATTCTCCTCTGTTATAGTTCACTATTACACATTTCACCTTGCCAATGGTTCTTTCTATAAGTTAACTCAACTAGTTGCTATAAGCGGGTCACTTTCTGTCTTTAAGCTTCCGCTATGCTCTTATAGGCCTATGACTCCAGTCACACTCTTCTCAAACACTAAGCTGTTATAGCTATGCTTCCTCTGACTCAACAATGAATTTCTATGAAACCTTTCCCTTTGTCTTTACTACTTGATCGGAGGGCTTTGAGAAAGATGTTAAGAGAATAGCTAATAAAGAAAGAAGAGCTGACGATGTTAAGAGAATAGCTAATAAAGAAAGAAGAGCTGACGATGTTAAGAGAATAGCTAATAAAGAAAGAAGAGCTGACAAAGATGAGATTGAGATGAATGAATCGATAGCTCAGGCTTCACTAGTAGCGGACCCCCTTGCTTGTGTGTGACCCTATGGGCAAAGAGTCCCCTCTTCATTCATATAGGTTTGGGGCTGTGGAGAGAACGTTTTGCGATAGTTAAAGAGAGGAGCGGTGGTCTAGAGCATCTTTCGATCGATGAAAAGAACATGGATTTCACCATTAGCTAAACTTTGATTTTCTTAACAACTTAATTATACATCAGTAGAAGGATGCAGCAGAGGTTTTCGTTTCTCTTATAGTTGGTTCCAGGGACTTATTCTTGAACAGAAGTTGGCACAGCTGTAGAATCCACATTTGAAAGAAGCAGACGAATCATACGCCCGCGAATAAGCAACTTCAGTATCCGCCTTTCACTCTTCCGTGGCTCTATAGCAGTAAAGGAATAAGGTTCCAGCGTAAAGGGGATTTGACAATTCAAAGCCAAACTGAGCCCGATGCCGGTGAGTCAGGTAGGGCAGAGGAAATTCATTCCACAATTCCATTAGGGGTGGTGTGGTTGGAGCGGACCTTTCTGTAAGATAAGGCGTGGATCCTCGATCAAAGTCTCGTCTTTTTAGTTCACTCTTATAACGAAGACACTCGCTAAGCTACGGCCTTTAGCCCTATGAGAGAGAAATGGAATTCAAAAGAAGGATTTGAGTCTAGAACCAGAAGCAGGGCTGGTGAAGCTGATAAGGATTGAGACGATTCCGAAGCTTATGAAATAAAAGATAAGTGGGTCCATAGGAATTCCAATCAACCTTTAGTGTAAACTAAAAAGCCTGTACGCGCACCCACTCATTGAACCTGCTCCCGAGAAACAAGAATAGATAGATGATGGACACTAGCGGCCCTTACTATGTTGCTTGCCCTTACTTATTAAGTCGGAAGAAACTCCAGTGTGGTATGCCACTTGATAACTTTGTGAGCAATTCCTTTGTTTGTCAACTAGAGCAGGTAATTCATAAACGGACTTGAGAACTTTTTCTTATCTTAATAAGGCTTTATCAGCTTACTTGACTTCTTATGCTTCCTCACCAGCACCGGATCTAGCCCTCACCAGCACCGGATCTAGCTTCTTCTCGAAAGTCACTTATTGTCTTCAACTTACTAGAAGAGCCCATACTTGTTTACTCATATGTAAGGGCAACTTGACTAGAATATCTCTCTCTCTTATTGAGTTGAGCACAAAGTATAGATAGTCTTATTGAGTTGAGCACAAAGTATAGATAGAATCCCGTAAAGACACAGCTTCCCTTGCCCACCCAGCAGGCTACAAATAAAGAATTCCACCATTAACTTAAGGGCCAGTACTTAAGTTCGGGAGTTGCTCGGTCTTTCTAAACATTATCCTATAAGAAGATCAATACTTCATTTAGTAGGGAAATAGTATGGGCCGAGCAAGGAGCAATTGAAGTTGTTTTCTAGTTTATTGAATTTGATTCCGAGAAAGAAGCCCAACTCCATAAATGCGCTAAGTGATCCAATCCAAGTCGTCCTGTTCAGTTGTTGAAGTTCGCAGTCCTTTAAGTTCCGTTCCATGGCCTGTTTGTTAGCGCAAGGAGAGGAGAGTTGCTTTTGGTGCTTATGAAAAGAGAGTTTGATCCTACTAAGAAGAGTAGGCGAATACCGGTGGGACTTTTCGAGTAGAAAGGGAAGTTTCGGGTGCGTGTGTTTCATCTGTATTTGTTGCAAGAGGCTAAATTAGGACTCGCCAAGCCACTACTAATGACCAAACAACGGCGCGCCAAGGAACGGATAGACAAGCAACGGGACAAACAACTACTAATGTTGTGCGTCAGCAATGAAATAGTCATAACAGCCAAGCAACTACTAATGTTGCGCGGCAGGAGCAGCTATAACCAAGTCTTTCCCTCAAGACCTGTGCTCTGCCGTTGTGCGTCAGTAACAATAATAGGGAGTTATAACTGGTTAGAAACAAGTCCTGTGTTCGCGTTACGCGGCAGCAAGTAATAGTCATAACAAAGTTATTACAATCTATGTTTTCAGCGGTAGCTACAATAAGGAGTCATTACGAGTTAGTACCAAGTCTTGTTTTTAGGGCCGCTAGATGTACTCATGTTTCTTCATGTTAGAATGTATTTATTACTTTCTATGCGCTCGGGAGCCATCCATACTTTATCCATACTTTAGTAGAGGCTCTTCTAGTAAGTTTAAGTAAACATTCTTTCTTCTAAATAATTTCACCCCTTATTAGAATTCGTCTTTGAATTCCACTAGTTGCCCTTATATTAAGTTGCCTCCTTCCACTCATGAACGGATGTCAACTCCCCTTTCTTTCCTTCCCCGCTTCTAAGCCAAACACTGTAACAGCAGCTTTTTGTGAGTGGAACAAATCCTATTCTATACAAGAGGAGTTTCAAGCGTTAGTGAGCCTCTGTTGCGAGTTAGGGGTTCACCGAAGTTAGTGAGTTAGTTGAAGTTTTAGTGAGTTAGTTGAAGTTATAGGTTCATTCCTTTTTCTATCAGATGTGGCTGCGAGATGTATTCCTTTCTCAAAGCCCTAGTACGTGCCTTAGGAGTTTCTTTAGCTTGGGCGTTGAGCCGTTTAGCGGTTCCACTAATTCTTCGGGTAGTACTTTGCTTTACTTTTCCGTGGTCCAAGCATTCAAGTGAAGTGAGGATGCCGCTCCAAGTATACGAGTTTGGTTTAAAGTTCAAGTTTGCTGTAGTTCCTTCTCCGAAATAGGCGTCGTAACAGTCTCAAGTCCCCTACTCTACTTGTCTCAAGCATTCGAAAAGAGCTTATTTCTTTATACTCTATTCTTCCTTTAAGCAAATACAACAGAGGAATGAGATGCTTCTCCCTCACCTGATTCTAATCCTCTTTGAATTTCATATCTATCTTATCGAGACAAAGTATAGAATGTAGTAAATACCAACCATCTGCACAACGTATTGTTGTTCCTCAGGATCCAATCTCTTTCTTATCGAGCTCCCTAAACAGAGACCTGAGCCTTGGAACTCTTTTCTTCCCTGAACGAACTTAACCCAGCTTTCCACTCTATTCTTCACTGATTAATTGCCCGCCCTTTCTCGTATTAAGGCCCTGTTGTAAATTCAAATAAGGAGCTTTCTCGTCATGAAAGTACACCGAACAAGCAAGCAAAAGACTCTATCGTTAGTTGGTTATTCAGACTATTGCTGTAGTGATGATTAAGATGTTTGAATCAGATTCCTGTGCTTATAGGCGATGTGCTACTTCTATTCTCTTCAATTCCTGTATGCTAGCCCTTGCGCTTAAGGGTAAGTTCCATTTAAATCTCATTGCGCGCTAACGGGTTGACTCTTTGCACTAGAATCCGTGGATGATTTGTAGTTGACTGAATACTCAAATAAGTATTCCCAGGCCCAACAAGATGAAGTGGCTAAAGTGAATGAACTGTTTTAGTTTCATCTTAGAGATCAGGATCCGGATCAAAATCAACAGGTACAGGTAGATCACCATCAGCAACAGCAAGATAATCCGCTGGATAAGAATCTGCTCGAGGTCCCCAGTAGTCAAGTGTAGTTCGAAAGTGTTAAAGCAAGTGGTTTTGTTCTTGTTTCATCAGTTGGTGTTGTCGATAGTGACTCTTGTATGTATTTTCATAACAGGACACCTATAACTCTCTTCATTTGGTTGGGGCAGATAGTTGCATTTAAGAATGGAGTTTTTCATGCTTAGTCGAAAGTCAGCGAGAAAGAAATAAAGTGGGAGTGAACCGAGAAATATAAGAAGGGTTTACAACTTCGACAGCTTCCAAGTACTATAAGGGGCTCGTTGTATTAGCAACAGGGGTTCTTCAGCGCTAAGTGTATACGAGTCTGGTTTCAAGTTCGACGTCCTGTGTTTTAGCGTCCGGGAGTTAATTGCTCTTAAAGCAAAGGAACAAACTACGGAACAAGTAAACAAGGCAAGTAATAGGTAATGAGCAAGCAACGGAAAAAGAAGCAAGTGGTGGAGTCAAATACTCAATTCTAGAATATGCTCTATAGATTCTATTGGGGTGAACACCAACAGTCTTTACAGCTAGGTTAATGCTTGATGAGAGATATAGTAATCTGATCTTATCTTCTGCACAAACAAGTTCCATTCCTGTTGCCCTACTACTCGGTTAATGCTTGATAGAGAAGAGAGACTAAGCAATCTGATAGTGTTTGACTCGGCGCGTTGTTGGGAGTTTCGAGTTACTAAAGCGTGAGAGAGTGAGAGAGTTACTAAAGCGTGAGAGAGTGAGAATAAATAGTAGTAATAAGGGTAATGAATCAGTGCTACCTCTTTAATCCGCAGCATTACCTTCTAGGCTAAGTGAGAGAACTCCTTGCTTTAAGAAAAGTTGTAATAAATAAGAATGATGTTTCCTCCCTTGCTTTAATCAAATCCTACTTATATGCATAAGATAACCTCATACTAGAAAAGGACGGAGGCATAGGGTCAAGGGAGTGTTCAGTGTCCAAATCATATCATTGAGTGCACAACTTCCAACTTCTAGAATAAGGTAACAAAACAGGACTTGCTCATATACTTATGAGTGCAGTGTTCGACCCATTCTTATGTTCGACCGGCTCCTGACGTTCCTAATCGCTCGCTCCAATTACTTAAGTGGCAACTCACTATGTTGCTTGGTCATTAGTTGTGTGTCTTGTCGTCTTGTCTAGTAGAAGCTTGGCCCTTCCCGCAACACAAGCCCCCGAGACTCTCCTTGAGGAACCGTTGGCAGCTTACTTTCTGCGCGGATATGATTGGATTGTTTAGTATGAAGTTTGGTTACCTTCCAGTTGTGTTTGAAATGATTTTATGCAATTAGAAAAGCGAGTGGAGTTCGCCCTATATCATTAGTGAGCGGAACTCGTAACTCCACAACTTGTTCTTTCGCCTAAGCTTGTTTCTTGCTCTGTTACTGAAACTCGCTAGCACACCCCGAGATTCCTCAATCATTTTTCAGTAGTATGGAATATGTGCACGAAACGAGCAAGGGAAAAGGGCCTACATTCGTTCTTACTTAAAGGGCTCTCGCTAGGGAGCAAACAAACAAGCAATCAAGGGAATACAAGGAATCTGATTTCGAAAGTGAGTGAGTTGTGTCGATACTCTATTTGATATTGAAGTTAGGAGTGAGTCAGCGCGCGGCAAGGGAATAAAGAAAAGCAGCTTCAGGCAGTTAGCGTTAGCACAGGGAATTAATGAGCGATTAAGGCAGTTAGCGTTAGCACAGTGGGAATAAATAAGCTTTAGGCAGTTAGCTTCCCCACTTATGGATAGGTTCATATTATTGATCGAAAGTCCAAAAAGGATCTAACAAAAAAGAGTCGACTACCTCACGACCAACGACTGCCTTCCTTCCTTCGTCTGCCTTCCTTCGGAAAAAAGGGAGAAATCACGATTCATGCTGCTAAAGGGCCGCAACACATCTTTCGACCTTCGCTTTCAATTCATTAAATGGCCGCAGTGAAACACATCTTTCGACCTTCGCTTCAACATAAGATGCACTACCTATGCCCTCTGATTCCGCGCATCTCTTAGGGCAGCCCCCGAAATACCCTAGTTTGAATCTAGTCTCGGCATCAAACCGACCCTTGAAAACGTCTCCAGAATTATAAGTACTGGGCTCGGCCTTTACCTCTTTTCACGTGAAAAAGCTATTCTGTGCTGGGGCGCGGTCCACTACTTCCGGGGATTCGAGAACACCTTGTATTCGATGCATCTCATCTATGTCATCTTCTAAAGATTAATCTGGCTATCATCCATCTAAAATAGATAATGCTGCAAATCCTCCTCTTTTCTTTGACTAATTACTTGACTTTCTCCTTTCTTATAGATGGCACCAATGCTATCGAATAAGCCAAGTAGATGGCACCAATGCTATCGAATAAGCCAAGCGAAAACATGCTACTCTTACGGAGACTTCTTTTGATTATCATATTAGTTTGTCTTTCTCACTTTGCGGATTTTATGCCATCAGAGCCGGTTATTAGAAGTTCTGGGGCTACTCGTTGATTCACTCTCTCCTGATCTGCTCTAGGACATTAACATTAATTGATTCACTCTCTCTTGCTCTGCTCTAGGACATTTACATTAAGTGGAAGGCCAGAATTATAAGTACTGGTCGTAGCCATTGCTTTTGCTAAAGAAGAAATTCGATTATCAAGGAGAACCCTATTTGTCCAAGCCCAATGAATGTGCAGTCCTTATTAGCCTATTATCTTCTCTGACCGGTGACTCTACCATTCTTTTTTTGACGCTACCTCCCCTACTAGGAATTTCCGACAAAAACTGTCCGGTCCTCTCTAAGACCGAGTCAGAGGCTCTGCGCTCATTCAATCTAATCACCTGCTTACAACCTATCTGGGTTAAGTGAAAGGGGAAGTTCAATTGACTGGGTTAAGTGAAAGGAGAAGTTCAATTGAAAGGTGACTTTACTCAATTATATCATAAGCGTCAATGACAAACGACTCCTATTGATTGTGGGTGTCCATACTTACCGGCAAAAGCTACTAGTAATAAGCCCGAGCCAGCTTCTTAACTACAGGGCGTGCCTTCTTTGGAGAGATGGTGAATTTCTAGTATAGGATAACTCTGCTATCTTTCATAGGATAACTCTGCTATCTTTCTATTTATTAGAATACGAGACCCCGGAAACTGACTAAAGCTAGGGTAGTGGGATGGGCTCCGAGGACAAGGACTGCCACAGTAACAGTAAGAGTGTTTGATCCCAATTGTTTCTCATGGAAGATTTGGAACGCTGCGCGAGCCGGGGTTCTCTCGAGCGGGCTGGGATGATCTCATACGGGGTCAGTACATTCATTCTCTATGCCGGAGCAGTGTAAAGTGGTTCCAACTTTCAAATCAAAACTGGAAATATATGGGAAGGAAGGGGCTTATCATCAAATATCTATGTGATTGGATTTGCACCAAAGTAAGGAACCCAACAACTCATTATTCCATTCCCCTTTACTTACTTACTACGTTTGATATCTCGAAAGTCAATCATATTCTCATTGTTAGTTTTCAAAGAAATGAAGCAAGATTGATGGTTAGTTTTCAAAGAAATGAAGCAAGATTGATGGCCTGACAAAAGAGCTCTTAATTGTATGAGTATGAGAAAAACTTGGTTTACCCTTCTCCTATTGGTTGTTGATCTGGTCCCCCAAAAGAGTAAGGAATAGAAGATGCCCATCTATAAGAAAGCATCGTTTCAAAGCGCGAAATGAGAACCTCCATATTACTTGGCTGACATAAATAATAAACTAACCCAATGGGAGAGGAGCCAGAGATCAAATCAAGACCAGTCTCATGTGTAGAAGCGCAGATCAAGCTCTTTCTCCTCAAGCATATAAGATCACAGGAAAAAGTAGAGCTTTTAGAGAAAAGTAAGGCTTCGAAAAACAGCACAAGCGAGATCAACGACTAGTTGGCTATGCTGGAAAGCGGGCGATCATATTGACTTCCATAATCTATCTCATTGCCCCCTACTTGAGAGCCGATAGTACTTAAGTTGCATCGAGCCTTATTGATGTGAAGGCACCGAGCTCCGTATCTTTTCCAAGGCACGATGCCCATATGCTCATATTAGAATTCACACTTCTGCAATTCAAAAACTTCAAAAACGAATATAGAAATTCTCCTACTGTTCCGGTCCGAATTAGCAAAACGCCAGAACTTATAATAACCGGCGAGAATTGGATAGGGTTTCCCATAGTTCTCGCGAATCAAGAGCATTTGCTAGTAAAACTATGTGATGAAATTCCATAAGAATAAGAAGATGAGGATTAATATAAGAAAGAGGATTAGGATTCATAGGGATGAGGATTCATTTTGGATAGTTATGGTTGTCTCGGTTTAGACTAGACGATGTGGCTTTCGAGATGATGACGAAGGAACTAACTCCGCTTTCCTGTCTGGGAAAGGATATCTGTTTTTGACGACGCAAACGGAGCCGAAACAAACGGGCTCTCTACTCGGACCCTTTGAAGTGTGGAGGGAGGTCAAAATCTATCCTCTCATGGCACCGGCCGGTCTTACCGCTTTCAGGGGATTCCTTTTAACAGAGCGCAATTAGACCACCATCAACAATTAGAAATCAGGTAGAAAATGAGTAAACACACTTATCTATTGCAGACAGGAGAAGAGGTACGACGGCCCTGGTTCAGAACTAAAGGTGGAGCGCGAGATCAAGTCAAAGCTGGCAATCCTCGAAAGATATGCTTTCTTACCTTTGCTCCAGAATGATTTCGGGGACATCCGTATGAATCTTGAGAAAAGAGTTGATAGTATAACCCTTGACAAGGATAGAAACTATAGAAAGGGTCAGCAATGGAGAGGTTCGTTCTTGTATTATGGTAAGCGGACCGTGGAAGCATGGGGTATTCTGCTGAACTGAATAGAGATTTCCTTCATTACCTTCCTTTTCTTTTTCTATGTTTCTTTCATTCTTCTTTCGGTTTCCTCTGGTCAGACATAAGAGAGAGAGCGCTTTAGTGAGGAGAAGTTCAGTCGGCTAGTATAGTTTTTCACAACAGAGCTTTCTTCGCATGAGAAGTCTTCTTTTGAAACCAAATGATCGCAAATATCAATGAACATATGATTGGATATCTCCACTTGTACCGCCCCGGAATTACAAACTAGAGAGGCGTAGCAAAGATTGATCCTATTAGTCCATTTCCTAATATACTGACTGATTGATCCTATATTGCCGTGACTCCTACTGCGGGAAAACCTCGACTGATAGAGCGCACACCAGAAAGCAATTGAGTCTCAACCGACCCTACCTGTTAGCCTAGGAGCAGCTTTACCGCTGGACCCTTAACACCCACCTTTCTACTAAAAAGGCATCGAGCTATCAAGATAGCCGTACAAGTGTATTCGCTCCCGTTCGAACTCAACAAGCACAAGTAATTGCCACCCTTGCTTGTTTGCTAGTTTGTTCTTGGCTTTTGAATAATTACATCCTTCCTTTTATGGTGTTACTATCTGGATGGAGCTCGCCTTTCTATTCCTTTCCTTTTGAAAGATCTCTTCGTTCTATATACTCACCTATTACAGCTGGCTCTAAATAAGATAGTGTTCCCACTCATATATAATAGCGGAACCGGACTCCTTACTCTAAGCGTAAACAACACATATGACTCTACTTACTCTACTTACTGCTGACACTGGTTACTCCTCTAAACAAAGGCTTACTAATGCATCCCGCCCCCGAACAACAACTCGCTAACAGCCGATGAAGAGTATAAATGGGGTAAAGGTAGCACTTAGAAAGGGGGTAAGTAAAGGTAGCTAACTCACTTCATTCCCGTTAGCCGTTGCGAGAGCCTTAGTTTTCAAGAAAATCATATAGATATATATGGGATATGGGCATCTGTTTCCCCCCAATCCTATTTATGGTCATCCTCACACTATAGTCAAGTACTACATTCTTGTCGTTGCTTGTTCCGTAGTGGGTTAGCCGCCTTAGCTTATTGTGGGTGCGTGAGCTTACTCTTGGTCTTGGGATGGTTGAGTTTGTTAATCAATTACACATTGGGTAAACTACTAAGATAAGAGGATTCTTTCCTTTCCCCCTGCGCTCTGTACCTTAGTTATTAAAGGAATCCGTAATGCTGTGTTCTTACACTAAATGGTGATGAACGCTCTCTTCTCTGTAATGATAGTAGGCTGTTTTGTTACTGTGCTTCTATAAGTAGTAGTGACTCATATGATTTTATGTAAGTAGAGTATCTTCAAGTGCAAGGGCAAAGTGCGCTAGTGAGCTTTCGGGGAACAAGCTTAGTGCAATAAGTCAATCAAGTACTCTAGTATATTTGGTACACTGCCTTCCGATATGTGTAGTATATATCTCTTCACTCTACAATGTCTATGTCCTTTAATAAGCGCTGGCAGGGTCTAGGGTGACTCAAAACTTCTTGCCTATGTCCTTTACTAAGCGAGCGCTGGGTGAAGTCTAGGATTCACAAACCAAGTAAGAATTTCTTGCCTAGAGCTTTATTGCGCTAACCAGTAAATGAAACTGATTGTCACTAAGTAACACTCCTCAATGCATACAGTATCTCTTACCACTCCCCAAGCCTCCTTCTCTCTTCCGCCATCTTATCTTAGTAAGTTCTACTTAGTTCAATCTTATGTGCTTTTGAATCTCTTTCTTTGCTTCTTTAGAAAGAGTACTCTTTTCTTTCGTATGCTAATTTCAATTAAGGAGTTCTTCTTATTAGTATGATTTCTATTGAATAGGGTGATTGCCTGATGATTTCTATTGAATAGGGTGATTGCCTGAGCGAAAGCGTCTGCATGTTCACTACAGGGCAACGCTTTGATGCTTTCACTACAGGGCAACGCTTTGATGCTTTAGTTTGGCCGATCCGCTGCTACTGCTCTAACAGGTGCTTGCCCACTACACGGTAAGTCAAGTAGCAAGTCGAGTCTATATAATGGTGCTCCCTCAGGATGTTAAGGGTGTGGGTGCGAGTGTCATTGTAGCGATAGGTTCGGTGCTTGTTCCCTTGCTTTACAAAACAAACTAATCACAATCAATATATATTGGATATAAGAGCTTAGGGACATATTGCTTAAGATGATGGTTATATGACAGCTTTCCCTTTTTGCTTCAAAACTCACTTTGGACTTTTCTCACTTATATCAGCAGCCGAACCCAACACTCAAGTACTTGATTCTTTCCTTAAGCTTCTTTTCTCAACTTTCAGAAAATCATATTATTTATGACCTATGATAGAATAGTGGAACCTTACTTTATTTACCTATGATAGAATAGTGGAACCTTACTTTATTTACCTATGATAGAATAGTGGAAACTCACTCCTATTACGAGCCACTCCCTAAAGTCATAGTAATCTAAGCTCACTCCTCTTACGAGCCACTGCAAATAGCATATCACTCCTAACTCTACTGTCGTTAAGGAATCGAACTAGCATATCACTCCTAACTCTACTGTCGTTAAGGAATCGAACTCTGAACTCGACTTATGGCCCTCAAGAATATATCTAAAACTTCCATTATGTGATATAATCGATGAAAACCACTGCACCTATTATACTGCTGGCTCTAATCTTTGCTTTGCTTGTTTCTTCTCTTCCTAATACGTTTCGATTCTTCTTTGCTTCAAACTTACGCTAGACTTATGTACTATCGACGCGCCCTTGCTTGTTTGTGACTCACTTCACTTCATTCACCTTAGTGTTTCTTTGCTTGTTCTTTGGAAATGGCTTGTTGAATGGAAGATGGGCACCTGAGTGACTTGTTTGAAATGAATTGAGTGCACAACTTATGGATTACAGTAAACAACCTGAAGACTGAAAACTAATGTAAGCCCTTGCGCTTGTGTTGAAAAGAATTAGGATATACCACACCAACATGGAGAATCAGAGTCAACTTAGCCCTTACGCGAATGAAGCTAACCAACATATATAGAATACATAGTAAACTGACTCCTGACTGCTATCATCCAATTAGTGTCACTCCTTACTGCAGAATCAAGTAAACTTACTCCTGGCTGCTCATTCTATGCATTCCCTAGCAACACTGTTTACTGTGCGAAACTCTAAAAACTCACCCATTTCTTAATACTCCAATAACTTAGGAGCATCACCGTAATTGCTTGTTCCTTTGACTCTAAAGACTATCACTTAGGCAATAGTAAGTAAGTCTCTTTTCTCTTATTATTATATTTGGCTCTTATGTATGATATAGTTTAGGGTTCATTCTATTATCTGAGTAGTAGGTTAGTTAAGCCCACTTATCGGTATCTTCTATCTTGAGTTTCTTCTAGGTTCGGGGCACAGTGAGTTCTATAGAAAGAGAACAGTTCCGAGATGCTTCAGAAAGCACCAACATCTACTACATGCACTACAATTCGATTCTTTAGAGTAAGGGGAAGGAGTCAAGAGTAATAGAGATCCATATAATGGAAAATAGGATCATGAACCGCTTTCCAAATAGTGTTTTATTTGAATACATTATCTATCTTCTCTATGTTCAATATATTGGATTAGTAGAGTCTCCTTGGAGTAAGCTGTTTTGTTACTCCATTCATCTTTCTATCTATTAGCACACAATACGCAAGCAATAGGTACCAATCCATTTATTTCCCTTAACCCTGTAGTACTTGACTTAAGCACTCTGGGGACCCTTATATAAGAATAAGAATGGATTTCCCTGAACCCGCAATGGGTACACTACTAACACTGATTTTCTTCCCTTAACCTTAAAATGAAAGGTGCTTTGCTTTCCGAACCGAACCTTTCTATTCCTTTCCGAACCCTAGCCTAGACTATAGTTGTTATTTCTTATTGCCCTCTTGCTTTAATCATATCGGCATCCTTTCCTGGTGAATAGTCGAGTTTGTTGTTCTTTCGCTGTTGCTCGTTTACTTGTTGAATATGCACACATCATATAGAATTTAGATTCACCCCCCCTTCTGACTCGAAGCTCTAAACCTGATTACTCCTCTGACTTCCAAACTAACTCGTACCCCGCACCCCTAAACTAGAAATAAGAGAATTTCACTGAAAACTAACTACATATAAGAACATAACATTACAGCCTATAATCTGCGGGTATTTGTTTGCTTTTTTGTTCCCTTGCTGACTCAACATATATAATAAAGGAACCTTAACAGCTGGTTTCTCCAAAGAACTGCGGACTCCTACAATGCTAACAAACCCCTGCGTAGTGGGTCAATCAATAAGCTAATGCGCCCCCCGAATTGATGCTGCTGGCTTATTCCAAAAACTCCAGTTCGTCGTTGCTTCTTTTCTTCCAACAAGCTTCAAAACGACAACTAACTTATGACTTGAAGAATGAAGATGGGCATCTGAACACTAGACTCAACTACTTCTGTTTTTTATTGTCGTTGCTTTCTCACTGCCCTCACTCTGTTGCTTGTTCCGTTGCTTTTTCAGTTGACTTCACAGCCTGCTTACCCTTTCTCTTCTTTACTCTGTTGCTTGTGAACTTGTGCTGTTCCGTTGCTTATAAGAAAAGCAGATTTCTTGGCAGCCTCGCCCTATACTCGACGTTGCTTTAATAATTTAGCATTCATTTATAGAAAGAAGTAAGAACAAGGTATTGCTACTCCTAAAGCACCCCGGCGAAAACTAACCATTCCCATCCTTTCGTACCCCGCAACAACAACTGGCATTAGCCCAACTGCTTTCCTTTCCTAAAGCACCCCGTAAAACTAACCATTCTATTCTTTCCTTTCACATCCCTAGACTGTACCAATGGAATACGCACTTCATTAGAAGGAAGTAAACAACCTGCTGACATCTTACACTCTTGCTTTTCACCTATAACAGCTGGCTATTCACTCCTTACTGCGGATGCTAAACTCAAATAACTAGCACACCCCTGACCTCTGAAACGAAACACTAACCTAACACTTGTAGCATAATTTAGACATAATCTAATTTAGACACAGAGTATATTCTAGCTTGCCGTTGCTTATAGAGTGTGGTTACTGTGCGATACGGCTTTTTTGCCCCAAGTTGTTAGTTTACTTGTGGGGAGCTGAAGAAGGCTTCTTTCTTTCTTGCAAGTTTGCTTGTTTATCCCGTTGCTTTTTGCTTTTCAAGCACATAGGAGTGCAGAACCTAAGACCAACACGTAAGCACCTATGCTAACACACCCCGCTCCGGTAAACTAGCTTAGTCTCATAAAGGCGCAAGTGCGAAAGAGGAACTCCCTCAAACTTGAACTCATGAAACGTAAGCACAACGGCGCCGGCTAACTCACTAACGCCAGTGCTCAGTCGCCGGCTAACTCACTAACTAGAAAGGCAGCTCACTGATGTACTAGTTTATTGCACCGAGGAAACTAAAATCAACATTTGGGGACCTCCTGGCTGGTGATTCTCTTTCTTAGGATTTTGCCTTACCTCTAAAAGATTGATTATAATAGCACCCTCTGCCTTACCTCTAAAAGTACGTTTACCCTACCAGTACGCTTCTTTATTCCGTTACTTATTGATTTTTCATTGAGTGCATATAAGAGTGAATTATTAGAATAGTGCATACAATAGAAAAGTAAGTAACAACACTGCTCAACTCTATTGACTGCTCCCTGCGCGTCACTCCCCTTGTTGAACCGCTTGCTCCCTTACTTTTGGATTATGAATGGAATGCGCGCGCCTTACCCTTTCCCTATTGCCTTAACTCGAACAGGGCGAAGGGAAACTCTACCTTTCCACAAAGAATGCATTTCCGAACTAGCCTCGAAGAGTCCATTCAACTGCTTAAGATCTTAAAACTTCATCTGATCTTGTAGACAAAACCATACTTGAACTTGAAAGTGTAATTACTTCCCGCATCATCTTCTTTCTCTCCTACTCTGGACATATATTACTGTTGCTTCTAATACCTTATCTTCTCCAACTCGACCAGCATCTAGTTGATTCTCCAACACCGGGAATACGGAAAAAGACCAATATCCAGCCAGCTCTTTCTTCTGATCTCGTTGCCACTGCTCCATCTGATGATACTTATCTTTCTCTTGCTTCTGGTATGGGATGATTCTCGAACTCAATCTTCTGTTGCAGCTTATCCTGCCGGTGGAATGGAATTTTAGGATTATTCTGCTCCTCGGTATGAAAGTAGAACAAGCAATTCTTCGTTTGCCAATTGGTTGAGTGGAATATCTAAGGTAGTAATATGACCCGCGTAGCCATGCAAGACTATTCCTTGACTCTTATTTGCTTGTTTCTTAAGGCGAGTAAAGTAAACCAGGAAAAGTATTGACTTCATTTTCTATATCTTGGGCAGAAGATCCTCTTTATGAATGAAATCTATGAGCTCCACTCTATTCTTTGTACCACAACAAGCAACGGTAGGGCGCAAAGGGAAAGCCAAGGAACCTACACCGAACCTATAAACCTAGATGAAACGCTAGTACTATATTCTTTCCATTAACTGGAATTTCGAACTGCTTCATCACCTTCTCTCGCTTCTGAAACTATATAGGATGCAATAAGGGATTCCACTATCACTAGAACTGCTTTCTATACTGAAGTGCACCTCACGGATGAAAGGGCAGAAGAACTAGCGGCAACTTACTAGAAAGCGCGCAACTGGAACTCACTGACTCACGTTTATTCTCAAGAGTGCTAAGGATTACTCTCGCGGTGCCGACATCAATCAAATCACTGTATGAAGACCCAACAAGCAAAGGCGCTAGAAGATGTCCTGGGGATTACCCCATCCTATTTCTAAGTGAAAAACATTAACTACTACAGTTGGCTCAGTGAGAAGCTATCCCATTTATTATCTTTCTTTCGTGGGCAATAACTCCCTTATCGCTCGCTGCAGACTTGGAAACAGCTCTTTTTACCGGGGTAGAAGCAACCAGTCATTTCTTATCGAGCCAAAACAAGCAACGTATAATATCAAAGTAGCGGCGTAAGGAGTTTCTAGCTGTTATTACAATTAGGGTCAAAGAAATGGGCCAGGCAAAGTCACTAGAGCAGCCATGAATAGATATGAGAAAGTTATTACGAGTTATAAGTCATAGCTAACCGAGTTTCAAGGGACTGATTGCCCTTAGCGCATGTAAAGGAGAGAAGAAGCATCAGATCATGCCCACGAAGAAGAACCTCTTTCAAGATGATAAGATGCTTGAGAAGAAACAGTTGGGTATCGAGGTGTTGGCGATTCAGAAAGGAGAGTTTAGGTTGAAAGTAAGGTTTTCACCATGTTATGCAACAGATCATTGAACTACTTCCTTACCTGCATCTGGTACTGGTATCATAGACCTAACAAGCAGACAAGTGAACTTTGCTATATGTTAAACAGATACGGATACTGAAAAAGGGCCTGCATCTTATATCCTATGCTTAAACTGCATCTTATATCCTATGCTTAAACAAATGAAGAAAGAGGATATTCTTTAACTCTACCGCACTTCTAAAAGAGTAGAAGTGACCTACTAACACTCAAAAAGCCCCGTCCTTTCAACAAACTAGGGTGAGGATAGCGCCGTGTAAAGAATTATTACCACCATTGCTAGTTCTGCTGACTCACATCCATTGCTAGTTCTGCTGACTCACATCTTACTCTCGGGGATTAACCTCAATATTCTAAGAATAGGGCAAAGGGTACTCAAGCGGACTTTATCACAGAAAGCCTCTGAACCACTAAGCGTCTGAACCACTAAGCATACCAGAGTTGACTATTTCAAATTAAGTGGATTCGGCTTATGGAACCAACTCCGCTACGCTCGCACTTTGACTTGTTCCCACTGCTTTGGTACTTTACGAGTAGGGAGAATGGAAGAGCAAGTATAGTTTCGTATTCAAGTCGAGTGAGGGAGGCGCATCCTATACTCCACCAGCTCCTGCAGAAGATCTTTATTATGTTTCTAACAGCCAGTACTCTAAAATAAGATTCCCTTAACAGCAACACCAATACTTGTTTCTTTTTTACCCAACACAAACTACACTGAACTTGAAGAACCGATTGCTATGGCCTTTACTTAATTGAATAGCCCTTGATACTTTCACCCAAAGAGTAGGCATTCTATTCGGCTTCAGATCCCCAAAACGAGACTCGTTCTCTTTCTTATCCCTATGCCTTAGTAAACCAGTTAGTCATTCAGATTGCCCCGACTCAATGAAATTAAGGAAGGAACTATAGGAGTGAAGTCGGTAGCTTGTGTGAAGCAATGAAACTATTTCGGAACAGGGTCAAGTGCAATTCCAGTTTTCTTCCTATATGCGCAACAAGACTACGTACAGTATGTGCTCTTATATGAGTATAACCGTGCTCCTCTCTTTGTATAATAATCAAATCAATAGTTTAACCAGAGGTGTAGAAATGCATTGTAATCAACAGTGAGGGCCTGGCCAGTACTTAGCGCCCCAACAAACTCTCTCTAATACTCGGTTAAGCCAAGTAAGCAAAGCACTACTTACTCGGTTAAGCCATTAACTACTCTTAGGAAAGTCAACCAATAACCTCTCTTTACTACTTCTTAATTCAAGAATTCACCTTAGCCAGAAAATGCACTTATGATCCTGATCTCAGAGTTCAGAGTTCGAACACTGAACAATAAGCTTAAATAAGCTAAGCTGTTAGTTTTCGAATAAGGAGTTGAGTTTTGTGGAATTGCATAATTTCGTACTGTCCTGGCCGGGGCAAGCGATAAAGGAACAATAAAGATTCTAGGCTAATATGAACTATCACATCGGATGGATACCCTCATTCAATGGAGGCTTTGTCATTTATCGAAGACTTAGAGCTAGAGGACCTCCGCATAGCTTCTTTCTAAATACGATGAAAAGTGCCGGGTCAACCAACCAGGAAAATCATGAACTGTGACGCCTTAGCCTAATCAAAAGTACTTGCTTCTTATTAATTGCGGGACACTTTTCTTATTATCTTTAGAAAGCTTATTCACTTGCTTATTCCTTTGTAACTGCTTATTGACTTTCGACTATTCTTTGGATTTCTATAAATTCTTCTCTTAGTCGGGGAAGTAGGAACCAGAGAGGATAAAGTGGTTGGTTCTTAAGCCCGGAGTAGTAGAATGAACTAGATGCTGTGCGACGCAAGTGCTCGAGTTTAAACAAGATCCTGGAGAAGCAGATGATGTATTGGAAGCTGGTTTTGAAACAAGATATGAAGAAGAAATGACAGGCTTCTAATCCGAAGAAAGATCAACAAGTAGATCAAGATATTGTGGTTCTTCATAAAGTGGAGTTCCACCAGAAGAAACATATTCCGCTGTATCAGAAGCAACTGAATCATTAGTATTTTTCTGACTCTTCTGTGCAAAATGGAAAGCTTTCTAAAGTAAGTCAGCTGTGTCAAGAGCAAAAATGCCTTCTTTGTTTCCTTGGCTAGTAAGGTAGCTCAATCACCTTTTGAATTCAATGATCACTGTTAGAGAGTGGAAAACAGGACTTGTGCTAACAGAGTTATTAAGGTAACCGAGAGCGTATATATCCCCTTATTGATCCCTTGCTTTTTCACTAGCTTCTTTACCCTTGCTTTTTCACTAGCTTCTTTACTTTGCTTTATATCCTTAATTAGTGTTTCGCCGGTAAGTTTCTAATGTCGTATAGAAAACCCATTATTTCTTTATCCGTGGCCGGGGCTTACTTACAATGCTATAATTTTACGTATACGCTACTTTTTCCCTTATCTCTTATTTGAAGGAATCCTTATTTTCGAGCGTAGAAGATCCTCTAGGAAAAGAATCAATTGAATCCATTTAATGTGCATCCTCATATAAGTATGGAATTGTGAAACTACAGGAATGGAACTTCCAGCTTCAGACTGAACCGCTTAACCTATACTTTCTACTTTACCAAGAACTGAAGGAGACTCTGAACATGTTTCTTTACTTGCATGTTCCAGCTTCGTTAGCGCAACATTAGGAGTGTAATGGGCAGGAGAAAATCATATGAGCTTATAGGATGTAGATGAAACAAAAACAATCCTCTCTGAACCATTTGATGCTTACTTTAGCGCTGAGTCAACTCAAACATTGATTGATTATCTTGCATCAGGTGTAGAATGTATTGAATACACAGCCCTCCCTTTACTCTTAACTGTCTCTTAAGAATGAATTTAGAATCTTTCTCTCTATGAAGCATAAGATCAGATTGCAAGAGAAGATTTGAGCTATGAAGCATAGGATCTAAAGCAAAGCTATTCCTGTAATTACTGAAACACTGTAACCTATATCGTAGAGAACACCTTAACACCAGACCCGTAATCCATACTATCTTCTTTCCTTCCCGCAATGGATACTGTTCTGTATCCCCTGATCCTTATTCTATAACTGCTTTCTCACCTAATAAAGCGACTTCAGATGATACTGCTTTATCCATTATTCTGCCTATCCTTAGCGGTATTCCTTTGATTCTCATTCTTATTATAATACAGCTTCCAACCTACTCTAGACTCTATACTTGCATATTTATACACACAATAACTCCCCTTGAAGACCTAGCTCGAACTCGCTTTTCAGAACCGATGGCAGCTGACTTATCACTTGTATTTGCAGCTGACTTTGGCACTGATCTTCTGTTGGAGACTTGAATTGAGACTTGGACACTGACATATGCTTCTAAAGCTTCTGTAGCTTCTTATACTTCGGCTCCTGCTCCATCTTCTGGTTCTGATCTTGCTTCTAATCCTTCTCTTTCGGTGTTATCGACCCTCACTCTACTCCTATATCTAGGCCAACAAAGGTAAAGCCAAGAACTTCACTTTCACTAGAAACTTCAACTACTCCCTTTCTGCTTACACCAACATCGGGATACTACACTGCGGATTCTCAAACTACTTCTTTATCTAGGAGAATACTCTCTAACTTGAACTTTACTTGATACTGGACCTGGAACCGGAGGCTTAATGGAATTTCCGTGGTCAGCTGATTCTTTCTCATATAAGTATAGATAATGAATAACTAATATAGGAAACAGTTAACTAATAGCAGAGAATGGGTAACCTTCTTTATAGCCCCCATATAGAATAAGTTGATTTGTTAGCGCGTATCAAACAAACCGAAGAATTGAAATCTGCAGGAGCACAGACTTAAGATCAGCTGCTGTAGTCACTTGTTCGTCTTGCCCTACCTATACTTAAGTTGGGGTTTCACTTTGCTAAGTATTACCAAGCCCTATCCTATCGTTCAAGAGAAGTCTAAAGTCAAGTTGAATCTATAAGTGCGGGGAAGAAGGTAATCTATAAGTGCGGAAGAAGGATCAAGATCAAGTACAGGGCCTTAAGAATAAGCTTAATCTCCATATAGGGAAGCTTTCTAGTTGAAATACAGCTATTTTAGTGTAGATCAATTATGGTCTAAAGTCTCACCCTGAAAGTAGTTGTCCAAAGAGTCCAGGTAGTCTAGGTAGTTTAGTTCGAGGTTGCATCAATCCCTGCTCCTGCTCTAGGATCATCCTATTTATAAGCAGTGCCAAGAAAGGATAAGACTCTTCAAGCAGCGGGAAAAGGCCTAAATTGGGTTCTGTTGGTAGATTGGAGCCCAGTTCTTCCTGTTGCCCTTACTTATAAAGGGAGAATGGAAAGTAGAGTTCTGGTCCCCTGGTGAGCTAGAGTTTCATCCCAAACTAGTAGTTTGAATCCCAAACCAGTATATGAGTAGTCCAGAGTTAACTGGCAAGGAAGCAATACACTGATGTTACTGGCAAGGAAGCACTAATGGGTGTTGCAATACTAGTACTAGAGAATAGGCTATATCCGGAGCTGAGCTGGCTTAGTCATAAGTCTTTACTGGATGGTAAGGGTAGAGAGAAGGCTTTACTGGATGGTAAGGGTAGAGAGGGGTTCGGTTCTAGTTTGATCTTTTCTTCCTTTACTCTATGAATTAGTATATTTGCTTGCCCGGCTTGTCTAGTAGTGACTTGCCTATACGCCTTGGAATTATAAGTACTGGTGAAAACATTCCCCTCGTAGTTCTAGTTACTTATAGTAGTTGTGTTGTAGAACTAGATCATTTGAATTCTGGATTTCTGTATAAGTAGCAAGGGGTAGTCCTGTTTTCTCAGTAGTAGTTAGTTGACAGATGTAGATGAGCAATAACTGTATTAGTTGACTTAGTGCACACTAGCGGCAGGAGCGGGTAGACTCAATTCCACCTTTGATTCTTACTTTCCTACTTGCCTACTTTACAACACTTTCCTACTTGCCTACTTTCCAACTTAGTTTAATTCCGTAATTCCGACTTACGAGTTTGTCTCTGCCGAGCCAGTAGTTGTAGAGTTTCATCTAAGTAGGAGTAGTCCAGGCTTTGAAGCGGGGAAGTAAAGAAAGGGGAGCCAGTAGTTTAGTACAAGATAAGAGAGTTGGGCTTCCTTTCCAGTTTCATCAGTATTAGTTTACAGAGCCCGGGGAGCAAGTAGTGGAGGAGAGGTATTCTAGTAGCCAGCTGCAATCGGGTCTTCAAGTCCTGTTTTTGGGAGCTTCAACTGTGTTCGGGTACTAAGACTGATGCTTAGGTATACTCGGGCTGAACCAAGGTAGTTCAAGAATGAAATAAGTAAGCAAAGGAATGGAACTGAGTAGTGAAAGTCTAAATCCCTTGATCCAGTGTTCAAGAATGAAATAAGTAAGTATGGGTTAGTTACCGCAAATAGCCCCTTTCCTCACTTATGAACTAGAACTGGGGCTGGAGCTAGGCATGATGGATCTAGGCTAGGCCAGTGAATTCAAAGACTAATGAGTTTGATTCTTGACTGAAGTACTTATTGCTTTGAGGCGAGGTCTAGGTCGACTTCAGTAGATACTCTTTCCGTGACTGATTAATTACCCTTATTGTCAGTTAGAGAACTCAGTTGTTTCATCCTGTATTAGTAGACATAGGTGTATACGAGTAGCACAGCTGAATCAGTATTTGTTGTATTAGTTGACATAGGAGAGAGATTCGCTGTGGAATCAGTTAGATTATATAAGATAGAAGAAAGGGGAGCTCTAGTTGAATACCGGTAGTAGGAGTCCAGTAGTAGAGTAGTTTCATAAGCCAGATTAATAATCTGCCCTTATATTAAGTCGCATAAGTGGAAGTCGAGGTCAGTTCATAAAGTGGAGTTCTTGCCCTACCTAGTAGTAGTCTTGAGTTCTTGCCCCTTATAGTAGTAGTCCATTTCGAAGTAAGGTTGAAAGAGCAAGAGAAGAGAACTTATAGAGGTATAGTAGCAATAGTGAGAGGAGAAAGTAAGTAATTGGCCCTTCTAGTAAGTTGTAGGCAAGGTCAGTTCGAGAATCACCTTCCGCTGTGCGGTATAAGGGTGTTGGCTTGGCGCAAGTGAGGGAGCTGTACCCTGAGTGGGAATTCTCATTAGGAGTTGTCTCAAGAATAGGAGATGGATAACCTGCCCTGGGTAGGAGATATATAAAAGAAGCCTTAGCTATATACAGTAGAGTTGGGTAGCCAAGTCTACTTAGGAACTACTAGACAAGAGCTAAGCAAGAAAGAGAAATGAACTAACTGCTGCTGCCCCAGGAATTATGTATTAGGCCGGATCTCCCTCATTCCTCTAAAAGAATGAAACCCAGTAATAGTTGTAGCCAGAGGTATTAATTCTCTGATCATAAGAAAAAGTAAAGTCATAAGATCCAGTAAGGGTATTTATTAGCAGATGCTTTAGTACTGTAGCTTGTCCGATTGAATCTTGGAGAACGGAAGTAGGATCTAAGAACGCTCCTCGAACTGAAATGAAGTTGTAGCTTGCTTGGCGAGTTGAATACCGATCTTGTTAGAGTGTGAGTTTCAGACCGCTTCCTAAGTTGGTGTTGTCTCCGAGATCAGTAATTAAGTAGAGGAGTGAAGTCTACTGCAAGTATAGTTGAGGGTGAAAGAATATATCTTGAAGGGGTTCGGGAACTAGTAAGCATAAGGAATGGAAGCAGTAGCTGGTAGATAGAGTCAAGTCAGATTGAAAACGAGGCATGATAAGTCCAAGCCCCGCGCCTGACGCTACATATTAGTAGTTACCTGTCGGTGTGGAATGAGCTATTTCTAATCCATATCTGTTTTGAATGTGATTTCCCATCAAACTGCTTTAGCTCTGTTCTAGTTCATTTCTGCCTATAATCTTTCCCCTCTGGCAACTTACTATAAGGTACTGACTTAATAAATTGGGAAATCTACTGCTTCAAGGTAAGAAACATCATCATTAGCGGGAGAGAAAGTAAAGTAATGGGTGAAAAGATCCAGTTCAGGGTTCAAAGTGGAATCAGTGGTATAAGCCTTAAGCAGTGAGCTAGAGAGCTAAGAATCGAACCCATGCTACTCGGACTCAGACTGCAGCAGTGGAATTGGGGAATGCAACCACGAATTAAGTAAGGGCAAGCGTTTAAGCCTGTGAAACGGGAGGGGTAGTAAGTAAGTGTAAGGCATCAACCAGTGCATCTAAGCCTGAAGCAGTGCACAATCAGTATGGGTTTGTAGCTAGTAAGTAAGTATCAGTTGCTGGGTAGCTCGGGTATCTGCTTAAGGATAGTAAGTCCGATGCTAGGGAGCTAAGGTCTCTGAATCTGTAATTGTAAGTTGGGTCTTATGAGTCAAAGAATCAAACTAGGAGTAAGCATCTAGTATACAGATCAGAATGAAACCATATAGTAGAAGCCTTAAAGCAAAGAAAGAGTACTAAGCCTGAAAGCACTAACTCCAAGAATTCACCCAGTAAGTAGTAAACCTCAAGGAACTTAATTACTGGCAGTAGTCCTGTGTTCAGCAGCTGGGTATAGTAAGCCTGATGTTGGGTAGCTAAGGTATCTAGTATTGGTATGTAGCTAGCCCTTATTTGAAGTCGGTCTAGTAGAATTAGAATAAGGGGTTTCAAACTTATTATTTCTGTATCGAAGTTGCAGTAAGTAAACACCATTCTTGAGTAGGAACTGGCGAGGAAGCAAGGTATCTTCATCAAAACCATAGGTGGAGGGAGCCAGAGCAGAATTAAGGTATGGGTCGACAAGGAAAGCAGTTAGAGCAAAGAGAGTATTTATAAGTCGTTGTAGAGAGGGTAGCAAGTAGTAGAGTAGTCAAGTTTCATTCTGTATTTGTAAATTACTATAAGTGACTTCTTAATTGGCCCCTAAGTAAATTGAAGAAGACAGGTTAGTATCATATTAAGAATGGAACTCATAAATAGGAATTCCAAACTTAGTTGACATAGGAGAGGTAGTTGAGGGTGCCAGGTAGCTAGGTGTTATTTCTTTAGGAGAAGTAGATGAGCCTCATTCTGGTATAAAACTACTGATCTAAAGTCTTGTATAGGTGTGGGAAGGGCTGGTGCTTATGCTCTAGTAAAGTAGCTAGGGTAGTTTTGGAATAATATTACTATTAGCGGGTGGTTCCATGGAGTACTTGCTTTTCAGCTAGGTGTGAGCTAGGTCTGTTATTCAAGTTGAGTTGCTTGCCTACTTTCTATGTGCCACTTAATTCATTAGCCAGAGGTAAGAGGTAGTTGACAGCTTTAAGTTGAAAGAAGTTAATAGGAGCCGAGAAGGTATTTATAAGTAGCAAGTGGTAGTCCAGGTTAGGGTGGAAAGGGAGTTGTCCTTATCTTATATTAAGTCGCCAGCTGAGTAGTACTGGTTTCATTCCGTATTCCTAGTAGGGGTTGGTTAGTTTACTTACTAGTGGAATTCCTATACCCTTATTAGAGTAAGTTAGCTTGTGTTAAGCAAAGAAGAAATATAGAAAGAGGAAAGAAAGAGAACCCGAAAGCAAAGCAAGTAATAAATAAGAATTAGGTATTACCGAGTCCTGTTGTATTCCCCTGTGCTATGTGTTTTCAGAATTCAGTGATAGGAGCTTTCTCTGTGTTTTCAGAATGCAGTTATAGGAGCGTAGGCAGAAGCTCGCGCTGGTCCAGGCCCGGGTCTTAACTTCATTCCTCGCATGTCAAGCACTTGTGCCATTCTTTTACTTATGAGTTTCCTTCAGTATCTGTTGCCAGCAGGGGTTCAATTCATTGTTTATGGATTAGTTGGCCCTTCTATTAAGTTGGTATAGTATCCGAATTAGACCAGTAATAATTTCACTAAGTAGTCAAAAGTACTAGAGCAAGAGAGAAATAAGAAACTAGTAACAGTATTAGTAACTCTAGTATATGTATTAGTCAATAGTATAAGAGGTATTGTTGCCAGAGGGGGATTAGATGAGAGCAAGTAGTTGCAAAGGCTCACACAGTAGAAAGGGAAGTCCTAAGGTTATGAAGAAGTCCTATGCCCAGTAGTACAAACGCATAACAAGTCATAAACGAGCTATAACTCTAAGAAACATAAATACATTATAACCAGTGATAACCAAGTCCAGATTAGGCCAAGCCAGGCAAACCAACTGGGCAAGTTACTACTAGAGCCAGAAAGAAGAGCACTTTCTGAGTGGCCCTTACCTTATATGAAGTCGCCCTATACAGTATTTAAGGAGAGTTCTTTTGTAAATATATAAGTGGCACTAGCTTAAGGAGAATTATAATCAAGGGGTAGTTTGATAAATGAAGATATGGGAGCAAGAGTATTTAGAAGTTGTATAGGTAGGCCCTTCTAGTGAGTTTAGGCCGGCTTCCTTCTGTATTCTGTATTAGTAGTGGTAGCCCCTTATTCGTTGTTCCCTTATTGTTAGTTGTTAACAAATAAAGCTAGTTAAGCCCTTATTATTAGTTGTTTACAAGTATAGGTATGGTGGCGTAAGGTCTAGGCCATTATTGGAAGTTCACTTATAGAAGGATTCGACCCGTAAGTATAAGAGTGCACCTAGTTGTCGACTGGGGTGCGAGGAATCTAAGTGCATACCAGAGTTTAGGAATAGAAGTTCATACTAGAATTACTGAATTGACCTAAGGAGTGAAAGAATGAGACTGGATCCGAGCTTTGAGTGCAATTCCTTCTTTTTAGTGTTAGTGGAATTATTAGTAGTACCAATTACTATAAGGTCCTGGATTTGATACAGCTGATGATCCCTACTTTTCATCCACTTCCGGCTTCAACAAAGAATTAAGAAACGGGAAACTACTCAGAGCCAAGCAACTAAGCAAGCTTTCTAGTGAGTTCAAGTAAGACTGAAACAGGGTAGTTAAAGAACTCAACTCATCAGTCCAAGCCTGAAACCAAACCAGTAACAACAGGACTTAAGCAGCGCCCTAGTACAACAGGACTAAGACTTAAACAACTAACAACAAGAACCAGTGCTACTAACAACCCAGAACCTGACTTAACCCAGGCATAGTAAGACTAAAACCAGTAAATCCAAGAATTGAACTCATGGGTGAGCAACGGAATACTAAGAATGGAAACTAAGGAGTGCAAGAATGGAACTGCTATTCCCAATCCTATTCCCTGTATGCGGAATTACTATAAGGTCCTGTTCTTGTTGTTGGCTATGAGTAAGCCCGAAGCTAGTAACTAGCTACTATCAACCCCACCAATTCCCCCCGCATCTAGTACTAAGAGCTGATACTCACTTTAAGAATCAAACTCAAGAGTCCAAGTCTTAAAGCCAGGGTAGCTAGACTGAACCAAGTCCAGTGCTCGGAGCTAAGGAGTATCGGAATGGAGCTAGGGAGTCACAGGCTATAGCTACTAATACCAGACTTAATAAAGTAACAACAAGACTACAACTACTACACTATCATCAAGACTTCAATTACGAACAACCAGGCTATAACACCTAACTCACAGTACCAACCCGGTGCTTCCAAGACTTCAACCAATGCATCCAAGCCTGCTACTGGTGCCAATCGGACTGGAGCTAATGAGTTACAGGCTGATGTTCGGTAGTTCAAGAATGGAGCTGGCAGGTGTGGGACTTTAGCTAGGTAGAGATAGAATCGACCAGTTCGATTGCAGGCTTATGTTGGAGAAGTTGGGGAACGAAGCTAAGTCGACTCGGAATTGACCTAAGTAGTTCAAGTCTAAATCCTCGTTGAAGCCTAAGTTCAGTCCCATACTCTCCAGAAGCTATCAAAAAACCCGTGTTTCTTCAATAAGATCATTCAAATCTGGTTCGACAGGAGCTCTCTGGGTTGCTGCCTTTGGTGAACGAGTACTGATTAATTGGCCTTAGAGTAATTGGAATTCCCAATGGCTTCTGAAGTTGACAAGTAAAGTAGTTGTCCAGTTGCATCTCAAGTAGTTGTCCTGTTAGAGTTCTTGTTTTCGCTCTTCTAGTAAGTTTAGGCCTTGTCTCGTTGCTTGGATCTTTGACTAGAGAGTTCAATTACTAATGAATGGGGGGGCCAAGTAACTAAGGTATTAATTCTAAGATGCTATAGTACCTAAGTAGTAGGATCAGAGATAAGAATTGCACTCCTTCTTTTGAGCTACATCAAACCAGTAAGTCCAAGAATTCCACCACTGATACAAAGAATGGATACAAAGAATGGAACAAGTAGGTGGCAAGTCAGAATGGAACTGGTGACAGCAATTACAGAATTTACCTAGGTAGTTTCAGAATTGAACTAGTAGGTTAGAAGCCTTAAGCAGTGATACCACAGCTAAGAATTGAACCAGTGCCAACAGGACCAGTCATAATTCCAGTGAACCAAAGAATGGAGACTTACTAGAAAGGCTCGGAATGGAGCTGTTGAGGGCAAGAATGAAACGAATAAGTAGCAGCATGGCACTGGAGCTATGTATTAGTGAGTGGAGCTAGTAAGTAGTCTAACATTCCCTACTTATTAAGGCTTGCTCGCATCTGAAGTAAGATAGTAAGAACGAAATCTAATTTGAGGAATCAGAATGAAAGCGGGGAGTCAAAGGATAGAGCTACTAAGGGAAAGCATTTAATCAGTTACCAACAACTACAAGTAATTAAGTTCTAGCCCCACTAACAACCAGGCTCTAACCACTAACTCGTAGTTGCCCAAGTAAGCCTTCAACAAGTACAACTAAGAATGGAGCCAGTGAATCCAAGCCTAATGCTGGTGCCACAACTTAAGTAAAGGCTTCAACCGCTGCTAACAAGACTGATGCTCGGTATTACTTTTATTGGTATTAATTGCCTGGCAGCTAGGTAAGCTAGTAGTTAAGTGAGAATTGAAAGTAGTAAGTGGAAGGCTAGGAAGGACTTAGTAGTATGAGAATGCAGCTAAGGAGTTAGGGAATGGAGCTGGTGAGGGCAAGAATTCAATTAGATCCGATCAAGACCTTAAACAAGGGCTAGCAAGACTAAAACCGGTGCTAACAAGAATGCAACTACTAGCAAAGAGACTAAAACTACTCCTACTTAGGCTTCAACCAGCGCCACTGAGAATCAACCCAAGGAAGTAACAGAATGAACCTAAGGAGTCCAAGAATTCATCCAGTATACGCTTGCCGGGTCTCAAGTCTAACCCTTCAAGTAGTGATCCTGTTTCATCTGTATTTGTAGTATTAGTTGCCAGAGGAGTGGTTAGTTTCCTTAACACTTTAGGAATTGATAAACAAACCCGAAAAGAAACTTCAATTTCTCATGTACCAACAAAGTAGACACACAGTAGAAGAAAACCAAAGAAATGAATTCTTCTCTTATTAAGGAAAACATCATTCTTCTCGGGATGGATGGCGCCTATACGATTGCCCTTGTTCTTGTTTCATCCCGGGAGTCCAGGTTATATGGTGGAAAGGGAAGTTTTGTTTGGTGCTGTAGCTATAGGTTGAGGCCTATAGAAGAAGTTCCGGGTGCTAGTTTTCATTGAATTAAAGTAGTCCTGTTTCATCTGTATTTGTTTACTCCTGTTCGAGGAAGAGTTGAATTAAAGTAGTCCTGTTTCATCTGTATTTGTTTACTCCTGTTTTCTCAGTATGAGTTTACTCCGGTAGATGAGCAATAACTTTATTAGTAGCCTGAGGTGGATGAGCAATCAATAGTTATTAGAGAAGCAAGTTAGAATAAAGACTAATACAAATACAAAGAGAATAAGGTCTTAAACTTCCACTCTGGTACTCGAAATAGTAGGTCTATTCTAATACTAACGCCAACACAAGACTTGAGATCAGTAGTTTTATACCTTACCAGTAGTAGTAGCTTTGCCGGTAGTAGCAGCCCTGTAGTAGTAGTCCAGGTCGAGATAAAGTATCAAGTGTAGTTGAAGAAGACCCCTTAGTCTACCTTTTTAGAGGTGAGCTAGTAGTTAAGTAAGAGTGAAACCAGGGAGTAGAAGAATTGACCTCATAAAGCCAGGGGACAGCTAGCCCTTATTATAATCCTAAGACTTAAACCCCAGTACTTATAATTTCTGCCAGTCTTAACTCAGTTGCCAAAGAGAATAAGCCCCTATTTATTAAGTCTTGACCGATGACCTAGTAGGGGAAACTACTAAGCCTAGGAATACAGAATTGAAGAATGGAACTAAGTAGTAGCAGAATGAACCTATTGGAATCAAGTACTTGTTTTTGGGTGAGGTAGGCACGGGAAGCTGTTAAGTCAGAAAGAGAAACCAGAGCCAGCTAGACTCAACCCGGGGAGCGACAGGCTATAGCTACTAGCACAACAGGACTCCAAGCAGTGCCAATCAGACTCGGACACCTAACTATACCAGAACCAGTGCACTGAGTGTAAGGCTTCAACTAGATCCGATTAGAGTTTCAGCCCTTATAGTAAGTCTAGGCCTTGGTCGTTAGTAGTAGTTAGTTGACCTTAGATTAAGTCGGTAGAGAATCAAAGGATTGAGCTAGGTTTACAGCCCCAACACCAAGTAGTGGTGAATTACTAGAAAGTCCTGTTCCTGTACTTGTTTAGTAGTTAGTTGGCCCCCGATGAGAAAGTAGTAGCTTGTCTCTGAGTGGAGCTAGTAGGTATAAGCCTTAGGGATAGAATGGAGCTCTCCACTTACGAACTCTCCTGTAAGAATAGGGCCACTACACTCAGAAGTAGAGGAATGAAACCCATATGTAGAAGAATAAGGATGGAACTAGTAGCTAGAGAATGGAACTCACGAGTGTAAGTATCAGTCACCAAACCAGTAAGCCAAAGAGCGGAACTAGCCTCGGCTAAAGAAGTACAGAATCAAACTCAAAACTAGGAATAACGAATTGAAGATCAGAAAACTAGGAATAACGAATTGAAGATCAGAATGAAACTCCGTAGTTGGGGAATGTAGCTAAGTAGTGACAGAGGTAGTTTAAGGAGTGCAATAAATACTTGGGTAGTTTAAGAATGCAACCCGTAGCTAAGGTATCTAATCACTAACAACCAGACTTCAACTCAGCAGACAGAGAATCAAACCGGTGAGTGCAAGCCTGAGACGGTGGCTGCTAAGACGGATGCCAGTGGTATTGAGAATGGGGCTATGTAATTTAAGAATGAAGCTAAGTCGGTGCAAGCCTTACGCCGGGTAGTATAGGACTGAAGCTATGTATTATCAGACTGAAGCTAACAACTGATCCAGAGACTCCAGGCTAGGAATACGAAATGGAGGAATTCCACCCCTTATTATAATTCGTCAAAGAATGGAACGAGTGAGTTACAGAAGTAAGATATAGAATTGAACTGGTGTCGCTAGGTCTGATACCGGGTAGTGTGAGAATTGAGTCACTGTTTCCAAGCCTTATGTTAGTGAGTTACAGACTGATCTAGGTACTTAAGGTCTAGTATCTAGTCATTGGTCAGCTAGTCGTGGAGCTAAGTTATTGAATGGAGCTAGTTCAACTCCGAGGTCAGCTAGTAGTGGAGCTGCTAAGTTAAAAGAGCTAAGCAAGTGTAAGACTACAACCAGTGCTACTAAACCTGAAAGCGGCAAGCTATTCTCGTACTGATGCTAGTAACTACCAGGCTTAAACCTGTGTTAGCAAGAATTTCACTAGTGAGAACAGCCTTAAACCAAGTGCTTCCAAGGCTTAAACGGGGTAGTAACAGAATGGAGCATGTAAACCAGTAGTCGGAATTGACCTAGCTACTATAAGCCTGGAATTATAAGTACTGGGTCCATCACCTAACCAGGCTGGGAGTGGAGTGGAGCTAGTCAGAATGGAACTGAGAAGTAAGCCCGCCAAGTAAGTCAACAAAGTCAGTAAACTACCCCCGAGTCAAACAATGAAACCTGCCCACCTAGTGGCTTGGCGGTAACAACTTCGTAATAACTGGTTATTGGGTCGTTGCTTGGCCTATTCCCCGCAGCTAGTAGTATACGACCAGAACTTATAATAACCGGGAGTTGAAATGGAAAGAAAAGAAGTATTAGTTGCTCTTATATGAAGTCGGCCGAGCCGGGAGTTCTTGTTAAAAGCCTTTAGTTGGCGAGTTTAATACCTTGTTTAATAAGTATCTCCTACTGGTGGTACTGCCCCTGTTCTGGTCCTTAAGTCAGGTTAAGGTTCTGTAGCTCCTAGTTGACGAGTTGGGGCAGGGCATTTCACAGGTCGAGGTTCAGTTTCAAGGGGAGTGGAGAGTTGCTAGTTGTCTGCTAGCCTACTTACTATGTGTTCGGTAGCAAGAGAGAAGCAATAGTAGTGGAGTGGAAAGGGAACTGTAGTTCGAGTGGAGTAGTCAATTACTATAAGCCCAGTTCTTGTTCTAGTATCATCATACAGATCTCACAAGCTGTAGAAGAAGCCAAAGCAGTTTAGGAAGCCGTATCCGGAGTAGGAGAATATGGAGCTGGCTATTGGTCTTAAGCTTGATCAAGGGGTTTCAAGTGATGGAGTGGAAAGAGCTGGATCTGATGCCGAGTAATAGATATATTAAGAATTTCTAGTGTTGTCGTAGATGTATATAGAAGCGCTAAGTGATCTAAGTCGTGGTCGTGTGAGGATGCCCTTCTTGGGTGCGAAAGAACAAGAAGCAAGTTACGAGTTAGCTTACTTTACGAAGCAAGTTACGAGTTAGCTTACTTTACTTGTGCTTACAGAGTTGTCAGGGCTTCTTTCTTGCAATTACAAGGGAATAAATATTCTTTGCAATATATATAGGGAAGAATGGATTGAGGCACGGAAGAATGGATTGAGGCAACGACACCCCTGGGAAGAATGGATTGAGGCCTTATTATTACTTGCACCTGGCAAGTGCTACTTGTTCCTTGACTTTCTACTTTACCGCTACATGGGCTATCTGCACCCGAACTAGAATAACCAATTGATGCTTCAGATCAAGATCCATCTTCGGCTTCTGGTTATGCTCTTAGGCCCTTACAAACTCCCTAAAATGCTATAGTGGCTTGCTTCCTTTCCATACTCTACATACTTAACAGAAAGAAAAGAGTCCGGTTCCATTCCATAATTATATGCAAAAGATGGATACTCCATTTATCTTTGACAAGGCGCTAACAGAAAGGGAATTGACTGTGTTGTCGGTTCATTTAGGGTGCCTCCGCCTTTGTCCTTATTGTAGTTAAGGGTGAAGTCGACCAGGAAAAGATTGAAGTGCAGAAGCCTCATCAAAGAATCCATCTTCTATTGCACCAGGTAAAGAATGGAGTTCATAAGAAACTTCCCCCCATCTTAGGAATCAGATACGCCACCAAACCTCACTTAAAAACCTATTCACCCGGGATGTAGTTACCCATTGCTGTTGGTTAGGATGGGTCAAAAGTCAAGTAAAGTAGGTCCAGTATTTGGATGAAACACTACTGGCTATGTCTTTGTGGTAAGCTATTCCGAGCCCCAACTAGTAGTATAAGTAGGAGTCGCAGGCCAAGTAACGGATAGACAAGTGTCACTGTTGGAGTAGAGGTAGGCAAGGGAAGCAGTGCGAGGAACTTATGTTCGAAAGGAAAGGTTCGGTGCTAACTTATATTACGTTGGCGATTAAGAAAGTGAATGAGTTGAAAGACCGGGATCATACGCCAAAGCCTAATCTTTTCTTTTCTAATGCCCATCTAACGCTTGTTCAGTGCTTGGCTTGTAAAAGTATGGTGAAGGGGAAGAAGCTCGTATCGTTGAGTATATAGAAAGGTAATAAAGATGACTCTAATTTATATACTCTTAGGGTAATAAAGATTCAATAAATCCTGAATACAGGACTGGTCTAGCCCTAACGGAATCAGCTGTTAGATCAGTTCTTGATAACTTGAATCCAATGGAGGAGAGTACTAAACAAGGTATTGAAGGCAGTAGGTGTTCTAAGAAGAAGTATTGTTTTGTTGGCAGTGTTTTGATATTCTGTATTAGTAGCGTGGTTCCCAGCTGTGAGTTAAGGCATGAGAGGCGCCAGTTCTATTCTTTCTGTGTGAGGGGTGATTCCAATTTGAGAGTATAGAGAAGCAGACCTAAAACAAGGGCTAAGGAGTTTGGAGATCGGGAGTGCCAGTTCGAATCAAGATTTGGAGCGCATTTGTTAGAGTATGGGTTTGTAGGGCGGGTCTTCTAAGTACTAGCGAATTCCCAGTTTGAAGTGAAGTATTGCTAGAATTATAAGTACTGGGTTCAATCTGATAGTTATTAATATCAATAAATAGGCACATATATTGTATAAATAGCACGGGTAGCCTAGCCTAGACAATAGCATAGGTAGCGAACAGGACTCAGAATACTAGAGGAGGGGCACATCTACAAATATAATAAAGAATAAGTGTGAACATTAGCAGACTACAAAACTCTCAACGCGGACCCAGAGGCGGGAAAGGCATACTACAACATAGTAATGAGAACATCGTAGTGGGAGGGGGGAGAGCGTAGTGTCAAACTTTAGCTAACAAACATGACTTCAAGTTAGTATAAGCATACTCGGAGTGAGGGGCGATAGCAGTAAGGATCATAGGTGGTATTAGCAGGATGCAAGCAAAAGGTATGTCAGGCAGTGGTGAGTAAAGCCAGCATTTTTGGACAGCATTGAAGCCTTAGTTTAGAGTTTGTTTGCCCATAGTCGTATTCTTATCTTGATCTTAGTAGCAATAAAAGTACGAGAAGCACTGATTACATTCTCTGATTGTACTGATTAGGCGCTGGGCCGTACCTATATCCTGTATTCTTTTATTGACTCTCTTGACTTATAGGTTGATTCTAATCCCTTACTAGTTATAACTACAGTTGCGTTTGTGTTGCGCGGTAGAGAGTCGGGTGGTTGTCCCTTTCGCTCTACCTCTCTTTGCTTACAAACTGACACCGCCTTCTTGAACCCTGACCTCTAGAGGCTTTAGACTTACTTGACTCACAACTAATTCTGCCTTAATGTCCAGCTCGTGAAGTATTTCCTTATCGCATAGTAGAATGTGTTTTATCATATCATAATTGATTCTATTTTTGTGGAGGAAACTCTTATGGAAAACCAGTCCAAAAGCAGCAAGTTCAAAAAGCCATATAATCTTATGGAAATGATTCTATTACAATTCTTTTTAGAATCAATAAGACAGGCCAGTCCTAACAAGACGTGATGCTCTCTAACAGAAGTTGTAGTTCAAGTTAAGGATCTGAAGCCAAGAGGTTTAAGGGAAGAATCTCCTTTTGAAATGCCCAGTACTTGTACTTGCACTTACGCCAAGAACTCTCCTTGTGGACTTATGTACACAAGCAATACCGCTTGAAAAGGGGATGAGACATTAACTTCACTCTCCTTGAGAACAGAAACGACAAGCAACGGGACAAGCAGCGGCACGACAAGAACCAACCTCTTTATATGGGTCAAACTTTCCATCCTTCTTTTATACACATAAGTAGAAAGCCCGGAATTATAAGTACTGGCACCAAACAAACCCAACTTGATTATTGATTGCCCCCAAGACAAGCAAGCACGTAAAGGGGCTCTCCCGGGCCGGGCTACTTTTATGGAAGATGATCTTTCTCTTTATTCTCTACTTGAAAAACGGATAAAATAATCACCTCGTTCAACTCAACTTTCGAAATCTTAACCAATTGTTGTTGCTTACTTTTGAACCCCATCAGATTCTCTCTACTCCTCATCCTAACCTCGAACGGAAAGACAACCAGTGACGTTACCAACCATGGGTGTTTGTGTCTTAATTAGTTCCCTCACTAACTCTACTACTCGTTTAGGTTAAGCCATTAACTACTTAGGAAAGTCAACCAATAACCTATTTTGCAGACAATAACACAAGAAAGAACTTCATAAGCCTTAACACATTCTAGTGGGAGTGGGGCTTCATAAGCCTTAACACATTCTAGTGGGAGTGGGGCCCGCTGATTCTCTTACCGATTCTTCGTCCTTTCATTCAATAAGTGAGAGACAAGGTGAACAATAAACACTTTTGCACTGATTCATTTCTTGCAGACAATACAAGAACGGAACCGAACCGCTCAAGTAAGCTTACATTAGCACCTAAAAAGTAAGCCAGAACTTATTAATTGGAACTTAAGTACTGGACTTATAATTCCCCCTATTTCTTTCTCTGGTCTCTTTCACTTTCTTTGTTTTGAAACGCCCCCTTACCTTACTTCCTTTAGCTCGTGTAGTGAGTGGGCAGTAGAGAAAAGATATGATCTTCCTTATTATTCTATATAAGATGCAACAAGGGATGAAACTCGGGATTAAAGAGACTCCATTAAGGCTCCAACCAACCACATTAGATGAAACTTAAGGGCCAGTATCAGATGTGACTAAGCGAAGGCTGCCATACGGACTTTCTACTTGACCTCAGCAGTTGAGAAAAGAGAGAGAAGATTCGGGTAACTTCCACTTCAATGGAACTCTACTTGAATCTAGAACTCGACTTGAAAGACCTGACTGTAGCTTATTCTCTAGCTTCTTATTCTTATCTGCTTATTCTCTAGCTTCTTATTCTTATCTGGTGAACTCTACTGCTGAAGATCTTTCTTGATACTTATTCATTCGAAAAGAGAGGGCAGCTTTAGATGGCTTAAGCTCGACCGACAGAAGGGTCTATGTAATTGAGCGATGGGTAATTTAGTGGATGGGTTAGGTTCTAAAGTGAAGTATAGAGTCTAGCTGGGGGTAATGAATAAGAATACAAAATAGGGATGTGAGTTTGGTGTCGGTGGACATAGATAGGAATGCGAGTTTGGTGTCGGTGCCATAGTTTGTCTTTGTCTCCGCAGTGGGTTGTTCCAGTCAAGTAGGCCGGGGAGTCAGGATGCCAGGCATGAGTTTAAGAAAGAGAAACAGGAGAGATTTACTAGAAACTAACAATAAGGATATGAGATCAGGGGAGCTGGAAGACCTTATTCTTTGTTTTTAGTTTCATTCGTTGGGGCGTTAGTTCATGATTCTATTTCTTAGTGGAATTCCTGCTGGAGTCTTACTTGAGAGAGTTGTTCTCTTACTTTATAGTTGCTGTCCGATACTTACTTCATTCATTCTATAAGCCATACAACTTGTCTCTTTTACTTACTCCGAGAAGTCTGATTTCTACTGGTTTGTTTGTGGGCTTATGACAGACTTTCTCCTACTTGCTAGTAATTCCGATACTATTGAGTTCTATTCGATACTATTGAGTTCTATTCATGGTTGTCTACTTTGCACTTGAAGCCATTGTTTTAGAGCAGATAAGCCGTAGTTATAGTCTTCTAATAGTGGGCCATTGCCTCTCTGGGTGGTAGTCCATTCTGATTGGTATTGGCTACAGCCTGAATCAACCAGCACAAGTACAAGAGCGAAACTCACACAGAGGAGTTTATGGCAATATATAGTAAGGCTGAGCTGTTTTAATTGCATTCTAATATATGTCCAAGTAGCCCAGATTCCTATAAGTGATAGTTTTGTTGGCTTTCTTTGTTATGAGTATAAGTGCTTTCCGAGCAAAGAGATGGGTTTGGTCCAGTAAGAATCAAGTAGTACACTAAGGAATCAACTAGAAACTCCCGATAACAAGAATAGAACCCCAAAGACTTATCATTAACAATTATTATAATAACACTGAATAAGTAATTTCACAATAAAAGATAGAATCAAAGAAAAGGAAAGGGAAGCCTAAAAGAAAGTAGCGCGAGGACCATAGAGTAAGTAGAGCAGGGTGAAAAGGAAAGGGAGCCTAAAAGAAAGTAGCGCGAGGCCCATATAGTAAGTAGAGCAGGGTTCCGGGTCGGCAGTGAGAATCTGATAGTAGTTAGGGCTTTTCAGCCGTAACAGCAATAGGGTTATTCCTACCGGTATTGGTGACAGGATCCTATTTCGTATTTCAAGAGAATATAAGTAAGCAGTAAGGGAATGTAACTGTTACTAATAAGGGTTATATCATATTATTACTTACAATAATCAAAGGGGTAGACACGTATAGAGTAATGGAGCATAACCCAAACCTAGGTATTACTTCACTCTAGGTACAATCCAGTGAATCTAACAATCGAACTCGAAACAGGCAATTGAGCTATATTAAGTAGGAGAATGAAAAAGGTAAGAAAGAGCCGAGCTACTAACTAGGATTCTGAGAATGGGTCTACTTTTGACTGCCACTACACTCTTTTAGTGCTTTTCATCCAGTATTGATAGCTTTAGTATGTCACATCCCCAACCAACCCCAAGCATCAAAGTGAAGTGAGCATGCAGGCGAAAGACGGCCAAGTAACTACTTAGCAACTACTTAGCAACTAAGAATGAAACTATCTAGTTAAAGAATGCAACTAAGAAGTAAGTCAGTAAGAATGAAACAGTGCAAGGAAAGCCGACAATAGAATCTACTGTGCCAGGAAAGGATAAAGTATTGTTTCTAGATTCAACAGCAAGGGGACGCCAAGCAACCACTAGACAAGTAGGCAAGTAGTGACAGTGACTTGGTTATTATGTTTTCTGGGAAATAGCTAGGAAGAGATCAAACCTGCTTTAAATAGAATGATTTTAGGCTTTCAGAGGTCACACGCATAGGAGATAAAGTAGTAGTTGGACTGGCCCTTCTAGTAAGTTGAGAGGGATATCCTGAGTTAGATGAGATGAGAGCCATAGGTATAGGATCCATACCTTTAAAGCGACCTATCCATTGGGTTACTTCATTCTATCACAGGCGTGTACGAGCTAGCGCATTCACTGTAAACTAAGAATTCACCTAGAAACTAAGAGGCAAGCAGCGTTAATAAGTGAAAGCAACTCCATTTATGGGCCAATCAACTACTATCCGAATAACTAGGAGAATCCACCATATATTTAGCTATATACCGAGTAAGGGAGCTATAGGGCGAGGAAATGATGTTGCTAGGCCAGTTCCATTCTTGACTCTTGGCTGTTGCCTTAGAGATAGCAGTGAAAGCCTCGGTACCCAGTAGCTCCATTCCAAGTTTCTTGTTTTCATCCTTGCTCCTAGTAGCTTTCATTCTTTATTTACTACTTTAAGGAAATAGGCTTAGGTTGGCGATAAAGAGCACTAGGGTTTTGACCAGAAATAGAAGGCAAGAAGTGGTTTCATTCCCAGGGGTCCTGTTTCATTGCACACAATTTGCTGTTGAATTCTGTATTTGTGGTTGGATTCTGATTAGTATAGTAGTGGCATTCCGACTGAGTTGTTCTCTTATTCTTATTACATATATTCTATATGCGGGAGTTTCTTCTAGATCGGTAGGACCCATGCTTAGTATCCTGACTTTAGAGTGTGATTCTTATTAATGCCCTAGATCAGACATATCCCTACTCATGCCTGCCCCTAGGGTTAGCATACCGTTTTCTTACTTGATGATTTGATTATGCCTTTCCGGGACCCACATCTTAGTTTAGATAAAAGTCCTATGCCCTACGCCTTATGCCGAGTCCTATTAATTAGATTAGTCATTCTTTATTCTGAGTTCGGATTCTTACTTTGGAAGTAGGATTCCCTTGATTGCGCTTATGGCTCTTGCTTTCCCAATAAATATGCTTTCCTAAGAAATAGATTAGTCCAAATGTAACTCTAACATAACAGTGGGGGTTTTATGACAAATAGATCATTAAATACACCTAATAGAGTTTCTAATGCATTTTATGCCTATAACAAAGGGCTATAGGAATTCTAGTTAAGAGCATAAGGCCTAGAAGTAGCAAAACAAGGTTCCATTCCATTATTTAAAGAAGAAAAGTGTGGCAGGGCAGGCTCAGATAAGGGAATTACAGAATATGCTTGAGCTGGTGGAGCGAACCCTGTTAAGGAAACTGACGCGTAACGGGAACTCGCTACCGCCCAGTGTTTCACTCGCCAATTACTTAAGTGCGAAAACTGAACTTGGTTATAACTTGGTAATTAAGCTAAGGTATTAATGAACCAATTCCCCGAAGCTCTACCTTTCACTCCGGAGTTCAATTCATTAATTCCCACTACTTAGTTCCATTGATACTGCTTCTGTATCAAAGCCCGTACAGTACTATCTTGATCTTCTGCCACCCCCTCTGCCTGGCTAGGCTAATGATTCTGTTTCGGGACACCTCGGATAAGTATATTTTGATTACCAGACATCTATATGAAACACTATTCCCTTTGGCCTCTCTAAGACAACTAAAGGTAAAGTAAAGAAGCTCTCTTTACGACAACACTAAAACAAGGGAAAGAAGGTAAATATAGTGAAGGATGAAGCTGTAAACCCAACAAGTTCACCTTAGCAACTACTAGAGTTTTAGCACCCACTAAGACAAGGAGCTACCACAGCATCAGCCGATCCGGATGTCTTCCTCTGGATGGGAAATAGACTCCTGTAATTATACCCCCTATACTAAAGCTTGCACTGATACCACACAGCTTCAGAAGCCAGTCCTTTTTTTGGTATTCATGGCGGTAGGAGTTGAGTTCCAGACGGTAGCATTTCAAACTTATATCTTCTAATTTATTAACAAATACATAATGAAACTGGACTTTATTATAAGTTGGAAACCCTCTTCTGATTGACATTCCTTTCCCTTAGTAGCGAGTGTTGTTTTCTTTCTAGTGGAATTATTACTTTACTTTAGAGTGGAGAGCGATAGGTTTTTCTATAGGGGGTTTGCCTTCTGTATTTCAAGTTGGATTCTTACCGTTTAGTCCAATGCTCTAGATTTGACCTAATGCTACTCAAATGCATTCTTCTTTTTACTAGTGGAATTCTTAGTAGTACCCGATTAGATAGCTCCGTTTATAGAGCCCATGGTTGGCGAGAGGGAGTAGAAATCTGATTGCATCCACTCCAGAAAACCTGGAGAATACAGTAATTAATAACAGAGGTAATATAATTGGACAAGCAGAGCGTGACAAGCGACCGTCTTCTCTCTGAAGCACTAACGGAGTTCAAAGACCAAGAGGAGCAAGTAATAATATAGTATAATAGGAGAATGAGAAGAACAAGAGGAGAGTAGTACAGAGCAATCACTTTCTTAGTTGCCCTTATATTAAGTCTAAGAGGTATAGAATCACTTACTACTAGATATCGGGCCAAGTCACTACTAGTGTTCAGCAAGTAGTCAATTCTATTCTTCAGTAGTTGCGGTGTTCCCCTAAAGTATTGCTAGTCTGAGGCTTTCAGCACCTTATTCTAAGATGAAGTATGAGAAAGCAGTGTTACATAGCGAAAGAAAAAGAAAAGAAGGTATCGAGTCAGTCTAAGGTAAGGGCGAAGTCTCATATCGCTAGTGAATCCCGAGAAAAAGGGAGTGAGTCACCTATAACCTGTCAAGCAAGTGAAGTGATCCAATCAGCCTGAATCGGACAGAAGACACTCTAACGGGAAGGAAGGGCATGATTCAGAGGATAGTGAATCCGGTGTGGAATCAAAGGAAAAGGCAAGTAATCATATTCGCTTTTATGGAAGGCAGTGGCTATAGGGTTATCAATGGTTTTCTTAATAGCACCTTTCTGGAATATAGTTCTGGCAAAAGAAAGGGAAAGCTATAGCCTACACTGTCAATAAAGGAGCACTAGCGTGAAGCAGGCAAGTAATGATTGAACAAAAACCTACTTTACCGGTTGAACTCGTTCCTCTCCTTTCAATCGAGCTTGGTAAGCCGATCTAGCTCTTCCTTTGACTTGGTAAGCCGATCTAGCTGTTCCTTTCAGAGTTATACAGCAGGAGTTATCAGTGGATAGGACAACGCTTGGCTGACAGCACAGCACCACTCGATATGCTCTGCCTCTTTTCTACAGTACTAATCAATACACTTTTTCCCCTAATTTATCGAGGAGAGAGTGGCCTTCAGCTCATCCTCACGATGCCCTCAGCTATTCTCTTCTTCTAGGAGTGGCGGCGTTAGCTGATGGAACCAAATCAATGCTATGCTTTCCCGCTCGTTGGCCAGTGATAGTACATAGTATAGGTTTCTTTTCTTTCTTTTCGTAATCGTATATGAAGCTTCCTTCTTTCAGAACCGACGCTTGTGATATCGGCGATTTCAGGATAACTAAGGGTAAAGATTCCTATTGTTGGTTGAGTCCTTAATTCCAAGCAAAATGAAATGGAACACAACATCACGAGCAAAAACTTAATACACAAAGACCAAACCTATACTAAGCCCCCAACCTCCTGGTATCAATGCCAGCTTCTCAAAATGCATTTCGAACTGGAGCGCTGGGATAACAGAGAATACTTATTATCACTCGACTAATGATAACTCGTACGAGCACTCGACTAATAATAACTCGACTCATCCCTTGTACTACTTTCTTTTTCTTTCTCAGATGTAAGAGGAGCTTGGATGCTCCATAAGAGCCCGCTCAATCTTTTTGCTTTTCGGTTTTTAGGACAATAAACAGAACGCAATGGCTAATGTTGACATGATCGATCTACTAAATACTACCTCCACCAACAGAGAAAGAAATTCTGGGTTTTCTCGGTCGCGTGCAATACATTAGCCGCTTCATATCTCAATATACCGAAAGCAGGATGAACTAGGGGACAACTTCATCTGATAGAAGAACAGAGGATGAAAGCACTCCACCATACCCAGAGGATGAATGCACTCTACCATATCAAGGGTGGGTGGGTTCTAAAAGTAGGATTGATTGCCAAAGCTTTCCATAAGAAGGTACAGATCGGACATGTGCAATAAGAGGATATAGTAAACAAAGAGAATCGGGCTCCTCCCCATGATCCTAGAATAAAGTAAAAGCCAAGCAAGCCGAATTGGGGTGAACCTAACAGAAATACGTTTTTCCAGGAAAGGCAATAAAGCTCACAGACCTATATAGAAACGACTTCGGGGTAGAGCTAAATAATGGCTTTCGATGCCAAGAGTTCGTTCCTCTTCCAAAAACTTACAATAAGGGCCTCTTCATCCCACAATGAGTGAGGCCTTTTTCAGAATGCCATGAATAAGACCTGATTTGGACTTGGTTTTGATACCCTAGAATGCTCTTCATAAGATCCACAAAGCATTGCAGAGGGCATGATCGTCTTTGCTTGAGTACTGCGCTTTCTCCTTGTAAAGAAAAAGGCATTACTACCTTATTGCGGGTGGTCTTTTCACCTTTGCTGTAGGCGCGGGTGCTACTATTGCATAGACGGTTGCTAAAGACTTCCACCTGGGGGGCAATTCTCATAGTAAATACTAATAATTGTTACCATGCATGCAAGGGGAAGAGGAGCTCTAGTGTTTTTGAAAGGGGAAAGTAGGTTCTTTCCAAAGCGAGCTATTTGTGAAGCCCTATGAAAACGAAACTGACTGACTAAACTAAAAGAAAGAGGTTTTGAATCCTTCCTGCGAAGTACTGATGTGAACTCCCTCTTAGTTAAACGGAAATCTCATTCTTTTGACAAATGACACATAATCCAAATCAAAAAAGGCAATGCTATTGTATGGGAGTATTATTTATGATATGAATGGAAAAGAGATTGGAATCGGTTTAGTTGAAACTTGCGCTTAGAAGTGAAAAAAGAAAGCATCAAATCTGAATTGCCGCGTGGGTGAAGCACCAGCATTGTAACCTATACTACCTCCACTAGTCCATTGTAATCTATACTACTTCCACTAGTCCTTATGTATTGATACTACCTCTACAAGTGCCTATGTATTGAGCATGCCCCTCCTTCTTGTTATGCAATGAGGAATCCCCTGCAGGCTTGACTTTGGTCTTAGAATGCGACTACCTATGAATAAGTCTTCTCATCTGGGGGTGATGAACCAAACGCTGTGTCTGGAACGTAAACAATCTGAGATTGCCGAATCCTTTTCTATCTTTTGAGCATAATATGAATTGTGGAATATATAGGGTATTGTTTTTATGGCAATACAGGGCCAGAGCAGGCATAACATTCTCAACTACTTGAGCCGTATTCACTCGTTCTTGCTTGGGGGTTCTTTCACTCCTTTTCAATCAGAGCAAAAATGGAACCGGTTGTGTAAGTAGTGGTTTTTGAGGTTACGAATTAGGAGTGGAGCAAGTACCTCTAGAAGGATCGATTCATTAAATACTCAATTGACTTATATATACCCATTTTGGATCTTTTAAGTAAACCAACCGCTTTTCACCGTGCAATTCCAGAATGACAATTTCAAAAAGAAAGCCGCACTGAACCAACTTACTAAATTATATACTTTGCTGGGTTGTAAACTAGCGGATTGAATGTCTATATTGGGCTATAAGACTTCTGTATCTTGCTATTAGGTAGGAGTAGCTTTCCGACAGTGTAAAGATATAACTATTTCCTTTGGTGCTTTCCCGGGTGGATAGCCTGCCTTTTCAGTAAAGTATGATACTATATTAGTTTGTAAGTTGAAAAACAAGTAGCTTATCGCACCGTTCAATTGAATCAAAGAAAGAAGCCTTCCTTTTTGGATTCTACTTTTCTCTCGAGTACCTTTTTCGATGTCCAAAATGAAAGAATAGTGCGATGTAATAGATTCAATGACAGCGTACTTCTTTCGGTCTTGCTTGATTGGATTCTTCCATGGGGTATAGAAGTTGCATGGCGCCCAACTGATTGAATAGGTTCATTTCCGATCTCAAATGGTCGAGGAGTAGGCCTTGGCAACCTTTTCTTTTCTACTGTCTTTGGGACATTGATAGAAATCTGCCCCTACGCAAATAAGTAGAAGTTACCCTGTTGAGGAGGCTCCCGAACCCAATATGGATATGTACGGGGCCCAGGCACTTTTTAGCGCTGGACTGGAGGCTTTCGTATTTATTGTATTGTGATCGATTGGCCGCTTGCTTGTGTTTAAGGCTTTTTTGACTTCATATGGTAGTAGTTAAGGTCATTTAGAAAGGGCGTCATCAAATTGAATAAGAATGAAAGCAGTGAGTTTTTACGTGCAGACATTCGTAATCTCTTGCCAAGAGTTTGATATCGTGAAAAGACAGCTTCCTTGAGTAGGAAATAGAGATCCGGAAGCTAATGGTTATAGTGATAGTGCCGGGGACGAATCTCGTCAGCTCTTAAGAACCAACAAACAACAATCGAAGCCAACCAAAGTGCCAAATCCTTATGACTGAAATTAGCATCCGAAGCAGGCAAGATAGGAGCATGAGCACCCAAAACCATACCGGACAAGCCTTGCCTTAGCCATAATGAGATCCATAACTCAGAAAACACTAAAGAATAGAAGGTGCCTATAAGCTGGAACTTTCTACTCAATAAGAAGCGACAGGTCATGCAGAGCTGAATGAAAAAAACACAGAAGATTTCTGGAACTCGGCATGATCCTTTTGAAGTTCTCCCGTACGGATTGACTTAGGAGGTTTATTAGGAACTAAGAATAGGATTCTTCCAGTACTTACAGCCGCGAGGCACTTTTAGGGCATTCTTACACTAAGAGCAATGAGTGGAGTTAAATAAGCTTATAGAATATTGATGTGTAACGCACGAGAGTGAGATTGGGATAGGTACCTTAGGTTAGCCAAATCACTATCTTCTTGTCAGGGTTCTTTTCTTTGACTAAGTAAGGAAGGAAGTAGCACCGGCGGCAGTTAACAAATATGGCGCTTTTTTGCCTATGGTTAACTAATATAGCTTTTCCTATTTGATATTCTAATAGAGCTTATTCTATTTTTTTCCTTTGAGAGTCATCAGAGAATGGGAGGTGACAATACTGAATATTCCTATTCAAGAGCAGCTCCGGACCTCTACAACGAAATGTGATATATAAGCTATAAGAAAGTACCAACAATGAATAGGCTGATCCTTTCGCTTCGGGATAAGAGAAGAGAGATACCACGTTCCTCCACTACTGTCTTCCCATTATTCATTTCTAGTATAGGGTAAGGTAGGGGGTCAATCGAGTACGGTCCGTGTTCCCTTTTTCTCTTAGTCGATAATAGAAGAGAGCTGCACAATCAATCATTGGAGTGACCGGGCATAGCAACATCCACTTCGTAACCTAAAGCAGGAAAGCAGGATCAAGAAACCCACGGACTATTGAGTTGAGTATAGGTCTCGGGAATCAGAGTTCTAAATTAGAATAGACAATTCTGGTAGAGAGGTAGGGCGCTAAGAGGGCACTAAAAGAAGAGAAGAGGTGTTCCGTGAAGTCGGAGAAGTCAGCTGTAGCAAGCAAACCGGTACTCTGCCCACGCAACTATCCAATTTCAGTATGAAGGAGAACTATAGGAGTCTTTATTGAGTATGGAAGCAGTGGTAACCAGAGTGAGAAATGGGATTCTTTTCACAAGTATTGTTCAGGTGCGAAAGGAGGCAGCAATTGGCTCTTAAAGTCGAGTTCGGAAGTCAGCTACGAGCGGTGGTGTTGGCGACTCGAATCCTATAATTTCAAACTGAATAGAATAAGAAACTGCAATGCAATCAGGTCAACATTGAAACAAGCAAATAAGATAAGGGATAAGGATATGGGGCGGGTAATAAGAAGAACTTGGATGCGATGATAGCTCTGCGCTCTCAATCAGGCAGGCGTTCAATAAAGCCTTATGGATTTTCCCTTACTTCTTCCGCTTCAGCGCTAAGATCTTATCTTGCAATCCGATCTGAATTACTTACTTAACTGCGCTAAAAGATTGGACGGGTTTACTAGGTGCAACAACTACAGTTTTAGGGCGAAAGAAAGGAAGCAGCAAGGCATTGTATAGAAGTCAGTTGGTAATATTACTAACATATATATATACAGGGGCTCGAAAGCAATTAGATACTTTGTTTCTGCGCCAAGATCCTATGTTTCCTGGTCGAGAGGAAGAAGACCATAAAGTGTAGTTCCTTGAGATACAAGCTCTATCTAGGTAAGTTGAAGTTCAAGTTCTTGTTTCATAAGCTGAGGGCCTGCAAGCACGGGAAGGAAAGTGTCAAGTAAGTAGTGACTTGGCCGGTTTACAGTGAAAGTTGTAGATGTAAGCCAAGAAAAAGTAGGAGAAGGTAAGGAAGCTGGATATAGAAGTAGAGTTCCAGAAGCCCTTAATATAGAAGTAGAGTTCCAGAAGCCCTTAATTGTGAAATAAATAAGTAACCTCATATAGAATAGAGTAACTTCATATAGAATAGAGTAACCTCATATAGAATAGAGTAACATAGAATAGAGTAACCTCGCACCCCGTGACGTGAGCTGTTTCGCCAGGTATGAGAGCTTCTTTAAGTAAACCAACCTCTGTAGTAGCTTAACTGGACTGCTGAATCTTATGGAGAAACTTGACCTTTGCTTCTAGAACATCGGCACCCCGGAGAACTCTTTAACGCACCCGCTTCAAGTGCACAATGGCTGCTACTTACTACGGCTAACGGACTAGTTTGTTCTTAGGCTTCTTCCCTTTCTTTTGCTTGTTCTCCTATTACTTTCTACCTTAACCTTAACCGACGCTTCATAGCTTTATTGCTAAATTCTGATATATCGCCGGGAAAACCATCTTATCTTACGACCGGCTTACCTAGCTTAAGAGAGTCCGTGCTTATGAAGCGATGTATACATTAGACGAGTATCCTTCTGGTCGAGGTAAAGTAGAAAGCTGTTCGAGCATTGTCCGCAGGATCAGTGATAGGCTCTAAGTAATGAGAATCTGGAGTGAGTGTCGCAGTAAGGTTTCAAGGCAAGTGTAAGCGGGAAAGAAAGAATCAGATAGGTGTTGGCGGGGATAGAAAAAGGCAAGTCGCAGAGTTCCAACACCCATAACATAAGTACGAGAGTATCTTCAAGCAAGAAATGCTCTTTTGTTACCTTATTCCATATGTGTGTGTTTCAGTTAAATGATATTATGAAATTCCTTCCCTGTTTCCCAATAAGCCCGGATCGGATCTTAGGAAGTATTTGAAGCAGTGCTAAAGGAAGCGAAGCTTATTAATGTCCTGTTCGCAAGTAAGTTAGACCCGAACTTATAAGTACTGGCACAGAGGACTTGCTCATAATTCTAAGAAACTGGACTTGGTTCATGGCGGCAGCCGAAGTTCTTACCAAAACCAAGTAGTAAAGTGGAATTCCGGAAGCACTAGGTACATTAGCCATTCGAGTTCGATAATCACTTTTTTGTTGAATGGATTTAAAAGCAAGGTGCCAAGCTCTATATTAAGTTCCATTCTTTTATTTAGAGTCAAGGGAGCAAGCAAGTGAGTGGCCGAGTCAACCAGTCATTTCTTATCGAGCGCATATGATAGATTCGAGTAAACAAAGGGCTTCCCTTTTGAATGGAATTGAACGGCTTCCCTTTTGACAAACTCGATTGGAAGTTAGGAAACAAAATACTGACTTGCTCCGGACCGGGGGGTTGACTCTGTTGTCGGTGAAGAAAGGAGAGTTCTAAAGTCAGGTGTAACTTACTTATTTATATGATCAGTGCACTCAATGATGGAATTACATTCAACAGGAGAAGAAGCCAGAGAAGCATATTAAACAGGAGAAGAAGCCAAATAAGGAGCTGGATATGGAGAAGAAAAGAATAAGGGTGAGGAAGCGGGAACAAGAGAGTAAGTAGGAGCACTAGCATTATAGTCTCCGTTGTGTGAGTTAAGTACAGTGAAGTTATTGTGGCAGAATCTAGTAAGCGCGCGTTAAGTATAGTTCCTTTTTGTGTTGTCGACGAGAGAAGAGGGTATTTGCCATTCGATCCAGTAGTTGAACAGAGGTATTATTTGCCATTCGAGTAGTTGAACAGAACAGAGGTATTACTTAGAGCTTAGAGAAATATGAGGGTACACACAGCCCGCAAAGCATATTCCTTCAGTAGAGTCTCAACTGACTTTGCGCCTAGAGAAGTATACAAGCCATCAATTGTTATTAAAGATGAAAGTTTTGAGAGTGATAAACGAGTCTTGTTTTCTATGTCTAATAATTACCGGGGATTCTAGCCAGCGGTAGGGGGAACTACGGGATTCTAGCTTGGCACTTATGTAGTTGCTTGTTGGCGGCGCGAGTTAGCACATTCCAAAGATGGATCTTCTGTAGGTCATTTTATTCCAAAGATAGAGGTTGAGGAAGTAGAGTTCCAGTTCGTTCTTATCTTAGCTATGTCGAACAGAGGTCTTACTAAGAGCAATCTCCCTACTGCATAGATTCAATTGGGGGCTAGTGCGTAATATAAGTAAGGCAACTCTCCCTACTAGCTTTGTTGTTAATGCTTGACTCACTAAACAGATGAGCAGCGCAAAAGACTATAGCACTAGGAGTTCGCAGTGTTGTTACAAGTTTCTAGCTATGGATTCCATTCTTACTTTAGTTTAGAGTGGTTAAGGGGTGCGCCTATGATAGATATGAGTTTTGGAAGCTATGAGTTTTGGAAGCAGGAAGCAGGTAGAGTGGAAAGTCAGGTTTTCTCACCCCAGGCAACTCGCTAACTTGTTCGTTTCGCATACGTAGGCACTTAGGCTATCGATCTACTCGCAGCAGAGCAGCTTGTTTAAGATGGTGCACCACTGCTTTTCAGGTAAAGTCTCAGGGCTCTCTATCTTTCTTTCTTGGGTTTTAAGAGACTGGGTTTTAAGAGACGAGCAACAGGGCAGGGCTATCTTTCCTTTTAGAGCAAGAGTCGACTCGAGGGGGCTAATGGATACAACACTGGAGACCTAACAGCTTCAGATGTTTCTCCTGCTGCAGATCTTTCTTCAGCTTCAATTCTATTCAATTCTGTTTCATTCTTCTCTTAGTATGAGCTCTATTCTCATTCCCATGAGTCACCTCTGACTTAAGGACATAGAGATACTTCGAACTGCTCCAAATAGAAAGGTTTAGCCCTCGTATAAAGACTTGTAACTGGACCTTATTACCTCTCAATGAAAGAACGAACTTCAGTATTCTTACTAACTAAACAAAGGAAGGCATACTATTGAATACCCTAATTCAGTAAAGGAAGGAGAGCAGCAGCAAATCCTTCTCTATTCTACGATCTGATCTCGTCTGTTGAAAATCGGAGTGCGTTCCCGCTTAAGAGATGGTTAATGCTTTAACGCTCTATTAGCAGTTAGAACATTATTTTGTGCTTTCCTTACCTCGCTATCAGGTGTAGGGACGAGCGAAGCGATTCTCTGGATTTGGTTGTTGTTGTTTGCTAGGTCGAAGATCGAAGACCAAGACGCATATCGGAGTTCTATCTTGATCGACGAATTATGCGATCACATGACCTAAGATTAGAGTTTGCTAAGTATTAGGGGAGTTCCGATGATTCTTGGCGAATAAGCGACTAATCTCTTAAGGGCTCTGTATAGGAACCACCCCAGTTACGAGTCATTAGGGTATTCCCCTAGCACTAAGTAGATCCCATTCTCCCTTTTACAAAGATGAGTAAGGAACTTGTAAGATACTCGTTTCTTTATGTAGTGGTAGAACATAAAAGCTTACGAGCTGCTTTCTATCATACCTTTGCTGCTTTCTATCATATACCTTTATCTAGCGGTGGAACATAAAAGCTTACGAGCTGCTTTCTATCATACCTCATTCTATTCGAGAGCCGGGGGAGAGTGCTGTAGATGAAGTCTAACTGTCCATAACTAAGGAGATAGACCCAAACTCATTCCACTGAAGCAAATGAGAGAACCTAAAGCCGTGCAATATGTAGTTAGAAGCGCGCTGTATAGCATTGAGGAGGAGCCAGAACTTATTAATTCATGGAAGCCACCATCTCTAGAAATCTGCACTAATTAATGCTCGGTCTATACTGTCGAAGGTAGATGATCAACACTATCAATTTCATAATAGAAGCAAGAGAGGCAAGTGCCAGTGATAGTTTAGTCTATCATATTCTATTCGGTATGCATCATTCTAGCTTTTGCTTATCGGGGGTTTTGGCGGGTTCGTTTGCAACCCTTGGCTTGGGAGAAAGTGTAGATCCAATCCCCATTTGCAGAACAAAGTAGTTTACAGTCATAAGAGAACTGAAATTAGAAGTACTGGTTCATCTCGTTCCATCTGCTTGCGATCCAGCAGTTGCGTAGGTTTATTCGGTGAGACCTTCACAGCGGTCAGAACCTTTGAGCTTTCATCAGTACGACTTATACCTTTCAAAGGACATACAACGCTTATCCGTCCTCACTCAATAGGAAGAAGCCATTAGCGAACAAAGCTGCTGACGAATGATTTCTCGTCTTACCATAATGATGACATGGCCAATGACTTTCTCTGGTGCCTTCTCCGAATTTAACCTATTTTCTCTGGTGCTTTCAAGGAAAACTATGATAGATACATACTGAACAGAATTGAAAGCTGGGGCTTTTGCCAGCGCTTGCCGTGCACCAAATCTTTACTTTCTACAGAACTTCAATGGGCCCCCACTTACTACATACTTTCTTCACGAATAAACATTGGACCTGCTTATTAGACCGCCCTTCCACTCTAAATAAGTCAAATGGAATAAAGAAACAATAGTAGGGTAACTCTAACTAGCCGAGGGCTAACACTGACCTTTTTGATGGTTTACTGGACCCCACGTAAGAAGAATCATCGAGAAACAGGGTTTTGTTTGTTGAAGCTTTGCTTTATCCGCCCTAGAAACACCTTCCTAATGTAACTTCAGAAAGAAAAGAAAAAAGCCATAAAGAACCACCAACTGAGAGACAGAGACTGATCATTTTGTGGTCGGGGCAGGGAAGTAGTTCGGTGCAAGCACTCGGATTAGCCTTACACTCGTTTGGTCTCGCTTTCACAACGTTCTTTGACAAGGGGCTTTACCTAGGATTGATTCTCCAAACCAACCTTGCTTTACTTTACTTTCATTTTCCATGTCCGTTGGTGGATAGCTCAGTATGTATTTTCCAATAGGTTGCCATCGTTCATCTACCAAGCCTACTTCCCTTTCTTTGGAATCAGATCAAGCATCTTCTCGAGTAGCAAAGAAAGATTTGTATTAGTTTACTCAACAAATAGACAAGCGGTATACCAGTGTTCTTTAGTTATGAGTGAAATAGGAGTTTCTAGTTATGAGCAAGTCGACCCTGGCACCCCACCCCTTTCTTTGGAATCTTACTAGCTTAATAGCTGGGTTTCCCTTTTGAATGGAATTGCACAGCTTCTCTTTTCACTGAACTTTCCATTATAAGTAAGGGCAACTCCCTTTCCTTTACGCGTAGATCAATCCTCTTACTCTCTAATTACTGTATACATATGAGACTAAACGGACACTCGATTCAACAGAGAAATCTAAAGTAGCACCCGAACTAGACTTTCCACTGACCTTACCGTTCCCGCAACAACTTCACTGTAAACCTTAACCGGATCTTAATACGCTTCTCATTCCTTGCGTTTAGACTTGGTTCCTAATACTAATCATTGCATTGCTTCTTTACTCGTCGACAACACCTTCTCTTGCTACTACTACGTCCTTTGTTCATTCGTCAACAAGAACTTTACTTTCATTTTCATACCCAAACTCAACTCATTCACACTGCGCATCAAAGCCAGAAGACTCCTGGATTCCTATAAAACTATGGAATTGGAATTGGACTATCATCTCTCGCAGAAGCATAAAGAAATGGAACTGACACCGTAGTACTGTCAACAACTCCTTTATACGCGCACTTTGTATTGATCCGCAGTAAACTAATAAAGAATTGACTATCAATGTATTAAGTAAGTATAAGTAAGTTAGGGTACGATCTACCGACCTAGTAGTAGCTTGGTGCCTTAAACAACGAGAAATCTAGGTTTACATCCCCGAGTAGTGGCCTTATGCCTGAAGCACTAAGTGAATAAGTCTCGTCTCTTTCTTTGGATGCTTGTGTTGTCTAGGTTGGTGCTTTAGTTTGAAGTGTTGGCTACGAGTATCTTTATGTTCGAGGTTAGGAGTGTAGTATAGAGAAGCTCTTGAAGAATGTCCACGTCAAAGGTGTTGGCGAAAGTGCTGTTTTCAAGTCCACTCGATAATAATCATAATAAAATAAGGGTGTTGAAGCTATAAGTTCTGTTCAAGGAGAGTTTGGAAATGCAAGTGGTGTTCGAGAAGATGGATTCTTTGATTCTTCCTTTAAGCTTAAATCTTTTCCAGTGTGACTTGACTCAACAACAGGTAGAGGTAGGATCACTATCAGCACAAGAAGCAAGGGTCTTCCTGTAAGAGTGAAGTCGTAGAGATCTGCAGAGAATAAGAACCCAGCGTTAGTTAGTTTTACAGAACAAGAAGCATCGGATAGCAAGGACAAATCAATAAATAATGGACTCTTTTTCCTTCTGGTATAGTGGTAGCGGTTCCTCAGATGATGATTTGTTGCGAGATAGAAGCTCCCCGTCGATCAAGTTTCAAATTCAGAGGAGTCACAGCGGTTCAATGGAATTCATAACTTCCACTTCAAGGTTAAGAAAGGAGAGTTGTTTCAATTAAAACCTATATTCTATTCTAAAGAGAGATATTCTTTTCCGAGTTTGACAAGGTTCAAGAATTATAAGTATTGGCCTGTTTTGGGGGTCGGGAAAGTCAGCAACTTGAAGCGTAACTCTTACTTTTGATACTTCAGCGCTTAAGTTAACCTCTTTTTCTGTAATTACCAATATTCTTTTCTATACGAGATTAAACTAAACAAACAACAAACTCGACTCGCGTTATATCATCGGCGAAAGATAGGGGTCTCATAAAGAATAAGGTAAAGAAGATAGATTAGAAACACGATAAGAAGCAACTGATGGATTCGAAGAGCAATCAGAAACAGTGCGAGTAAAGACTATAGGAATGTAAGCGGTAAAGAAAAGAGTAGATGTAGAGGAGGGTGCTGCTGATTCTCTTTATTAATATTATGGTTTTCTAGATACGACAACACTCGATGAAACACAAGATGAAATAGATTCAATACTTGCACCGACGTAAAGTAAAGCACCTGACCAGAACTCTTCTACGCCGCACTGATACCAGCACTCTAACCCTAACTTATACTTTCTGCTTGCAGTTGATTTTCTACTTCTTGAGCAACACCATTAATAAGTCTGGAACAGAGTAGGGCCATGAAGAGATTGTAGTGTGCCGATAGGCATCTTAGAATGGAATGTAGCAACAGAGCACTAGGGTAGACTTTCCAGCTTAGAATTCTGCTCCCGCTTATGATCTTTATCCTACTCGCTTCATCATTAAGATATTATTACCTAACCCATACTTGAAGGGCACTTGAATCTATCGCCTCTTGCTCCCGTTAGTGCTTACTTGCCTGTAAGATAGTTGAACATTGCTGAAACTCCGTTAGCGCCTTGTTCAAATGTAATGGAATCCATCGAGCTATGAACTCAGAACATCTAATCCAGCTATGAACTTCCCTTTGCTTTACCTCTGACATGCTACTATAATTGACTAATGTGTATATTTGTTGTGCTTAAGGTACGTAATTTAGCGCATTAAGAATTCCACTATCAGGGGTCGAATTGAAGAATCTAGTTTCATAGCCCAGAGCACATACAAGGTTGGGTTAAGAGCACATGGTGGGGTTGGTGACTCATATAGATCTATGAAACCAGAGCTAATTCTTCTCCAGCATCTGATCTAATTACCAAGTTAGTTCTATAAAGCATCCCTTTCTTTTGAATCTAAACACAAGCAACTGCACATGGTTAGTGACCCTGCTTCTATTAGACCCATATGGCAAATGATTATGTCACTTCTGATCCAACTCTTGATCTTGTTCTTTCAAAACTCCCCTACTTGACACTTGCTACTGGAGCGGTTAAGGCAATAGGAAGCTCAGCGCGAAAGGAATCAAATAAAAGAAATTGGAAAAGAGAAAAAAAGCCGGCCAAGACACGAGGCAAGTAACTACATGAAATTCATTATTCTTTTGCTGTATAGTCAAACTTCTTTCTATTTGCTTTTGGAAATGAGGTGAAAAACATGGAAATATGGCGATGCGTAACACAAGGTTTTGACTACCCTATTGATTTGATTGATTTCCTCTCTTCTTGTGTCCAGTTGATGCTGGTACTTCCCCTGCTAATGAACCAGTTGATGCTGGTACTTCCCCGGCCAATGAATGAGCGGTGACACTTAAAGAATGAGCTTAACCACTTTCAGAATGCTCCTCGGGACAAAACCTTATCGTTGTTGCTCGCCGCCCCCACCTCACTGAATGACCCGCGTAGACTTACTTAATGGTCGATCGCAGAATGAGCGGTGTTACGACAAGAACGAGTGGTGAATGATTGCTCGCTCACAGGTCCGATGGTCGCCTCTCAGATTAGAATGATTGGGAACATCGTTTTGCTCACAGAAGGAGTGTGTGCACCAACGACCGAGAACGAGTTAATGGTCGATCATAGAATGAGTGATGTTACACAAGAAAGAGTACCTCGCGCCAATTACTAGTCAAGTGGTAAAGTCTTTATTTGAAGCCTATGACTACTGCAGTAAAGAATCTACTATTTTGGCCATAATCATCCAGGTAAACTTCTTTTCCCATGCTTACCGCAACACTTTCACCTCTCTCTACTGATTGACAACATTGACAACACGCTTCAAAACCAATAGTGGATTCTAGAGTCGACTCTTCCCCAAACTCTACTCTAAGTTAAGAATGGAATTGATTCTCTCGAGCAAGCATCTACTTCATGGAATCTTTCTTGCTACTAGTATAAATATCAATAAACAACCTCTGAAACCGTAACATAACTTTCCTTTAGAACAGGCTATTCTCTAAGATATGATGAAACTCGAACTAGGCGAACAGGAGCAGAACAAGTGGACTTTCCAGAGCAGCTTATGAGAAAACGAATTGACTTAGGTATGTAATCAAAGGCCAGTACTATCTTCTATTATGACCGGAACTCTGCTTTCTTTCCAGCTTACTTGCCTTCCCTTTACTCTCAACTGTCTTCATCTGCAGAATTCTCTTTGCGCATTAGGAGCAGTACTTTAGGCAACACAACACCTTTCCTTACTGCTGATCGCTTTTTCCCCGCTGTTGATTCTATTAGCCGATGATCTAGCTTCTGCTTCTTCACTTGTCTACTTTTCGCTTGATGGTTTAATTTCATCATTTTAGAATCTATCTGACTCAATTCCATAATTACCCAATATGATTCTACACAAGCAAAGCAAACACCCTTATTTATCGCGGAAAGGAGCTTCAACGCCAAGGCCGGCCCAGTACTATATTCCTTTTCTATATCGGCTTCAACTTATTTATCTTATTTTTCCCCTAAAGTTAGGATTCTATTGTATACTTAGCACCTGAAGATGAAGACAGGAACTAGTAAACTAGCTTAGGCGAACTCCCATTCAACAAGCAAGGTAGGAACCAGCAAAAGCAAGGACAATAAGTCAAGTTACCAACCATAAGTCGACTCAAACTCACGTAAGTGCTTCATTAGATGGAAGTGTTTAATATGACCTGCTGCTTTATCTGCTCCTGTGCCTTCTGGAACCAGACTTTCCACTTCTATTGCATAAACTCAAGGTTGAAATGGACTGTCTTACTCAGCTGGCTACCTTGCTGCTTACGTTGATTGTGAAATTCCAGTATTCATGGCGTCAGGAGCTAATAAATAAAGTATCCTGTTTCAAGTCAAGTTTGAGTGAAATCCCTTGTGAAAGTGAAAGAATCATTTGAAATGCTTTGTTGCCCCCAAGTATGCGTGCGATAAAAGTCTCTAATATACGTGTGAGAGAGGTGATTGTCCAAAGTCGTAGATATCTGAAGCATAAGCTGTATCCAGAGTAGGAGCGGGGGAATAAACAAGTGAAGAAGCAGTTAGGTAACTGAATTCCATCAGTGGTGCTCTATAGAGAAATAATCTCTTTATTTGTTTCCTTTCTTCCATGTCCTCTTTCTTTTGCTTTTGCTATCTTCATTCTTGTAGAGTTGTTATAGGCCTAAGCATAGTGTTTTTCTAGGAACAAATTCATTCGTTGATCGATTATAGGTATTCAATGAGAGGATCTTTCAGCTATTGAGTCTAAGAACATATGGCTTAAAGGACACAAAAGTATACCCTCACTTTCTCCTTTTCATAAGAATTGGAGAGCTAAGTAAACCTTGAATTGAGTTATCCACTAGCCTGTAGTTGTGCTTCTGCTCTTGCCTCCTCCGTACAGTTGTTGAGCGGTATATGCTTTCTTACTGCTCTGTTTAGTAAGTATCTGCTTTGAGTCGGTATCTTGGCGGTAGAATAGTATAAGAACAAGGTAAAACAAGGCTATTTAGAATTTAGTAATCCATAACCCATAAGTAAGCGAGGAAATATTCCATATTTTGTAATCAAACACGGAGAGAGGTAGGCAAGGGAACCAACAAGTGCAAAGTGAAGTTCATGAGTGGAATCGTACTCAGATGCAGAGCTGAAGTCATGAGCTGGATCAGAAGATGTAGAAGAAAAAGGAACTGAGTATAAATAAGAAGCAACGGAATCCTTCGTTCAAGTTGAAGTTGCAAAAGAATAAGACCCTATTGGCTTTTACGCTAAGAGAAGCATCAGCTGTATCAGAATCCGTTCGATATCTCGGTATTGGAAGCCGAATATCCTATTTCTTTAGCCTGAATGTCCCGCTCTAGCAAGTTAGGTTATTGAGTGAGGGTCGGCAGGGGTGAGGAAATGATGGTTCCCTTCTTGTTAAGTAAACTCTAGAACCTGCTAAGTTCTATCTCATTCAGCACTAACGGGAGCTTCATAATAAAGTAAGTCCTGTCTTTTACGTCAGTGAGGCGGTAACGGGAGTCTTTGTTGGTTGCGAGTCTAGGTTTGGTACGAGTAAGTGTTCTTCCTATATACCTATATAAAGAAAGAGAAGATCTAATTTCGGGTAGCTGAATACCAACTGCATAAGAAATCAAGTCTCTCGGGAGAAGGGAACCTGCAATCAGATACTCTGGTTTTCGCTCTAAGGATTCAGCATGAGTTGGGGTGGGGCAATCAGATCCTCTAACTCGGTCGGAAAGATTCAATGAATTGTATATTATATAGGTGATTGGCTTTCCCTTTGCTGGCAAGTCAGCTGCCTATTTTTGTGTTGGTGCTTACGCCCTAAGTAATAGAGAAAGAAGTGATTGGCTTTCCCTTTGTTATCGGTTATGCAAGTAGAGTTCAAAAGTCAAGGATCTTAAGATAGATCTGAAAACTGTACAAGTAAAGTGGAGTTGTGGTGCTAAGTCGTAGAGATATGGATCAAAAGCAGAGGAAAAAGAAAGCAAGATATTAATTCAATCTCCAGTAATAGTATCCATAAATCCGCAGTACACTTGACCTTGCATATGATCCTTATCCTTATTCTGTTTATGATCCAGCATCTTATCAAGTAGAAAAGACAGATTGAAACTTTGAATTCAACAAGAGCAGAATCACTTGCTACTGACTTGTGAACAGTCCATTCCTTTTTTTCAATAACATTCTTTCCTTGCCTTCTCAAACACCCGAAAAGACTTGACGAAAACAGGACATGCTCCTGACTCCTTACTTGAAACTTTCTCCGTTAGCGCAAGGGCTTAAAGGTACCCGTGAAATTACTTATTACTATCATTCATATACCTATAAACTATGACTCTGAGACTAAGGCTAAGGCCTACTTACTATATTGATGGAACGAAGCTACCTCACGTAACTATATCTTTTGTATTTTTAGAAAAAAGAAAGGAGCTTATTATCGTTCAATACCTCTTATAAGCAAGTAGAAGACTCACAATTGACACATAAGAGTTGAGGCCAGTAGCGAAAGTCCTAGTTCCAAGTTTCAAAGTATTTGTATTCTTCCCTTTTGTTTGTTTTCATACTTATGCTCCTGCTTCCCAGGCTAACTACTTTACATAACTTTCTTTCTTTACTTTAACAGCTGCATCCGTGGCAATACCAATAAGAGAACTGAGCTGCCATATAGAATACTAAAACAAGCAAAACGAAATTGAGCTACTGATAACAAGGCTATAACTCAAAAGTACAAGAGCGAAAGAAGCAAGTAGGAGACTCCAGGCAAGGAAAGGTAGACTCAATCTAGGTTTGATGCCAGTGGTTAAAGGATAGAAGTTAGTCGTTGGGATGAAAGAAAATAATGAAGCTATGAGAAGCGTCGGGAAGCTAAGGTTTAAGTAGAAAGGTGAAGTAGTAGAGTAGGCCAAGCCGATCACAATCAGATGAAAAGGAAGCTGTGTGTGTTGTTACAAGTTCTATACCATGCAAAAGAGAGATCCAATTCCGTACTTTTTGTAACTTAAAGTTGAGTTCGGCAAAAGGGAAGCCAAGTCCCAGTAATATTATGAATATATAGGGATAGGGATGCAGTGTTAGGTTTCAAAATCTCTATCTTGGTAGGCGTTATCAAATACTCCTTCCTTCAAGTTGAGTTTGCCGTTACGTGTTGAGCCTGCAAAGAAAAGAGCCTGCAATTCAACAAAGTAAGGAAAGGAAACCGAATGCTCATCTATACACGTAGCGGAAAAGTAGAAAATGTCATCGTATCGTACTCAGAAGAAGAGTCAAAAGCATCAACAGTAAAGTCAACTCGATAATCAGCATCAGCAGGATCGAGATCTTTTAATCAAAAGTAAGCTTAAGCAGAAAGTGCAATTACTAGTTTGTGTTACTGGTTGACTTGACCAACTATATAGATATATATAATAGAATATTGGTAAGTTCATTCTTTGGCTTGTTCTGGTGTTCCAGCAATATAATAAGCTGTATACAATCAGTCAACTGCTATCGGGTCTTCAAGTAGAGAGTCGTCGGGAGTAAGCTCATCAATTGCATTCTTAACGTTAAGTAAAGTGGAGGTGGGCTAACGACCAGATGCAGTTACAACAGAATCCTAAGTGAAGTCAAAAAGTGAGTTGAACCAATTCCATTCTAAAGAGAATCACCAAAACTCGAGAAACCCAATGCCTTGTTTTTAGTTTGTTGTTTGTTTCTGTGTTGTTTGTTATCTGTTGGCAACAATGAATTGAACCCTGATGGCTCCTATTAACTTAATTAAGATTGATGACTCTGACTCCGAGCCCTACTATTAAGCTTTAAGCTAGGGATTAAACTCATTTTCGGGAGCTCCACTAAAAAAGTATATAGTAACATGGGTCCAAGCAAGTATTGTTTTTGTCAACTGTAGCTCGACCAGTACTAATAGATTATTACCCTAACTCAATAACCTAACTTGCTCCAGCTCGCTTCCTCACATCTTCTCTCCTACTCAGGGTATAGCTTCATAACCGACAACAACCCCGAATAATAATACCTTTTTCTTTCTTACTTACTAGAAGGGCCTCTAAAGCACCCTCGCACCAACACAATAAACTATCTCGTCACCAACACCGGAACTCCCGGCTTCTATCTCAATACCCGGCAAAGCATCCGAAATTAGAAGTACTGGACTTATAATTCCCGACCTGGCTAACTTGAATGAAGATTTGAACCTAGCAACAACTTACTAGAAGGGCTCCTGGGTTTGATGCAACAGGTTCCCCACGCTTAAGAATGAAGCCTTTCACCCATGCCCTTGAATCCGCCCTTTCATTCCAATTCTTCTCTTTCAGGATGGAGTTGAACTCTATACCTAGCCTAGTTATGTCTTGGTGGTTGGCAAGAAAGAGGGAAATTAATACTTTTCGCCCGACAGGGAATGGGTACTTTTTGGCCAGTAGTTGCTTGGCCCAGAGATTCAAAAGAAAACTTACACATGGAATTCCATATTTCTACTTTGATTCTTCTATTCCTTCTGTTAGTTCTGACTTGAGAGTTGAGTGATGTATGGCGTACTTCAATTCTTTGACTATTTAGTGTCATTCTATGTCTCCTTTCTTGTTTGTCTTCTGCAACTATACTAGTTCAATTCGAACCTCTCTTATTGCTTACCGTTCTTTTGCTAATGAGTTGACTTCTCCTCCTGTGTGTTAGTCCACCTATTCTTATTCATATACCCATAAGTTCATTCTCTGACTCGCCTACTTGCTACCCATTATTCTTTGACACTCACTGGACCATCGTTCTTTATCGACACCTTCTAGCCTGTATTATACCATCCACTTAGATTAGTATTAGATAATTAGTATTAGATAGATTTGTATTAGTTTACTTAGGCAGATATCCCAACTCTTTCTTCTTTTATTGAATCTTATTGTTCCTTTCTTTCTTTCTTCTTGTTCTTGCCTGTGCTGTGCCGTTGCTTGTTGGGATTCAACTTGAACTGGAGTTAGCGAGTTAACCCCATGCCTCCGATCCTGATCTTGTTTCATCTCTTTCTTTAAGCAAAGGGAAAGCCAATTACCGAACCAACACTCGCACCCGAACTCAACACTTTAAGGTCGTTCCAGCCTCTTACCCTAACCGGCTTAGAATCGAGACCTCTGTAAACTAGAACTATGGCTCATCTCTTGCTCTTGAAACTAAGTAAGATCTTGAAACTGCTGAAATTCCATTCTAAAGTAGTAGCTTGGCCGGGATTACTTGAGAACTGCGGATGATCTGGTAGACTTTCCTCCTACTGGGATTCCATGATAAGTAAGGGCAACTCCCTTCCTTCCTGTTTAAGAGAGAGATCCTACTTCCTGTTTATAATAGAGAGATCCTACTTCCTGTTTATAATAGAGAGATCCTAACAGTTCCACTTCCGGTTGCAGATATATAAGTGGCACAGGACTTGCTCATGAAGCTATACCGTAAGCTTAGAGTCCAACAGTCATGGAATCTCTTGCCTATTGGAAAGAAGTACTGGCGTTAAAGCACTTACGGAGTTAAGAAATGGGGAATAAGAAGATGGATTCAAAGCGGGATCATCAGTCGAAGTCGAATCGATCGAAGCAGTTAATGTTGCAAGCAAGCCTCAAGAAGCAGTTCAATTTGAAAGGCGTTAGCGAGCGGAGAAGCTTAATGCATATTCCTGCATTCCGGAAGTATAGAGTCTATTTGAGTGCTAGTGTTGCTTGAAGAATGGAATTGTTACACCTCTTGTATAAAAAATAGGTAATATTCCTTCCTTCTTCTTTATAGGCAGGTGGGTGGGAGAGATTCATTATTTGTTGACTTCAGATCAACTACTGAAGTAAAGTAGCCAGTTCCAGTTTCAAGATAAGGATCAGAGGGATAGATCTAGCGCATTAGACTAATAAGTACTAGTAATAGACTAAGAATAGGGTACTAAGAGGGTAAGTAACAAATGAGATATATGGACTAAAAGAGGAGCAGAGCAAGCTATCTTATAGACTAAAAGAGGAGCAGAGCAAGTTATCTTATAGACTCAAAGAGGAGCAGAGCAAGCTATCTTCGGTCCTGTCCTTCCTTTGCTGAATACCAATCCAGTAGTCTTGTTGTGCAGAGTAAGAAAAGCAGTAGATGCCACTGGTTGTGCAGAGTAAGAAAAGCAGTAGATGCCTGTAGCTAGTATTTCATCTGAATAACTCCTTTTCCAATGAGAGGAACTTACGGTCTATGCATGAATTGGCTCACTATACCAAGAGCTTAGGTCCGGTCTCGTAATATTGAGGTGGATTAGCTTCTCAACTAACCTTTAATAGGCTCTAGTATAAGTTCTCCTTCTTCACCTTAGGCTCTAGTAGAAGTTCTCCTCTGCAAAAGATAAGCCAAGACAGTAAGTAAGATTCCAAAGAAAAGGAAGCAGGGCGAGGAAGGTAGATGAGAGTAGAATGACCTGTTCAACTAAATGATGCTTATTCCCTTTCCACTCCAATCCAATAAGTGTTAGCGGTGCGAGTACCTTTTCTAGTGCTGTCGGTTCTTAAAGTATAGTTGGAGCAATTATATCTTCTGCTTGTTCAGGTGTTTAAGCGAGAGTGTAGTGTCAGTGAGTGGGCAATCATCTGATATACTAAAAGATTAAGCTACAGGGAGTGTCAAGAGCAAGTCTATTTCATTAGGTTAGGCAAAAAAGCATTATTAGAGCATTTGTTGGTTTTAATGGTGGATTTTCCATTAGCACATAGTTTACCAAGGCTTAAACGACGCAAAAGCACATATACTTTCTGTTTCTGTCCTTGTCCTTCTTCATCGCCCAGCAGAGCTGCTATTCTATACTAGCCTCTGGAGCGGTGTTGTCTCCCCGAAAGTAGGCTTTTCCTTACTTTCTCACGGGAACTGTCAACGCCCTTTCCATACTTTAGAACATGAGCTGGTGATTCCACTTGGTATTCAACTCGCCCTGGACCTTCTAGTAATTCCAATTCTCCAGGCCAAGCAACGGCAAGAACTTACTAGAAGGGCAAGTCAGAATGAAGTGATAGTAGCCATAGGTATAGTTGCCCGAGCCAGAGAGGAGCCAGCCTCATTCCGTTAAGTTCATAGTTGCCAGCCAGTTATTATAAGTTCTGGTAGTGTTCATCCATCAGCTAGCAGCGCTAGTGTTCATCCATCAGCAGTAAGTCAACTCTCTTCTTTAGTTCCATACCAGGCTCCCTGTTTCCTTGCCCACCTCTTTTCCTTGGTCAACTAATACAGTTAGGGCTCCTATACTTATTGCTCATTCTTATGTTTCTTACCTTGGAGTTACATTCTTACTTGTCCTTTACTAGTTCTATTCTTGAATTCCTTATTCCTAGGTGAGAGTGCAATTCCTCACTGAGCTTCTTTCGACTTAAGATAAGGGTGATTTATCAGCCCGCCAAGACACTACTAAAAGGACAGATATAGTAATAGACTCCACATAAATACGTTCCATAACGAGTTGTTCCTAGTTATGTGCTCGCTGTCGCTAAAGGAAAGGGCTGCTAATGTTTTAGAGTTCAATTGAAGCTATACCGACTCAGTACCGACACTGTATAAGAAACCTTACTAAATGATATATTCTCCTATTAATGATATATTCTCCTATGAAACTGGGGATTCCACGACTTTCCCTGTGTTTAGCACCCGACCAGAAGAGCCTACACCTGAACCTCTATCCTATACCTATGGCTCCCCACAGGCTCCTGCCGCGCAGCTAACGTAGTTGTTTGGCCCTTCCCACACCGACACAAGACCAGACTTGACTTGAGATCTGTAGTTTGATACCTGCATTTGGCTCCCGAACACATAGCAAGTAGGCGCCAACTACTAACCAAGCTACTACTACTAGGTCTTATAGGCGTCGGAGAATTTATACCTCTGGCAACTGGCAACTATGAACTGAATTAGGCTCTCTTCTCTTCACTCAAAACAGCTAATTCATGAAGTCTTACTCTTTTCCTTCTTTCTCTTACTCTGATCCTTCTCTTGCTTATAAGTCATACTCTTCTCCTTCTCAAGCTTCTCGGTATCAAAACCTTCTTTCTCTGTTCTGTGAATCCCGAGTGGAATCTGTTCTGGTTCTCAAGTAAGGGCAAGTAATTAAGTTCTAGGGAAGGAAAGAAATCAAGTGTAGTTAGAGTGCAAAGAGGTGTATGAAGAGCGGCCCTTTAGCGCTTTAGCTCCCTTTAGCTACACTGTAGTAGTTACTTGGCTAATAGTTTCTTTTCTGCTTGCCGGGAATTGGACTCTCGAGCATCTAATCAAACCTCTGATTTAGTGAAGTCCAATTGCTAGCGCATTCTAAGAAATAGTAGAATAGAAGGAAGCATAGATCTAGCGCATTAGGTATAAGAATTAGGCTCAGGGCCCTAATACATAATTGCTAGCCAATGAAGTAAGAAATAAGGAATACAGTTTAGCCGACTAGCCAGATTAATAATCTGCCCTTCTAGTAAGTTGTGCCTCTCTTCCACGCGCATTCAATGATTTTGTTGTTGCAAGAGGTTTCATTGCCCGAGGTATTCTATCAGATAGTTTCCATAGATATAGGAATCAGATAGTTTCCATAGATATAGGATCAAGATCGGATGCCATAGATATAGGAGACAGATCGGATCCTCTCGACTTACTCAACACTCTCAAACAAAGTATAGGTCTCGAGCTAGAGCTAGGTAAGTAAGTAGAGGCACGTGTAATAAAGAGAGTTCGGGTGTCAACTACAAGCGGAAAGGATGGAAATTACTAGAAGTCCAGTTCTAAAGTAGGGTTATGGCGTGGGAAATTATGCTCTTGTTGTTGGCAAAGGTGAGGAAGCTGGGTTAAGGTCAGTTGCTAGGGAATTTGTCACAGCAGGAAGATGCAACTATGGAATAAACAGAATCCTGGGAGTAGGCGTGTATTGAACTTAAGTACGTACTGGCTGGAATTATAAGTACTGGTTTTGAGTTAGGAGTTCATTTCCGTAACTTATAATAACTTGCCTAAAGGGTGTTTCAACCTTAAGTAAAGTAAACCAGCAAGAGCCGGGTAATTGAGTCTGCATTTCTTTCATCAACAGGATAGGCGTAGAATGGGAAGGGCTGACTCCACTTATTTACTTACTTGCTTGGTCTCGCTGCCTTCCCGCACGCCTGGACGCTTTATAATCTCGAGAACCTTTGAAAACCCCCGGAATTAGAAGTACTGGACTTGACTCTTTGCAAAGTAGTCTATCTTGATTGTAGTTCCTTCTATTCCTCTAGAAAGAATCATAGGGGTATTAAAAACCGATGCTTCCTTGGCCGTGTGGAACATGGATTAGCATTATGGAATTCCTACAAGTGATCCGACTGTAAGAAGTGTTATATGAGGACTTCGAGATCAAATGGAGAATCTTTCTTTCCATTCCTCGTGAGCCACTAATTTCTCCTAAAGATTCAATGAAAGTTATTTTCCTCCTTTTTCCAAAATAGTCGACGGAAAATTCAATAAAGCACCATTTGGATACTTCGAATAAACTGGAGTACATATAGGATACACCTGTGCGAAAACCTTTGATCGAGATATCTTCCAAACTATGAGGGTCTTTGCTCAGGATCTTATTCCCCCGGTGCGAAAGCAGTTGGTTCCGTAGTTTGAGAATTCTGCTAATCCCAAGTACTCCATATCCATCATTGCATATAAGTATATAAAATAGAAAGAGGATAAGGCATGACCAGAAGAATTGTGTAAAAAAGGTGAATTTATCTAGTTGAGGCATTCTTATATGAAAAATAACCCTCCTGACTGAAAAAGACTCCTTCCTCTCTACTAGTGGTAAGTGAATCACTCTATTTGGTAAGTGAATCACTCTAACTTACTAGAAGGGAACAACGAATAAGGGCAGATTCTTCTGGCTGAGACCACTCGACCGATATATCTCAGCTATCCTGCGCGGTTCCACTCAAGAGTTGAATCTCCCTACAAAGAGAAGAGCGTTCTTGCTCAAGTTAGCGAATGATCTCTTGCTTGGTTTCGCTGATGCACTTCCATTGAATTAGAACTCAAAAGAAAGGAGTATGATGCCATTGAATGCTGCTGCCATAACTGGTTAAGAAAATATGCTTTGCTTTCTCCATAATGTGAGAATAGATAGGGCACATACTATTCCAAATCTAAGAGAGCGCGGTCGACCCTCTAGAGCTGAACGAAGACAACGATCGAGGGAATTTATGGGAAGAAAAAAAAGGCGATGAAAGCCCATAAAAAACGAGTATAAGTTATAGGATTTACGGGTGGAATCACTATATTCAAATAGAGCTAGTAATTAATTCTATCCAAATTCTTAATGAGCTACATCTACATATAGTTTAGAATGGAGCAGCCGGTTATTAGAAGTTCTGGTTTCGAGTCTCTTGCGAACAAATTGAATCCACTCAGGGTATCTCTTTGTCCAGGAAGATGGAAATACCTGTCGAGAAGCTGACACTCACTAGGTATAACATACGTTGGGCTTTGTACTTCGGCCCCTGAGAATACTCATCAAGGTGACAGGATTCGAACCTATGGCCCTCTGTACCCAAAACAGATGCGCTGACCAGACTGCGCTACACCTCGTTTCAACATAGGAACATATGGCCGATCAATAAACTAAGTTGCCCACCCACCCCGCTTTGGGCACAGGGACGCGATAACCACCTTAGGAAATCTGCCTCCAAGCCTCTTGAATTCACTTGTCTTCCTTTATCCGGCTCGCTTTGGCTAGTGTGCTTCATCCAAAAAGCCCGCTTAGAAGTGGATTCGAACCACTGACACAAGGATTTTCAGTCCTTTGCTCTAACCATGCTGAGCTACCTAAGCATTAGTGTTTTCTCGTCCGTGAAATGGTCGAACGAATTATTCCCCTTCGGGAGATTTTGGGTCACCCGTCCTTTCTTTCTCTCGATAACTTTGGGGATCGCTTTTGGTTGATGGTTTTGCCAAACTAAAGGAGATCTTGACTATTAATTGGGAAAGTGAACATAGAAAAAGAGAGTATACACACACATACACACACACACATTATTGACAAGAGTATCCCACTTAACTAACGTAACGTCAACTCATCACCAGGCATCGTATGATAAGTAGTTGATTAATTGGTTTGATAAGTACTATTTATAGGGCGAAGTAATTACTAGAAGTGTTAATTGGCCCTTAATTAACACTAGAACTATTTATAGGGCGAAGTTAGGAACCCTTAATTATAGAATAAGGACAGAGGCATAGGGCAAAGGGCGCGTCGTGAAGGCGGTTGGCTAGACCTTAAGTGAAGCTCCTTGATAAGGTTGTGCACTCAATGAATAATAATAAGAAAGAAGAAAAGAACACACTTTTTGACACTTACATCTTGTTTGTTGAATAGCTGTCTCTTATACTTATTTAGTATAGTAGCAAATCACTGTAAACTGTAAATTAGGAACTCTTCTCTTTATGACGAAAGGACCTTCTCTCGGCCTTGAGGCTATAGCAAGCAAGCAAGACCCCTAAAATGCAAAGCCATTTTCCAATAAAGAGTGAGTGATAGAAATCCATAGAAAGAATTGAGCAGATACAGAAAAGAGAAAAGCAAAGTTGACCATCCAAAGAAGCTTCAAAGGAGAAACCATAGCTGTTAATATTGGAAAGATTTGTTTATGTCTAATGTAAAAAGGACCCCTGCCCCCCAAAAGTAGAGGAATGATTGGCAAATAGTACTTGCCACGGCCGTTATGGCTCTCGCCTTAGGAATAGTTTGTGCCCGGCCCTTTCTATTCAGTGAGTAGGGATGGATTCTTCGCGAAATAATAGCTTGTTCCCCTTTTTCCATTAATGAATTTATTGCCTTCTATCGGCTGAGTAAAGAGTTTCGCTCGTCTCGTATGTTGGCCTTCTATTGGCTTTTCAAAGTGTTGAGTTTCGCTCATCTCGTATGTTGGCTTTCAGAAAGGTTTGCTTTTGCCGTGAAGAGTTTAGGCTCGTGTCGAGGAGTATCATTGCTTTGGAGACTTGGTCTTGACTTAAGTACTGGTGAGTGAAAGAGTTGATGCTAGTGTGCGGGCTAGGAGATTCATTAATGGTGTGGGATATGGGATAGTTTAGGCTAGTCTCAGGGAGCCTTTTTCTGATCTTCAAAGTGCTTGTTCAGGAATATACTATTATTATATTATATTCTATCTATTAGTAGGATTATTATTATTATTATATGATATTAGATTATTATGATTGATATTAGATTATTATGATTATTATTCTATTATATTATTATGATTATTATATGATATTAGTAGGAATGACTTCTTCATCGTCCATGATGATGAACAGGGTATACTACATTTCCGTATACTTTATCGATTACGTAGGGGCCTTCCCATTTGGGCTCTCTCTCACTTTCCCCGGGTCCTTTGGTTCATATATCATATAATAATAGGCCTTCATATCATGAGGACACTACTTGAAATACTCCCTTCTTGAAAGAGCATAGTCTTACCCGGAAGGCCGTATATTGACTTTCTAGATCTCTTAGTTTATAGATCTCTTAGTTGAACATTCCGCTTCCTTTCATCGATAGTTGAGAGCTCCGCGAATCTGGTATTATGGCGCTTTACTCTTCAGTGGCCGGTTATTATAAGTCTGGCCGAAAGAGGTCTTTTTCACTTAGAGCCCATGTACTTAAGTTCGGGTATTATAAGTTCTGGCATGTAGTTCCTTCCTTTCTGTAAAGCATCTTCCCAAACCGAGTACCTTGACCTTCCCACCTCTCTGCCTTATCGCTACAGGATCAATAATTCAACCCAGAGAGGGGCGATGTGAATTGAGCTTCTGCTGACTCCCACAGAGAGATTGAATCCCCTACGAGAGATAAGCCTGGGCCTGCCTAGATATGTAATTCCCTCGGAATGGGAGAAAGAAGGAAGAGCCCTCGCCTCATTGTTCGCTCAACCTGACGAAGAGAGAAAGGATGAAGAGGACAGGACGGATAGAGCTGTGTCTAGAGGTGAGTTAAGGTTCAAGTGGTTGGGCAAGTATTTATAAGTTGCGAAGGAAAATCCTATTATTGAAAACAGCTCCTACTAGACAGATAGGCAATGATCTGATCTCTCTCCCTCCAGAGAGATGCCTTCCCACGAAAAAAGCAGTATAGATAGGTCACTAGATTCTTTTCTTCAATTGCTTCTATTCCTTTCCCCGATCAAGAGAGAGAGTGCACCACAGCTATTCCGATCTCTCGCCCATTCCTACAAAGAAGGGGAGCTCTTCTAGATAGGGTAAATCCACGCAACCGGAAGCTTCCAATCCCCATAATTCTAAGTTGGCCCTTACTTCATTTCTCCTTCTAGTTTACTACTTCATCCACTCGCCTAAACAACCCCAACTACTGAGAGAGATTTCCCTGCCCCAAAAATAGGAAAAAGAAACGCAAAAGAAACGATTAGATTGCCAGAGAACAAAGCAAGCGTCGGACCTAGTACTAATAAGTAGTGGGCGTTCGGCCTATAGGAAGGAGCTTTAGAAGCGAGAGACAGATTTATTGAGGAAAGGAAGCACTAGCCGAACCTAACTTTGCTTAGCGGGCCAATTAATAAGTTCTGGACCCAGTTATACGAGAGAAGTACGAGCTTAGCGGGCTAGACTAAACCCAGTCATACGAGAGAAGATGGGATTAATTAACAACTTATGTTTCAGAAAGAAGCTAATCACCTAAGATCAGATAGGCTCTAATCAAGCGCGCCGGTTATTATAAGTTCTGGCTACAAACGAAGCCAGAGAGCTAACAAAGCAAAATAGCAAGCCACTTATTATAAGTTCTGGTCCCCCATCGAGAGAGAGGACAAAGAATACATCCCAGCTAACAAAGACGGATTCCCCCATCGAGAGGACAAACCGGTTATTATAAGTTCTGGCCAGCTAACAAAGCAAAATAGCAAGCCGCTTATTAGAAGTTCTGGTCCCCTATCGCCCTACAAAGAGAAGGTTAATAAAGCACTTCTGGTAAGAAATAGATGGAAAAGAAAAGAGCAGATTGAGGGAAGAAAGGTGGAAGAACGCAAGCTAATAAAGGCGTCGCTTCTCTACCCGACTCAATGGTAAGATTGAGACATAAATAACGGGGAAGAAGACCTGTCCAATCGACCTAGAGCTCCAAGTAGATATTAGTCGGATACACACCTAACCTAGAGAAAGGATTTTCTAAAGTTCAAAGCCGTAAGTTAATAAGTCACTTATAATTACTGGACTTATAATTTCAAGCAACCTAAAGGATAATGCTGAAAGATTGACCAAAAGAAAGCATGGAAGGGTTGTGATTGAATGAATTTCCTTTCTCAGACAGCAAGCATAGAAATGTGATTCAAGTCCTCTGCCAAGAAGACACTTACCTTCCCCACCCCAGAAAAGCAGATAAGTTCTTCCATTTGGCATTAGTTCTGTATCGACTGAGCTTTCGGATTTAGGAGGCAGCAGGAGCTCAATTACATAGACCCTAACCCGGATAGTCGGCCAAAACCAGTACTTGCCCCTATTTCTTAAGTCTTGCGGTTTAACCTGAAGGATAAAGGAAAGGAGTTTTAGTACTATCAGGTAATGAGGCAAATTCTATGCGGCAGGTACTTAAGTTCGGGTATTATAAGTTCTGGACTTATCATTTTGGGTGCTTTAATTCTAGGGCAATAGGTTTCGAAGAAGGCTTTTTAGTGCCATCACTACAGATTGGATTTGCTAGGGTATTATCTCTTCCGCAGCTTTCGTCGAACCCACCAACTCTCTGATCTATCTTTCTCGGTATTCTCCCCATTCCCCGTCTTCTTGTGATTTCTCTTTTTCTTCTTTTTATTGTTATTATAAGTTGAAGCATAGTTCTCTATTGAATTCGGGATTCTTTCTTCTCTTGTTCTAAGCTCAGAGGTTCCATTGCTTGCTTCCACTAATTCTTTCTTCTCTTGTTCTAAGCTCAGAGGTTCCATTGCTTGCTTCCACTAATTCTATTGACTCTTCATAGATACCATTGGACCGGGGGACAAGTCTCTGCAATTAGTTGGTATATGATGGGTTTGATCTTATTCTTATCCACCTTTCTAAAAGGAAGAAGATAAAGAATACTAAATTAGACTATAATGGAGTGGGGCCATATCTCTCGAGGGGGGCATGAAGACAAAGGATGGATTTCATTGCGTATGGAAAAGAAAGAATAGGCTCTTCTCAGAGCAATTTCTAGTAGTTAGCGCTCTATATTCTTCATTTCTTATTGGTCCCTTTCGTCCAGTGGTTAGGACATCGTCTTTTCATGTCGAAGACACGGGTTCGATTCCCGTAAGGGCCGGTTATTATAAGTTCAGTACTTAAGTTCTTGCTCGGACGCTTTCCGTTTTCCCATTTACCAAATCTTTTTTCTAATTGTCAAGAGAGAGAGAGAGAGCCACTTTCCCTATTATGACTTATGTCTCCTGAGCATACGATAGAATAGTGTAAACAACCAACCTCCTCTTTCTCTTTCGAGGACACATTCATTCACCCGCTTCCTTTATACTTGTCTTCTTTTCTTCTTTGTCACTTTCCCTTCCAATAAATCATTTTCCCCTTCCAAAAGAAGGAGCAGTTCTTCCTGCGCAACGCCATTTTGGGATTTCCCTGGCCTAATTAGCAAGATTCGCTGAGAATGAAAGGGAATGATTATAAGTGACTTATGAATTTTGGATTTCTATCAGAGGTCTTTTGGCGAAACTGGGCTCAGTAACCTTAACTTATAATACCCGAAACTTAAGTACCTGGCAATTTCGAAGAGAGTATTAGCCATAGAAGGAGAAAGGGCTTGCAAAGCTCCCGCTGTCATTCCTATGTCGGGTATAGAAGGTTCAGAGGAAAACAAAAGGAAGGTGATGAGCTCCGTTAGCGAGTTATTAGGCTTCAAGTGGAGAGTCAGGTTATACCTTATTAGTGGAGAGAGAGTATTAGTCGCGGCACATTGTGGTCAAAGTCTTACGCACAGTCGCCTCGGGTCAGGTACCCTCCTTTTTCAAGGTTACTTTATCAACCAAATAAATGCGCTAAGCCTTATACGACCCAACGAAAACTGCTAAGTACTTGGAATATCAGTATCAGACTCAAGCGTTAGGAGTTTAGCGTTAGGTTACTTTTCATGTCATGTGCGAGATAGGTTCGATTCCACAAGTATACAACGGGTGCTTACGTGTGTTTGCCTAAGTGCACTTGAGCGGGTGCCTTAGCAGAGGCCCTATAGAGCGAATAATTATAAGTGACTTATTCATTTTTTCGTGTTGGAGCTTTGTGTGATGTTACTGTTTTCCATACCTTTTGCAGTACTAACATTATCTTATTTTGAAGAGTGGAAGAGAACAAGCAGGGGCGCTAGTGAGTCAGGTACCTTATGTCTATTAGTTGTGGATCATATTCATTGATCTATTATATCGTATGCTCCATTCTATTCTTTAGAGCAGCTTGTTGAGTTTAGTTCAGGGGTGCGCCAATCTTAGTAGTGTTTCAGTGATTTTTCATCCATTATAGAATGCCTTCTATTTGAAGTAAGCCGCGAATCTGCTGAAGCTTATGCGGTGCGAAAGTAGTCTAGGTTCGGTGTCTAAGAGAGAGGTGATTTATGGGCTTGACATCGAGTTCGGGCAAACAGATAGACTCCAAAAGAAAGATTGGACTTGCTAAAATGATAGAAGAAAGTAAGCTTGCTGCAGACTTGTTCACTAGTAAGTTTGTTCTGTTCCAAAGCTAACTAATGCCCTTGCTTCATGTTCTCTTGCTTCATGTTCTCTTGCTTCTTGTTATGTTCCAAAGCTTACTAATGTCATTGCGTTAACGGTAGTGTTAAGAACGGAAGAAAAGGATAGGTAGCTTTAAGAGTGGTCCAAACATGTTGGTTCAGGTAAGGCAGGCTAAGGGTTCAGCAAAAGAAGGGAGTAAGCAGTAAGTCCAGTTTTAGGCGATAGGAAGTTCTTTGACTCGGCGCTAACAGGAGCAAGACTCAGTGTGTCAAGAGTTGTTGGCAGTTCCATCAGTGTCAGTAAAATGGATTTATGCGCTAACGGGAATGATACTAAGAGGCGCTAACAGAGTTTGAGTTGAATCTTCTAAAGAAGCACTTCGAGTCCCGATTTCACCTGATCGGCGTTAGGAGTTTTCCGGGTGAAGCAGAAGGCAAAGGTCTAAGATTTCACGAGCCTCTCACTCACTCACTCACTCACTCGGATGGAAAGTCTGGGTTCTATAGGGCAAATAAAGGGTACATTCCTGCTCCCGTTCAATTGACAGTTTCTAACAACCAAAGCAGCCTCCTACTGAAAAAGAAAGAATCAAACTAATTAGTCAAACTTGCTCATTACTAATATAGTAGTCTGTCCGTATAATAGAGCTCGACTGAAACAAAGGTAAGGGTTTGGGCTTTTCTATTGTTGTGTGTATACTTTCAATCTACAGGTTATAGGAGAGATGGAATGAAGCTCGTTAGTAAGGTTAAGGGATGTAATGAAGCTCGACTGAAAGTATAGGGAGAGAAGATACTTGACTCTAAGGTATAGGAAGTTGGCTCCCCCGATGGGTTATGGGTGGATGTAATTGAGCTCGATAGACAGGTAAAGGTAGAGGTTTCATTGAGCTCGTCTCATACTTAAGGTATAGGGAATAGCCAGAACTTATAATAACCGGTCCTTGTCACTATCTTAGTTCACTTCTTTCTCTCAAGAGCTTATGACGGAATGGATCTTAATCCCGGAACCCTTCATTGAATGAAGAAACTCCTCCTCTCCTTCCTTTGAAGCATTGGGACATCAAAACAAGAACCAGAATAGTAACTAGTAAAGCAGTGACCGGTTATTATAAGTTGCCATTCATGATCCTATCCTATTCTTATGTTATATAGATTCTCTCAAACACACACACATTTCTTCTTTCTAGAAAAGATAGCTCGTTCCTTCTTTCCCCTGGCTTATGGTGCAGTTCCTACTTACTACTGCTACTGGTATGTGACTGGGCGCGCAAGTACATATTCTATTAAAGGTCACGGGGATGAAAGACTATTTATGGTGTGCTACCTAGCCCCGACTTAACACCAACCCGTCGTTACTATGAGAATCGTATGTCATCTGCTCGGCTACGCCTTGATGCTGGGATATAACATAGCATCGATGCACTCCTGCCCATATGGAGTAGAGCCTTGCCTGATTCCGAGTGCTCGCTTTATGGTAGAGTGTGCTTTGAAAGACTGAGCCAAGCAACGTAGCCGCCACTACGACTCATAAATTAGCTGAAAAGTGATATCCATGCCATAGCTCGGAGAGAAAGGAGACTCGCGGCCCATGCTAATGTGATTGAGTTTTTGAGTGTTGGGGTTGTAAGCTAGAGTTTTTGAGTGTTGTGAATAAGCTGTTAATAAGTGAGCAGGGTTGGTTGTTACCCTTATTACAGAAGTAGTGCTCTTCCATTCTCTTGCACTCACATTCAACGCACTAACGCTTATTGGTGTTTCGGAAGAATCAGAAGATAGGTAGCTTCACTCAGGCCCAACTATAGTAGTAGCAATAGAAGTAGAAAGTAGAAAAGTAGAAAGAGTAGCAATAGAAGTATCAAGTAGAAAAGTAGAAAGAGTAGCAATAGAAAGTAGAAAAGTAGAAAGAAGCATCTTGTTCAAAGGACCTATATTATATTCTTTAGAGAACAAGCTTAGGAACAAGTAAATGGCTAAGTTGTGCGTTAGGGAGTTATAAGCGTTAGCACACACAAGCACGAAGCCCGCCGCAACGCTCCTTTCTTTATTACCAGAAAGAATTAGAAGTCAGCTTACTCATATACATAAGTTGTGCACCATCTTATACTATTATTTATTGTATTGCGAGAGTGGAGAGTTTTATTGTATTGCGAGAGTAGAGAGTTTCGAGTGATCTAACTTATCGAGTGGATCGAACTTAAATAAGTTATTAAGCTGTGAGTTTAGGTTACCATGCTGCTATAAGTTACTCCATTTGAAATAGTGAGTTGAGAGTGAAACTAAGGAGTGAGATAGAACGAACCAAGCGAGTGCCTTTACTTAATTTCGGAAAGCGAGGAGTGAGAGAATGGAGCTGGGAGATGTAAGACTTAAAGCAGGGAATCCCGCTCGCTACCGCGCAACTAGTTCACTTTAGCGACCCAATGACTTTAAGGGCACAGGTTCACTTATGGGAAATCCATCATGGAAACCCTGAAACTGTCCAACAAATGCAATTGAAAGCAGGAAAACTCAATATACTTGTTTAGAGCCTTTGTTTGATAGTAGAGAGAATTAGCCAGTGAACTCACGACTACAGTGTGAGACAATAAGGCTTACCCGAGTAGTTCAAATCCTATAGATGCTTAAGATTGGTCATAGTAAACTCCCCTTCCTCACTATAGAACTGTAACTGGGCATTCTTTGGCTTTCTATCCTGCTGACAGGTATCGGTAAGTATTCTATTTTTAGATTATTATATCTATAGTGGAAGAAAGAACCCTTCGGACAAAGAGAGGACAAGCGGACTCCTACTAATTGAATAATAGAACTGATGAAACTCGGTTTAGCCTTTCACTCCCTACTTATATATAAGCATCTGCATTGAATCAGAGGTTAAGATATGATAGTTTAGGCCATAAAGTGCTTAGGCAGAAATTGATTTATTGAACGGGAAGCACAGATAATAGTCATTTTCCCATAATACTAAAGAAGTTGTTAAATAGTTCATTTAGTGTGTATACCTTGAGCCATCCTTTACAGGCACCTACCGATACGAGTAGCAGGTTAGCTAATGTTTTGACTTCCATTTCAACTATACGGAAACAGTACAAATAATTCTATCTTGATTATTAAGGATTACATTCCAGTAAGGGGGAAGTGTTCCCTTGTCCAACCAGTAGAGTAGTCAAGTAAGAGCCGAATGAAGGTATCTAAGAAATGCGGAGCCCTTCTAGTAAGTTGCACTTATAGTTAGTAGTAGCCTGTTCCCTTCTATCCGGGTAGCGAAGGAGTGTATTCTGACTTGAAAACTGAAACCCGTCAACTCAATTCTTAAAGGAAGTAAGGAGCAACCAAGCTTATAGACCTATAGATGAGATTAACTGGGGCAGGGACAGAATTGAACCTTTGTATACGTAGCTTGCCAGGAGTTAAAGGCTTTACCGAGTAGTGGTCGACCGCAGCTTTGCCTTGTTCCAACTTATTGGATTTCTTTGCCCACCTCGCCTCTACGCGCATTCCTTTAAAAACTAAGAAACCCTAGGGATAGATCTAGCGAATACTTACTAATACATAGTTCCAGTAAGAGTGTAGTCTCCGAGAAAAGAGAAAGATGCAAGTGGTAGATAACCATAAGCAGGAGCATAATCCAGATCAGAAGCCGAAGCCTCATCGAATGCTTACTTACAGAGCAGTGAAGTCTCCACTCCTGGCAAAATTAGGACTTCCTCATAAGGCTATCTAACACACTGAGTCGAGCACCGAGTCAAACAGTTGCCCAGTTCTTGCCTACCGATCCTCTGACTATTGTTAAAGTAGTCCACTTGTTCTGTTGCGGGAAGGAGGTTGTTTCCCTTATATTAAGTAGCAGGGCTTGTCTCATTCAGTAGGGCATAGTGATCTGGTCTAGTGGCATCCCATCCCGGTAGTGGTTTTACTGTTCTTGAATTTCATCCTACCTAAATGTAATCCTATAATAATAAGAATATATAATCATGTGTACTGTGTCAGTCTAGAGGAAAGATGAGTCGTTTATCATCGGAGTGTAGTGATTCCGAACTTAAGTAATTGGTTAAGTGACTTCCATTCTTTAGTGCACTACCGGTAAGTCTGGAACAGGTGATTAACTTCCCGCCTCAAAGCATGGAATTAGTTCTTCAACTTAGAATACCTGGCCTCTCCTTCTGCCCTATTCTATAAAACAGCTTCCATTGTCTCCGTTACTACTGACTCTCTAAAGACTTAACGAGCAGGGAAAGGTCTTCCACTCAGGTACTTCCACTCAGGTATTCCTAAGCGATGTAAACCCTGGACTACTACTAGAAGAAGGTAAAACAGCTGCTGCTCCTAGGCAATAGAGCTACTAGGAACATGGCTTCAACGCGGCAGAGGAGTTTCACGGGTATCCAATAGTTTCAAGAGCGGAGGCAGGATTAGAGGCAAGATCAGAAGCGGCTTTTGAATCTTGTTAGCTCCTTCTCCAAAGTAATCATACTAGCCTGGGGTGGGGCAATGACTATAGTTATAGTTACACTTGTATAACGAGTTCAATTATCACTTTCTAGTTGAGAGCGCATGGGTGATTAGGCTTCTATTGTTTAATCCTATTTAGTGGAATCAGTATTTTAGTAGTGGAGTGGTAAAGTGTAATCCTTATTTGAAGGCTTGAAGACCTGTAGCCCTGTTATTGTTCTTGTTGTTGGCGAAAGAGTCGAAGGAAAGTCTATTGTTGGTGGCGAAAAGGATGCTGCAATTGGTGTACAAAAGTATCGTCTCTCTGCTTTTAAGTGCTCGTTAAGCCTAGTTTAGAGGTCAATTCCTTATTCCCAGTTTAGAGGTCAATTCGGAGTAGCTTGCCTGATAGCAGTGGTTGAGTGGAAGTTACTTCAAACTTTAGGAAAGGAAATAAGAAATCAGTCATAGAAGTAATAGCTAAGGAAATAAGAAATCAGTCATATAAATAAGAAATCAGTAATAGAAGTCATATAAATCAGTCATAGCTAAATCCCAGTCATTCTATACGGACCGGTGGCCTATTCCAATTAAGAAATCAGTCATAGAAGTAATAGCTTCAGTCATATCAGTCATTGCTGTGGTCTTCCACTCTTATCTACAAGGGCCCTTCTAGAACTTAATTACTGGTTTCTTCCACTCATGGATTCGAATTAGATACTAGGATTCTCTCTCTCGTTGACACCTTGGGCGTTGGGCAATTAAATCAGTGTCATGGAATTGATGTTTTCAAACTTACTTAATAGGGTAAGCTGCCCGCTCCTTGTTTATGATATCTAACTATCCCTCACTCTAAAGAAGATTTGTAGTGTACCTACTCTGTAATAAGGTAACAACACGCTTATTTATTTCTCTTCGCTCTCGTGAAATGACTGTTTTCGGGCTTATAAGCGGGAAGTAGTGAGTCTACTCGATAAGAGGTTGGCAAAGGAACCATCAAGGTCAGCGGTCAGTTAAGAGTTTCGTTCGGCCTCTACTTAATATTTCCTTACAGTATAGATAGCAGGAGCAGGTACAGGTGGATTCAGGAGTAGTTGCTTGTCCCTTTGGCTTGTTGAAAGAAGTATTTGTTGAAAGTTTCGTTCTTGCCACAACTAGTAGTAGTCTCGGTATTCTATAATAAAGAAGTTATCAAACTACAGAAAGAAAGAAGTTATCAAACTAATGAGACTCTCTGTATCTAAGAATGAGACTCTACAGAATAATTGAACTATATCTCACCCACCTAGTGCTCCAAAGTAGGCCTAAGCTTCTTGAAGAAAACAAATCCCCAGGAAACAGAATCATTTGCCCACAGACAGGCTTTAGACTTGTATTGAGTTCTTTCCGGTTCTGGCGGTATATTGCTTGGCCTCGCCACTAAGTTACTTGTCAGTGAATTAGTTTCATCGACCAGGATCAGATGTTGTGCTAGAGTAAGGTAGTAAAGAATGCCCCAACTAGTCAAAATGCCCCTTAAAGTAGTGGTCCAGAGCCATAACAGTACTAACTAGAGTATCCTTGTGTGCTCGAGACTGTCTTTACTGTCTGCGAAGCTTACCTCTTACCAGCGCCAACTCCCTAATTTAGAACTGGAGCAGGACTCTCCTTCTGGAACAAGCAACGTATACTCAATCTCTGGAAAAAGCTTAATATAATGGGCAAGCAACTCCGATACATCTACAATTAATTTCATTGAAACCTGCTGGCATACCTATGGGACCTTTACCTGAATGCGGCTCCTCCCCTTTTTTAGTTGACTGATTTCACAAATACCTAGGTGGAGAACAAGCTTGCTTTTATCTTACTGTAAGTTGCTTCCGATCCTGTAGTTGCTTCTCGAACTCTGTGCTTCAGTCAACGCCCCTAGTTTCATCCAAGTCTCCAAAAGAGGAATCCGCCCTTAAGTAATTGGTGGATTCTGGCATAGTGGCCCTCATAGTCAGTTTCCTGTTTCATCTGTCTTTTTAGCCAGAGGAGAGGTCTTCAAGGATAGGTCATGAGCTAGGTAAGTCCTGAGAGCCCCTTATTCGTTGTTCCCTGATAGTAAGTTTGTTGGCGACGAGTCTCTTTCTGCTCTACTTTCATTTGTGTCAGCTGCGGACTTTCTTTTCTCTACGACAACAAACACAACTTGTATATAAGAGCAAGCCATCAGCTAGGTATCGCTATCCCTACTTTAATAACAACTTCATTATTGCCTTGCTTCATAGCTTCCAAGCCTTATTTCCATTTCTTTCAGTTTGTTGCTTTTCTTGTTCTTTCGCCATTACTTATTCACAACTACCAAAATGAAGTAAGCTAACCTCCAAGTTTGTTCCAGCTTCGTGAGACCTCTGGCTCTGCTCTGAACATCTTCTTGCTCTGCTCGGCTTTGAACAGCTTCTTGCTCTGCCATACTCTATCAATTATTCCTCTTTCCCCTTTACCGCCTTATACTCTTTCTTGCTTGGTGGAATTGAAGCGCAACTCACCTGTTTTCTATGATACTTGATACTTGCTATTAAGTTGTAGAGTTCCAGTTCTGTTGAAGTGGAGAGAGGCCAACACGTAGTTGCTTTCATAATTTCATAAAATAGAAGTTCTCACCTATGATATATTTGAATAAAGTACCACCGAAACTCCAATGAGCTCTTGTCTTGCTCCCTTGCTTGTTCTCGTATTCAATACTTTGCGGCTAGAAACCCTTTCTTGTAGTGGAACTAATTAACATAGTCGGTAACATCGCTAACACTAAACTTCTGGCCTTTACCTTGATTATGACCCAACAACATAATGCTGAAGCGCCTAAGTACTTGAGTATAGTTCCTTCGAGTGTTGTCTACGAGAGAAGATCCTTTATCACTCATGCCGTAGTAACAGATAACGCACTTTGCTTATGGAGTCGCAGGGCGCTTACGCTAGTTCTAGTTTTCTCCTGGGTTTGTTTCAATTGATTGATACCAGACTTTCTATTCAACTTGATGCTACTTGACTTGCATTAACAATAAGTCTGACCAGTGTTCATTACAATACAGCACTAGCCCCAGTTGACACTAAGACCCCCGCGCACAACAGAACATTTCATTGCTTTTGTTTCATGCGCATAAGAGATCAATTCAGAATAGAACTCCTGACTCCTACCTTAAAGTGTCAATTATTCCAAGAACGGGGCTTCCTTGTAAGTGGCAAGTGTTAGAATGGATGCATCCAAAGAGATATACGCATCGCAATAGTTACCCAACTCCGAACTCTAGTAACTCACTAGGTTTTAATTGAATAGCACCTTTACGAAATACTTGACTAAGAGCTTGATACTTTACTTAGAGCTGTAGGCTGAGTAGGCCAGTAGAATTAGATTGATTATGTCACTCCGCATGCTTACCAGTAGTTTTAACCGGAAGGAAGCAATGCTCTGTTAGGTGAAAAACTTCTTCTCGACGCAGGAGATTCGTGAACAACCCCATCCTTCAGCCTAGCAGTCGCGCACATTTCTTACTCTTTTAGAAACTATAATGAGAGCTCGAACTCTGTCAAGGCCCAATGATCTGACTTATGCGGTAGGAAAGCAGAATTCATCCCCGATTCAGAGCAGAAGACCTGACCAAGGAAAGCACTTATATATCTGCGTGGCAAAGTGCTAATGCATTTCAAACTTTCCTGATGATAAGAGGGAATTAGGGCGGCAGTCAAAAATGGACTGATACTATCGCTTCAAAGAGAAAGAGGTCCCCCGGTCAGATGAATCCAAAGCAGAGTGATTAGAGCTTAGAGTTAACCCTTTCCGAACTGAACTGGCAATTCCCGTTGCGTTGACACGGGCATTCGAAAAGAGATGAGCTTATATATAAGGTCGAACAGAAAGAGGCTCGTATTCAGACATTATGATACCTCGAGTGCAAGGGGAAGAGCTTCTGGGAGTTTAGTAAGGGCGTCGCAAAGATGCTTGAGTTTCTTTATTTGTTTGATGCTATAGTTTGCTCCTTTCGCTAAGCTGTATTTGTTTTATGCTATGCTCCTTTCACATTAAGTGCGCAGAACTCGCTAAGTAAGTAGGCCTATGTCGCCAGAACTTATAATAACCGGCTCTTTCTTCTTTGACTTATCTTATGTGTCGCCAGAACTTATAATAACCGGCTCTTTCTTCTTTGACTTATGTCTCTTCAAATCCAATAGGTTACAATGATTTATCCCATCAGTCTGTTAACAGCCGACCGCTCTACCACTGAGCTACAACCAGAACCAATCCCTACAAGCAATAGCTTCTGGAACTTCAAAGAAACTACCCTTTTAACATAAAGTAAGCCAAGCACAGCACGCAATAGCTACTTAAGAAGGAAGGACAGAAGGAATAGGAACATCCATATCCCAATTCCATTAGAAATACTCTATTAGAAAGACTCTATGGCAAAATGTGCTAAAGCGAGTTACTTGTTTGCGCTCACAGGAGTTAAGGAACTAACATTCTCTTATTTGTGGGGCATGACACACTCTTCTCTTTCTTTTCTGCTCGAAGTCAAGTATATCGATGCTACCCTACTATATTTTCAAGTGAAAGATAAGTACTATTGACTGCTCACTTCCGATTGAGCTGACAGATCTTTCGTTTCGTGCTTTTGCTTCAATTTCGATTCTATCTTAATATAATGGAGAAGCATCCTTTAAGTAAAGACATAAGCTTCTCATATGTATACACATAATGACCATCCGGTAATTCGTCGATTGCAATCCAAGCCAAGGTGAACTCACAGGTCAAAGAGGCTGCTAAGAAAAAGGAGTTCCAAAGTCTTACTGTTTACTCAAGGAGCTCACAACTCTAGTAGCATATGATAGAAGAGCGTAAACGAGCATCTTTCTCTCATTCTGCTTCCTCATGGGCAATTACAAGACCTAAAATAAGGGCAACTAATCTTACTGGGCCTCTTGGCCGGATAAGGATGGAGTAAGAAAAGGAGAGGGCACTTATTAATTCAAGTTGGTGAGAACAAAAAGCAGAATTTGACCTTTGTGCTTATTGCGGAAAAGGCTGCCTTCCCTTTGACTCTTATACCCACGCAGAGGTTCATGCCGTGTGTGGATCGTATAGTTTCTCTTTCCTATGATCGAGACTGTGGTCTACGTGTGTGGTACGTTGGCTATCGTTGTTCGGTGCTTGTGTTATGAAATGAACCATAGACTCCTACTCACAGTTCATTAGTTGACCAATCGTTGTGTTTGCTTTTATTTCATTCTCTTTTTAGATATACTATATTCTATTGAAACCCGGAATATAGATGGTGGTATTTATTATATGAAGTACAACCCGAAAGGCAGGAAGTAAGATGACAAATATTGTCCGAGTTGAGACGATGCTTCACCCAGAAAGAAGTGTGCAATCCGTAGTCGCTTATTCTATATATTCCATTCTACTCGGCTTAAGCTTCCGTCCACCTACCATCCAGATTGAGATCTTACCTATATAATGACATTGAGACTGATACTTAAGTAAGGTAAGGTAAGGTACCTCGGCTGTACAACTTGTAACTCTCTTATACCGCCGCCTTACTTAATACTTCTTCTGTTATTGGCCTGACTTATAGCACTTTGAAAGCCGACTAAGTCTCATGAGTTCCGGAAGGCTAAGGGATCATCGTGTCTATTCATGAGGCTGATGACTGATGTCTGGTGGCCTGGATCACTCTGTATTGCTATCTTACACATCCCCTTTTCTTTGGGACATGGGAAGAGCATTGATGGCAAAGTCCCAGATCTCTTTCGCCTGCCTTGAAGCACGAGACCGCTAAGGAAGAAGTGTTAACCGGAATTATAAGTCCAGTACTTAAGTTCCAATTAATAAGTTCTGGCTACGCTACTATTCAAGAATAGAATGGAATGTCTACGAGTAACTAACCGAACCAGGGCTACCAATATCTGTACTAATAACTAGGGGATCGGCTGCGACTTCTCATAATGCAACTGGTTACAAACAGACTTGACACAGTGCCTCGCGCTCTCCAACCACTGATCCCGATCTTTGCTTTACTGGCCTCAACTTGTACTAATGATAATCAACCTTCTACTATTGCTAATAAGAATAGGACTCGGTCCAACAAGATTGACTTTAAAGGCAGGTAAATCAACCACCTACCAGGCAGGTAAATCAACCACCTACCTCAAAGCAGCTCCTCTTTACCTTAAGTCCTTAGCTACCGGCCCCTCGCTCAGTTGCCCGTGCCTCGATGAATAAAATGAGTGGTTCTATATACTTGTATGAGTCTCCTTCCTTTCTTTGGTTCTGTCCTTATGTCGAGTTTTATTCCCGAGTTCGAGTATATGAGGTAGTGCGACATGTCATACCGCTAATGGAGCTTCTAGTTCTTCTTATGCCTAGAGCGGGGAGCAATATAAGAATGAGAATGAAGAGCGTAAGGCTAAGAGGTAGTCAAGCAAGAGTCAAAGCCAGAATACAAATAAGTAGTGTCGGCTTTCAAGCAAGGAGAGGTAGACGCTCCCAAGAAGCAAGGATATACAAGTCAGATGCTCGATCAGGAATGCCAGTTTGGAGCTACTAATATAAGATAATGGAATAAATAGAAATATGAGTTAATGTCAAAAGTAAAGCAAGACTCAAAGGCTGTAGTTCCAGACTAACCGATTGCCCAACACAACATTATAAGACAGTCAGTTTAAGACTAAACCTAGAAATAAGGTAAGGAATTGACCCAACGAGTTGTCGACTAAAACAAGAAATAAGGAATGAAAGGGTAGAACACCAGATTTAGAGCTAATCCATCTAATCCTTATCTTTGATTTATATAATAGAACTTTTACCCGGCTTTATGATACTCCACTTATTATGTTATTGCAACAAAGCCTTTACTTGTCTCATTGAAGAAAAGAAGAAGACAAGCAACCTGCTATCCGAGGTTACTTCTTTGATTAGACCCCGCCCCTCTGGCTCATTCAACTAAGTAAAATCTTTAGTCCACAAATACGGATTACCGCTTCTACCGCTTCTGCTTACACCTCTTATTCTTAAAACGATGAAACAGGAACGGACGTACGTAACTTGATCGCATGGATGGCAGACAGCCTTTCCAGTGGGGGAGCTATAGGGCGAGGAAAGAGGAGTTCAAGGGCAGAATAGAAGATAGTACTTCTGAGGCAGCTAGTGAAGCTTATGTTCGAATTGAGTCTCCAATAGAAGTCGTAGGGTGCGTGAAAGCGAGTTCGGGCAATTGGATACTCTGCTTTAGCTTCTACTTTAGTTCTTGGTCAAGTATCAAGTCTAGGTATTGGGGACTAGGAATAAAGAGAATTTACAGGATCAGTCGAAAGGGACAAGTCAAGAAATAAGTCAAGAAAAGAAGCTAGTGAAAAGAAAGGCAAGGGAAGCAGTTAAAACACAGGGGTTTGGTAAAATGGTAAGAGAAATTGACCTCGATATTAGGGAAAATCAGGGTGCTTGTCGGAGATAAATCATGTAAGTAAGGATTGATTCTTCTAGGTCTGAGTTTGATTGACTCTACCTTGAATGTTGATTCTGGGTTACGTGTGGTATTCTTATCCTATGTAGTGGGATTCCTTATTATGATAGTCAAAAGCTTATAAGTAGCGGTGGAATGATAGAAAGGAGATGCAAAGTAAGAGTTGGGAGTGGCTGTTTACGCCTACTACTAAAGATGTTAGGTCAGTAGGGGCAGGGCCGGGTTCTGTGTTTGCTTCGTATAGGGAGTAGTTTTGAGTTGGAGAGCAAAGAGATACAGGTTAAGTGCCAAGGCTGTTAGATTAAAAGATAGTAAAGTAAGCCTGAGACATAGTAACGCAAGACCAAGAGTTGAGCTGAAGAATCAAAGTACCAGTTTGGTGCTATGGTTTCCAGATCAATTCCCTATTCTGAGTTTTTCTTCTTATTATTTCGTCGTTGGGTTCTTTCTACTAGGGGTAGTGAGCGAGCCTAAGATAAAGAAAGGATAGGTAGACTAGTAGCTGGGGTTGGGATAAAGAAAGGATAGGTAGACTAGTAGCTGGGGTTGGTCAAGAAGTAGTGTAGTTACCATAGGCCTATAACAGTCATAACAAAGTTATTACCACAGATGTGCTCGGCGGGAAGGGAGTTATTCTACTGGATCCAGTTCTTTAACCAATACCAATAAGAAAATGGAGCTACTGAAAACAAGGTTCACACCGCTGACTAACAGCTACAAAACTCCAAACTGAGAATCTACCCAATGCTCTGGTATAACTCATCATGGAATACGGGCTTCCACTCCCCTATATTAGTATGCCTCCACTGCCCTAATGCCCTTATTTGTTATTTCCATAAATGTGCCGGTGTCAAAGTTCGAGTCCACTAATTGCTTCTTTCCCCTTTAAGCCCTCTACGTGCTTCTTTCACTTTGGCAACCCTAACTGTATACTTTACCTCAGCAGTTGATTCTACAGTTACTATATACTTTACTCGCATAGCATCTTTTCCCTCGTTGATAAAACTGGAACTTCACCTTTTGCAATAGAATTAGCCCTAAATCAAACTCCTCCCTTTTAGTATTACTTGTGAAACCCCCGCTCCTGTCTTAGCTTGGTTTGACTCTTCAACTAGTATCTATAAGACTGGACCACTGCCTAGGCCAACAGGAATATCACACGACAACTAGGGCAGGGCACTGAACAGGAATATCACACGACAACTAGGGCAGGGCTAATTAATCAGTACTACGCCTTTGATTCACCAAGCAACTACTATTCTAAGAAAAGAAGCTAACTTCCTTTCCTCGATCTAAGGCTTACTTTCTAACTGACCAGAAATTATAAGTACCGGCTCTCTTTCTTCCCACTCAGATACGATGTGGTGCATCCGCTAATAGGAATAAGAAAGTCACAGGAATAAGAAAGGTTAGTACCAGACTGAAACACTACCCTTACTAACAAGAATACCCTTCTTCGCTTTCAAACTAGGACTACTGATCCCAAGGCCGAGTATCCCTACCTTAACTCTTATGCTCCTTACTTTCAGTCTTATTTCCTTTGCGCTGACTCTTCAATGCCATAGTTAGAGTTCTGTTCTTCAAGCACTCCCGATTGCCCATTCTGAAACTAATAAGTACAAGAGCGAAACTACTCTACTACTATTAAGTGTAAGACAAAGAAGTAGGAATCAACCCACTAAGGATAAGAATTCACCACTATCATCGGAGTGAAACACCCCATAAAGACTTCACTTCAAACATCATAATCCAGAATCGGAACAATAAGAATTAACCTCGCCCTAGCGCATAAGGCTATAAAATAAGAACATAGAATCAAAGCAGTGCACACAAGGCGAGAACTAGAAACTCGGTATTGAACTGCCGCTAACAAGGCTTTATTTACTCATAGGAATCCCAACCACTGCGTACAAGGCTGGCAGCTCCCTCCGCTCTTAATTATACTCACCCGATTGCACCTGCTCCCAACTCTAATGCTTTTATTATTCTTAGTACTTATCTAAGCCACCAAGCAACTCAAGCACCGAACACAACAGGAATAATAACTCATAGTAAATCTAAGGCTACTAATACTTACTCCTAAGGATACCAAAGTCAGAAAAGCAATTGGAAACTATGAGTAAGGAAAGCAATCTACTATAATAATAATAAGAAAGAAGAATCGAACTCAAAAGGAAGAATGCCATCTGGTTAACAAGCGCTTGCACCCGCCTCCAAGGCTCTAAACCGCTTATCGGGCTTACAACTTTGAGTTTTGGCTCTTCCCCTAATGCCTCTAAGGCTTCAACGTGGTACACAGGATTTCACTCCTTAGTAAAGGCATGAGCGAGTGGAGACATAAGTGTCGGCGGAGCATCCATTGATTGTTACTTTCAAGTGTGAGTGCAAGTATGACTCGTTCGTTAGGGTTAGGGAACCCTTGGTAAGGACTCAGTTAATACAGGATTCAACAAAGAATGGGGAATTGAGCTAAGAAGTCTAAGCTGCTTCCCCACACATACAGACTGAAACCACCTAAGAGCGGAATTGAACTACAGCTAACTACCCAATAGCAGAATGGAACTACCGCTCATAATACTCAAAAAGCCCCCCCATCAACTAAGAATAATACTACTAACTATTGATAAGAGAACAACTCGCAGGACACCTCGCTAAGGTAGGACGGAATCCAATTCATAAGTAAGAGAATTCAACCAACAAAAGAAAGAGAACAGCTAACAATAGAGTAGAAGAAAACAACTAAGAAGTCAGAACCACTAGGCTGAGTAGGAAGTTAGAACTAAACCACCAATGCCAAGGTTGGAAGTAAGAAAACAAGTGAGTAGTGAAAGGTACCGGGCTAAGACTCAACACTCGGAAGAGAGCCAACACCAATAAAGAATCAAATAGGGACATTTTGACTTGAATTTGGTACTATTAGAAGAAAACTCGAACAAGGAATCCAAACACCACTTTTCCAACTAGAGCTACGGGTTTCAATTCTTTATCTGTTGGGGCACTGGATCAGGCTTTCCTTGGTTTTAAACTAACACTACTTTTTCTCATTCTTGGGATCGCTCCTCTCATTCCTCTACTCCTTGCTTAAGGTCTTTGTCTCACTAGAAGCCCTCTACTCCTTTGTCTTGGTCTGCCCCACCTTGCTCTTAGCCTGTAGTTCTCTTCTTTCAACCGACCTCTCTTGCTTTTATACTATTCCTAGATCTAAGGCCTACCTTCCTGCCCGAGAGAACCAAGTGCAATTCCAACTTGACAATATTTGTATTATAGCTCATACCGGGGGCCAGTTCAATCCTGAGTTTCCCAACCCCGATGCGTCCTTACTTATATTCACTAGAAGACTAATGCTTACTACTGATACGATTACTTATTTATGAGCTACTGATACGATTACTTATTTATGAGTTAACTCCTGACTTCTTAGGGCACTTTCTTATACTGCTTATACCTCTAACTCCTTCTTATGATACTGGCTGGATATGCGCTATCCTCTTATCACTACTACTAGAAGCCCTCTTTTGGACTACTCCCAAGAAACAAATCCAATGCATTAAGTACTAAATACAACTAAGGAAATTATGACCTTACAGTTCCATACTTAGCCCAGGTGTCCTTAGCTCCAGACCTTAGACTCAAAACAAGACAAGCAACGTCTGAAACTTCTTACAAAACTGCTGGACACAGCCGATTCTCTCTAAGATCCAACTAGAACAGAAGGAGACTACACGGAAGGATACCTCGCATCAAAGGATACCTCGCATCAAGGGATACCTCGCTAAGAGAACAGAACTACTCCCTGTAGTAAAGGATGCACCCGGGTACACTGCTGTAAGACTTCACTATTCAATCCATAATCGCTGGTATGTTTCGGGAAGGAGAGGTAGAGTTCGGTAATAAGAGTTATGTTTGCTTAACACTGGCACTAGCATATAAAGAAAATGAGAATAACAACTACTGTTTTTGAACCTGGTTTCGCTAATCAAATACTAATCAACATTATATACAATAACGAAATAAGCAATTTCATAGTCAAATGAACAAGTAAGGCTCGGCTACCAGTGAGTAAGGCTTGTACCCTGGCGTGAACAATAAGGCTTGTTGACTCTGGTATAGAAGATAGAAGGCTAAGATAAGAGCATATGGCCTAGTATAGGATAGTCAGCCTAGGTATCGAGCATAAGGCATTGGGTTCCGTAATTTAAGTAAGAATAAGAGCGGGGCGGGTCAAAGCTACAACTAAGGAGCGAAAGGCATAAGCTACAGGCCAAGAGAGCAGAAAGCAACAATCTAAGGTAGGAAAGAAAGACTCCATTTAACAAAAGTAAGGATGGAGCCCCAGGGGAAGTTTTCAACTAAGAAGCAAGGATGTAAGTATTGTATGGTTAGAAGCCTAAGCTTGGGGGCAGGATTTCAGTATGTAGTAACTAATAGGTAGTATAGAGTATTGGTTCAAGTCCTGCTGGCATCGGGTAAAGCCTTGTTAGCATCGGTTCAATTCTATATCCTGGGTGCATGAGAAGTGGTAGTTCCACTCTCGTTAACAGAGGGAGAAGAGTAAGGACCCGGGGACCGGGAGTTAAAGCATGAAAAGCATGAGTCACTGTTCGAAAACAAAGGGTGAAAGAATTAGTTCCTCACATTAAGTGTTAGAGTTGTTAGCTAAAGGCTTTATTTTGAGTTTAGGCCGGATCTCTTGAATACTTATTTCAGGTAGGTAAGGTCAGTCTTAGTTCCAAGCGCGAATCTTGATATTCCTTTTTGTATTCTTTGTTAGCATGAGCTCAATTACTAGATATACCATTTGCATTCTTCTTATCCATAGATTGTTTTCTTTGACTCTTGACTTATGTGTTGAAGCTGTGGGTGTACTAGTCAATTCTTATGAATACTATGTCATTTAATATACCATAAGAAAATACAATGTTTTAAAGCAGTGCCAGGTGGTTAGATCTCGAACTACAGAATAAGGGAACTGGTAGGCGGATTGGCAATGAGGAAGAAAAGCAAGGGTTGCTTAATAGAGGCAAGGAGGGACAACCTTTCCAGTAGTAGTGAAAGTTTTGCCTATAATGGTGGAATTCTGATAGATCCATTACTATAGTGTCATTTATCTTAGTAGTAGCAGTCGGCTTCTTTGTTATGAGCATAAGGATGAGTAGTATCGATGCAATTCTGATTGTAAGTAGCTAAGGTCCTGATTGTAAGTAGCTAAGGTCCTCTAGAGGCGGGGACGGTTGTAAGTCTCATCGGCACTAGGTTGATTCCATTGCCTTATGCCATAGATCATATTCCACCTATAAAAGGGAGTAACCACCAATAAAGGAATAAGAGATAGTAAAGGCAGATTAAGTGTCCTAGGGCAGGTGATTAGAATGCAATAAGGCAGTGTCAGTTTTCTAGCTATGTAAAGATATGCTTACTGTGGGCGTGTTTGGAGAGTGAAAGTAACGAGTAAGTCTGGGCTACCGGGAGAGTAAGGCTGTAAGGCAAGTAAATAAAAGACTAAATACTTTGAGGGGTGTACTGCAACAAGAGATATAGGAATGCCGGGGTTGAACTCAAGTCTAGTAATAGGGAAAGTCAGATCCATATAAGGGAGCGGGAGGCTAACACCAAAAAGAGAGAATGAAAACACGGATCGGGAGACTTAGAGTTTGGCAGTGTCGGGCCGATGCTCAGTAGGGATTTGTTCTTCTAAGGATGACATCCATTCTTCAATTCATGTCCTAAATTCTATTACTGTGGCATTGAATTCCCTATGTCGACTGGGGATGGGGATGCGCTAGAGCGTACCTGTACTCACGATACTATGAAAAGCAAGAACGTAACTGAGCAGATGCAGAATGAAAAGAACAAGCGGGAGACCTAGAGCCAGTAGAGGAAGAGTGCAAGATATGAGTTACGGGTCGAGAAGATGGTATAGACATACTTATTATGTATGAAAGTAAGAATAGAAGTCAAGAGAGGCAAGCTTAAAAGCAATAGTTCCGTTCCCTATTTTTCCCTTCCCTTACGTAGTTCGCCTCTTGCACTCCGGGTACCCTCGTAGCACATACAGCAGTGGACTACAAAATGACATAATAATAAAAGAAAAGAGAAAGAATAAGAGTTGCGAGCGTAAGAATCGACATCCGGGGGGACTAACACCATATTCTATGCCCGCCAAGACCAAGCCATACTATCTCCGCCAGGGAACAAGTCTTACTAGCATAACCAGAAAACTCATCCATCTACAACACACGACAGGGATTAGATTCAACCGGGTGCTACTTCATATAAGCCTTGACCACTGGTATCCCGGCCTGAAACTGACTTCTACTACTTTGGCATGGTTGACTTTCATTCTATAACCACGACATAGGATTCTTTCAACCCTAGCTCTGAAGCTGACACCACCGCTTTAGAGGCTTACTTTACTACATCTCAGGCTTACCTTACTATCAAGGCGGAACCAAAGCCTTGCTATTACTACGAAAACTCTACTTTACTACATCTCAGGCTTACCTTACTATGCGGAACCAAAACCTTGCTATTACTACGAAAACTAACACTTGTTCCGGGCCATCCCTACTTATTAGTTGAAAACCACCCCCTCCTTGTATTGGTTTGGTTCTGACTACCCCGGTTATCTTTCTTCAATGACCGACCTCAATCACACTTCAATCAATAGTTTGTCTCGCCCACTCCTTGGTTAAAGTCTGTCGCTACTGATTATAACACACACTTCTTTTGTTTGATGGGAAATGGATTCAATTACAGAGGTTGGTTCAAACTAGTTATAAACGAGTCCAGTGTTTTAGAATTATGAGCAAGTCCTTCCTTCGGGTGTCAGCAACAAAGCACTAGCAGCTTCCGGCAAATAGAGATTTGCAAGGTATAAGGAATGGATCTAGTTTATAAGCCTTAGGGAAGCAGTTAAGGAGGTCGCCAAGGGAAGAAGTTCGAGCTGTTCTCAAGTCAACATCAAACAATTATTCAAGTCAAGTGTTGTTAGGGCAATCAGCGGAAAGTGTAGTTAGGGCAGAAGAATGGCATATCCCTCCAGCCAACCACCAAGACATAACTAGGCTAGGTAGTGAGTGAAACCCCTGTCTTTAAGAATTGAGTTAAGGAAACTAAAACTAATGGGGAAAGAATGAATTACTACCCGGATTTACCACAACCTAGAGGTGAAAACTCACTTCCACTCTTCAACTGCATTCTAAGATTATGACTTGATTCATTGTCCTGTGTTCGGCTAAAGGGGAGCTCAATACGGGATCTGAGGCAGCATAATTACCTGTTTGAAAGTCACGTTCAGGGCCAAGCCTCAACTAATCAAGTTTTTGTTCGAGTTCAATTGTATAAAGAATATTGAAGAAAGAATGCTTAGGCAAAAGTCAAGTAGCAAGCTTAGAAGCGAGAAGGGAAGAAAGTTACCAAACACCATTACTTAGGCGGGAAAGAGGGAATCTCAGAGAGTAGCGGTAGGGCATATACCGATAGGGCATATATTGTGAAATCAATCTTATATCACTATGGCTCATCTCCGCTAATTGAATGAGGCCCATCTACTTCTACTCTTGCGAAAAATCATTCTTAAACAAACTGACACTGACCCTCCAAGACTTATTATAGAGGCCCGAGTTATTCTATAAAGAAAAGAAGAAAAGAAGTCATTGTTTCCTCGGCTAAAGGGAAAGTGTAAGTTCATTCTTGGACTCCTCGTAGCCTACCCTGTTGGTTGATAGTTGACTTTCCTCGCTACAAAGCCTGTACTTAATGATTTTATGCCTTGAAACCGCTCCTCGGCATGAGAATGGGGATTGATGTTGACCTTACTTGCGCTTGAAACACCTGTATTGGATGATTCCCTTGACTCTGCCCCTACCTCGACTCTTGCTCCTACAACCTATGTCAACAATTCTGAATTGAATCCTTTCTTTTCTACTTGTCACAGGATCTTATTACTTCCAATTCTATACTATACCCTAAACTTACTAGAAGGGCCTCGACCTAGAGCTACAGCACCAACCCTAGCCACTTATGAAATTCCTAGAAATGTGAACTAAACTTTCTGATAACCCACTTGGAGCACTTGAAACTTGACACTTACTATAAGTGCAGGATCTTTTCACTATGGCTAATATACCCCTATGGCTAATGAGCTGGCTAATATACCCCTATGGCTAATGAGTCAGTTTCTTACGATCTAGTATCTGTTTCTTCCGATCTAGTACTTGATGACTGGAACAAAACTGTAATTGCTATTAAAAAACCCGGGGTTTTGTAAAATAATCTGTGACAGAGTTGGTGACTTCTTGTACTGGCTTGTCTCTGACTTTAGAGTTTCTTTCTTGAAGTTCAGCTCGCTAACCTGACTTTCCCTTGCTTGAAGAGTCTTATCCTTTCCTGGCACAGTATCTTCTCTTGTCGGCTCTCTTTGCACTACGGATTCTCTAACTTTGACTCTCGTTTGTCAATAGTTCTCGTACCTTGTATATAATTGGGTAATTAGAGATGGAAGATGAGTTTACATTCCAATTAAATGATTATATGCTTGACACAACAAGCAACTCACCAACTTTGTATTAATTACACCCCAAGAAATGGATTCTATTCTCTTAATGATTCAACCTCTTATTCAGCCCCAACCCTAACTCTATTTTCGTTTCAGAATTGACCTCTGGAGCACCTGGTATCCCATAATGTAAGCTAACAATCAACAAAGGATTTCATTTCATCTCTCGATCGCCGAGTCCAAGATTCATTTATTGACTTCACGGATGTTCTATCAAGGGGGAATTGAGCGCGCAGCAGGAAAATCTTTTAGTGCATATAACTCCTGACGCCTAACCAAAAAAGTACTTACTGCTGATTGACTTTCAACATATGGATATGATGGTTGAGATAGCGTAGTGGGAGAATCCAAGCTGGGTTTTGAAACAAGAGAATAGTACTCTGCCGGAATTATAAGTACTGGTAGCAAGAAGAAGGAGTTAGGGAAGCCAGCCTCAAAGGGCGGGGCATGACATACTTAAGCAATAGGATAGTCATTTCTTTTAGTAGTAGAAGTTTTCAAGTCAGGCAATAAGGGCTTGGCGGGCGTAGGTTCTTGTTATCGCTAGTTTGATTCTGCCTGTATGGGGCACTGGATCAGACCTATACTCTACTTATTCTTATCCTTATTCTCTTATTATCTTAAACTATGAACTAGCAATTGCTCCTATAGGAGCAAGGAGCCGACTAGTCCTAATCGGAATTGAACTAAACATCCAGATCATATGACAGGACAGGGCCCTAGGAAACAAGCAACGAAACAAACAAAGCAAACCCTACTGAAAAGAAGAACCCTGTACTCTTACTCGCTCCGCTCTCTTGAGTGCGCCTACATCGCCATTCTCACTATCTCTGGTATGAGCCTGTTGCCACTTACCTGTATTCTTTAATTCCACTGTTAGTCCTACAATGCTTACCTTCATTCCCCAACAAATGCCTTAAAGGCTCCCATAACTATGTCAGTATTACACTAATATAAGTGAATTGAATAATCTTTAATAGAAGTCAAGAATAGCAGTTAGTATTTAAAGACTTGTGCGGCTAACGAGCATAACATCAGAGTGCAAGGAGCAAGTAGAGGACCTAACTAGAAAGTCAAAGTGCAGTCGAGGAGAATGAAACTATCCAGTATTTGTCTAAAAGAAGGAAGGTGGAATCAGAGGAGACCCATAACAAGGGAATTCAACCAATACTGTTAGAATTGGGCTCGACAATCACCTACTTCAAATGACACAAGGGATGAAACAAGAACAAGACCTTCTAGTAATTCACTACTACAACTACCGGTCTTAAACTCGAACCTGGCTTTCAAATACAACAGTTGCTAGGCAGTGGAGCTAGGAAGTGAGAAAGTAAGGTAAGTCAACGAGGAAAGAATGAACTACATCCCCAGAGTATCGGTAAATAAGATGTATTCAATTGCTGAGTTGTGGTAAATAAGAAACTGAACTGCTGACCTTCTCTCCTTATGCCCTATTATTAAGTACGCTGCTTCCCTTGATGGTTCACTTGCCTACCTCTTTTCCTTAGTTGCTGCCGCTAGTTCCACTTATATATCTGCTCAGTGAAGTTCTCTTCTCTTCTTGCCTCCATCTCATCTCACTCAATTCCTTTTGATACCTTCCTTCGGCTTATCTAACTCTTGCTACTAGAACTATCCTCTGGCTCTTTGACCTCTGGCTCTTTTACCTCTTGCTCATCTACTTCTTGCCAATATCAATACTTCCATTCCTAGCACCCGGATACTTCTCTTGGCTTGGAGACTAGGATGAAACTCATGAACTTAGGGCTTCAAAGCAAGGGTAGGCAGCTTCAGGTGCTGGTAGGCAGCTTCAGGTGCTGTAAGGGAAGAGTGAGTTTAGAGCATAAGTATGAGGGTGTAGGGGAGAAATGTCGGTACTTGTTCGATTCTCTCCGATCTGATAACAACTCTTTGCTTTACTTGTTTTCATCCCCATCAATCAGTAGAGTAGTACGAAGCCTTAGAAGCTGCAGTGCGTGCAGGTTATTATAAGTTCTGGTTCGAGTGTCAATTCAAATTCATGAGTTTCCTCAGTAGTTACTTGGCTGGCTTGCTCTTATATACAAGTTGTCTTAGTTGTCATAGAGAAAGTCAACTGCATTGCTATAAGAGTAGAGGTAAGGTATTTTCTTAGAGAATGAAGCTTACATCCACTTTAGTAAGGATTTAACTAGAAACTTAGCAACATAGTTTGAAACATAAGAATTCGCCAGAGAGGAGCAAGATCAGAGGTATCGGAGAAAGAGAAGAATTAAGGTATCAAACTAAAGAACAGGTGTTATGACCGATATGACCTAAATCAGTCAAAGAAAGCAGTAGAAGCCTTTCACTACTTATCACTACTTACTATCTGATTGAAGCCTGAGCTATCAGATTGAAGCCTTCGCCAGGTAAGATAGAATCCAATCCGGTAACACTCCCTAGTAATTCACTCCTCTTTCTTGCCCGACCCATCCTTCCCGAATTATGTATTAGGCCTTATCCTTTGCACTTATAAGAAATACTTACTTCACAAACTAAGAATTCCACTAGCTACTAGCAACTCCTGGCAAAGAATGAAACTCGAAACTGCCAAGCGTATACTACTGGACCCATACCCGCCAAGTAAGTCAACCACAAGTAAGAATTGAACTAAGTAGACTCAGAGTCGACCCACTAACAGCCAGAACCAAATCAGTGAGAAGGACTTATTAGAATTTCTTCCCCCGGGCAGCATCAGGCTATCAACCACTTCCAACAAACCTTCACTCTTACTTAACTCAGTCTTAACCTCTTACTTACCAGACTTAACCAAGTGCTAGTGAGACTGATCCCTTAATGGAGGTACTCAGGCTTAAAGCAGGGGTCCTCAGCCTGATACTGGTGCTTCCAAGGCTTCACCCGGTGCTAGCAAGCCTGATCCTGGTCCAGTTGGATGCTACCCTTGCTTTTGATCTATCTGTTGCGCGTAAGCTTATTTACCCACTAGCAGTGTGTGAAGCATCAATTTCTTCGGTAGGTAAAGGGAGTTATTGTGTGTGTTGAAGTAGATAGAGACCCAAGAATAAGGACAAGATACATTCTCATCACCAACACCAAACCTTCTTGCTTCGATAGCAGCGGAAACTAATTCAACAATAACCTTAGCCGATTAAGACTGGAGCTCAAATGACTCTGTTAGCTATGATCAATTTCGACTTGATTTCTCTCTCTTGCGCCTATGATCTGATCTATGAATTAATGTATTTTATCTCTCTCTTGCACATGGGCTACTAGATCCATTTCTTTTGATACTCCTCCTATAGCCTTTACCACTTCACCCTCTGCCTCTGAAAGTGCTTAGTACGCTTCTTTCCTGAGAGTATAGTGCTTCAGGGTTCGGCTGCCTCTGTCCTTATAGTCGTATAGTGTTTCAGGGTTCGGCTGCCCACTTATTTGTATAGGGCCTTCCAGCAAGTGCTTAGTCCGCCCAAGTTATTTGTATAGGGCCTGCAAGCCAAGTTATTTGTATAGGGCCCGCAAGAAAGGGTGGTGCCTAAATTCCATGATTGGATTTTTCCCAACAAGTAACTTGTTCCGGTTCTAGTTTCAAAGACAGGTGACTTGCTTGTTCTACTCATGGAATATCTCTTGCTTGCATTATATAGACAAATAGTAAACCAACCGCATTGCTTACCTTTTGCTTCAACGTAAACTGCAACACGATAACCTATATTTACAACAACACAAGACTTTAGATCAGTAGTTGGATACCTTCACTCATCACCAGACTTTAGATCAGTAGTTAGATACCTTCATTCATCACAAGACTTTAGATCAGTAGTTAGATACCTTCATTCTGACTTGCTTCATTCGGCTCCTCTCCTATACATCTGCCTGGCTAATTCTTCCTTTTTTCGTTCGCCGAGTCCTGCGTTTGGGTGAGTGACTTATTAACAGCAACAGTAGTGAGTCCAAGCAACTAAACTACAATAGCTAAGCAAGAAGGTAGTAAGAGAAATAAGAAAGTACAGGTTAGTTGGTACAGGCGTGGAAGCGTTAGCAGTTCTTGTTTCATCGTCAAGTGAAGATCAATCATATCTCTTTGCGAAGGGTCATCACTAAAGGAAGCTACATAAGTAAGTAGTTTGAAGAGAAGGAATAAGTTTCAAGATCCTAAGCCTCAGCCGAATCTCAGTTATCAACAGCAAGCGGATCTGAGAGTGAAGAGTCGAGTATATGCTGGTATATTGGTGGCTTAAACAACTAGAATGGGGTGCCTAACCATGGTAATTCCACTTCTGGTTCCAAGGAAGGAAAGCATGAAACTAATTGTTCTAAGAAAATAGGGAAATCAATCCACTATTTCAACTCTCCAACTGTCCTTATACTTCATTTGTAGCCTAGCTACCCTCCCTGCCTCTAGTTATGAACTTGATCTTTCCACAAAACTAGAATATAGAAAACCAGACGACTTGAATTCACTCCTTAAGCCCATTAATTAAGGGCACAGGTAATTAAGTCAGAGCGCCGGCAAACTCCCTGGAATTATAAGTACTGGCTCCGGATATTCCCATCTTTACCTAAACTCTGGTATTGAACATACTAATGAACTCCCTTTAGTTGCTTTGCTGATAGCAAATAGATAATCTCTCCTCGGATCTGGTATTGCTCCTATATCTATGTCAACAATTCTGCTCTATTATTAAGTACGCTGCTTCCCCAACTTATTAGAAGGGCAGATTCTGAATCTGGTCATTATTATCCTATCGAGTTCAGTCTGCTGCCCCAGTTACAGTTCTCAAGTATGGTTATTACCAATTATCTGCATTTACTACACTAAACCAGAAGCTCTTCTCTAACGCTAGCAGAATAGAATATAGTATATAGATGTCTATTACACCTCATCGGCTAACTGTGGATACTGTTCCTGTCTTTACTTGTCTACTAGTACTAACTTGCTCCTCTCTGGCAACAATTCACTTCATGAGGCTCCTATCTCTATTTGTAGTAGTGACTTGGCAGGGTGTGAGCTAGCTTCATAATAGTCTCCTTTCCTTCTGGTCGAGTGGAATCTCTAGCCTACATAATTTCCTTGTTCCTTAATAGAGTCCCGAGCCTACATAATTTCCTTGTGATCTCCCCATCCTAGATCTAACATGCCTCACTCAATCCATAAATAACATAACGAAAAGCAGTATGATTGCAATTGAGAAGTGCTATCTACTTTACTAAACCCATCTTTAGACTCTTTCTCGGCTTTACCAAACCTATATCTCTTACCATGCCGTGCGCCCGCTTTGATAAGAGTCATTTTCACTTCGTTGCCAGAGGACGTGCTTATTCTTTCCAAAGTGTAGGATTTCGGGGTCAACTCCAAGTCAGAAGCTGGGCTATGGGCTGGTGCACTGCTTTATGTTATCTTACTCAATTTGTCATTTGAAAAGTCATAATCTTGAACATAATAGTAAGAAAGGGTTGCAACTGTCATAATTCAAGCCCTGGAAGAATGTCTGATTGGAAAAATGATACCTGCCACCTTTTGTGGATCATACAAACCAAGTAACCCACTGAATCGGTCGGGCGGCTTGATGTTATCTTATCCAAAAGCGTATTTTCCCTCATGCAGCATGAATCAACCTGATCATAAGATTCAATTGCTGATCTACTGCGTGATCGATGGCTCGTGCACCATACCGACGGAAAAGAAAATAGAAAATATTGAGATTATTCCTTCAAGGCGGAAGCAGTGATGGCTTTCAAGGAAGCTGCCTTGTAAAAGAAAGTCTCTTGGCACATACTTTATGTTTAAGGACCGAAGGCTATTATATATGGAAGAAAACTCCCAGTACTTATAAGTCCAGGCTTAGGTTGTGAAGCGATAGTGCCTGCTGTCGATAGGTAGCGCGTTCAAGGGGCTATGGTTCCTCTCAAACAGTGTCCTCACAATCGGTTGGTTCCAATCATCTGCGTCATTAAACGACTTATTAGCAGATTAATAGAGAACTTCGGTCCGGATTGTACGTTCGACCACGAAGAAACGACGAATCCAAACTAAGCTTACCTCATCCATTAGTCTATATGATACGATCGCTTCTTTTACCTACTTTGACTCATATCTTAGTGCAATAGCTAACCAAGGCGATGATCAGTAGATGGATTGAAAGGGCCGAAGTGAATGAAGAAGGTCCCGTATATCTCTTGCATTTTCGGTTTCAAGAGGTTGGCGTAAACAAAGGACTAAAAGGACGGGATGCAGCCTCCCATGGGATACCTGTCCTTGTCATTCGTCTTCTCTAAAAAGATGGATTCTTGGATAGTTTGTTCTTCTCTATTGGTTCCGCAGAGGCAGTGTAAGGTCGGGTTCAAAGGCGGTCGCCCCAGGAGGTATTCATCAATCTTTCTTTCTGGTTAGTGGTAAACCCAATCAAAAGGGAAAGGGGTGAAAGCAGTAATTTCATAAGAAAGAGAAACAAGGGTGCTTGCAGACATAAGAAAGAGAAACAAGGGTGCTTGCAGATTGGAAAGTAGTATGCCCCCGGTTCACTAGAATTATTTAAGAGAATAGGCGATAGAAGATGCTCCATCATTGGAATAAGATGGAACAGGATTATAAGCTGCCTGTTGGGTAATCATCAAATCCATTCTTAACGGCATTAACAAGTCACGTTTTTGGCGCTAAGAGAGTTTACCAGTGAAAGCAAGGGTGGAAAGAAAGTATTGTAGAGGATATCTCCACAGCGAAAGCAAGGGAACAATAAAAGTAAGCAATGACGCGGGGGTCGGTAGGTAGTGGCTGGGCTTATTTACTTGTGGTGTTAGCGAGTTTAGGTTACCGAGTTGAGTTCCTGTACTTAATGATAGCTCGCTCGAACAAGTGGTAGATCACCATCATAAGTTGATTAGTTGAGTTCCAGTTTGATCGGCGCGTAAGTTCAATTGAAAGTTGGCAATGCTCTTCACTATATATGATAGGCGCATAAGTCATAAAATCCATTCATGTTTTTTCTATTGGGTAGCAGAACACCAACTTCAGAAGAAGGAAATCGGGCTAAAGTCTGCTGCAAGACCTGAAAGTGGAGTTCTTGTTTAAGTTATAAGTTGGAATTGACTTTTTGAATGCATACGGAGACTTGAAGTTCAGAATGTAATATACCTATTTTATGCAGCACCTGGAGCACTCGACTTGAAGTTAAGAGCGGTGTCGTAAGGGTATAAAGCGGGGGAAAGTGTGAGTTGAAAGAGTTTACAACTTCTGACCCAACTATAGCCTTAAGTGCGTAGTGGCTTGGGCATGAGAAAAGATCTTCCATTGTTGCCAACACTGGTACCTGGACAAACTCGATAACATCCATCTACCGACTTAAAGCCAATAACTGAGAACCTCTATCGTCACCAACACTGGCACCCTCAACCAGCTCTCTCCCAGACAGACTTCTAACCAATAAAAGAACTCGCTTACAGTGCTCGACCACCTTTACTTTCCTTTCGAACTGCTAATGAAGTTGTCGATGTAGACTTAAAGCCCCTAAACGGAACTCGTGGACCTCACTACCCCAGCTTCTTTCTTCTTTCTAAGAGAAGATGAAACGCATTTTGCCCTGCCCTGACTGTATACTGAACCTATGCATTCGATTAAAGAGTTGATTCCGCTTCTTTGCTTATGTAACTAATGATGCTACGCTTGCACTTGTACTTGTTCCCTCACTTGTTTACTTTACTCACCAAGCTTCTGATCTCACAGACCTGCCTCGAACTTAAAGAAAAGAGACGAGACTTCTTGACACCTCTAGCCTCAAAGCCAGTGCTGTCTTCTGCCACTTGACCAGGTGCTCAATAAGAAATTAGAAGATAAGTCTCAAGTTTCCAGTATTGTTACAGATCAGATTCCAGTATTGTTACAGATCAGATTCCAGTATTGGTTTTAGTTGCATTAGCAAGAGAAGAAGAAGCTCTGTAAGCAGGGGGGAGCAGGTGAAGCTTATTAATTGCCCTAGGCAGATAAGAATCATCAGCCATATCAAGATCTTAAGATGGATCAGGTGAGAGCCCACAGCTAGTATGGGAATTTGAGAGCACTTGCATCGGTTCAGTGTATGTCTTTACGGAATTCTATGCTAGGTGAAAGAACATTTCCTCTACGCTAGATTGCTTCTCTTGATCCACTTTCCACTTATTGAGCGCTACTCTACTTTTTGCACTTATTGATTGAGCACGATAGGGACATTGTTCTGCTACCCAATATCAATGAATGAGTATATGCGCGCTAAGCAAGACTCAATAAGTCCGTTAACCAAAGGAGTGTCCTGTTACATAGTGTTATATACTCAACGTGGAATCCATCCAATCTTGATGTTCCCCCAAACTACTTGTTCTTGCGCAACGACTAACGCTATAGTATAAGCCCTTATTGATTATTGGAGACTTTGCCACTTCGTCTGTACCTGTACTTGTGGAATACTTGTTCAAGGTGTCCGCAGCAAGTCACGAGTTATTATATGAAGAGTTATGCCAGTTCCAGTTTTCGGATGTGAGAGAAGAAGTCGTGAAGCGGTAAGCCAGACAGGAGGTATCCTCCATCTCGCAAGTAAGGTCAGAGCAGAGGTCAGCTGAACTTCAAAGAGAACTTGGGTCGACAAGGGAGGAATCATAAGAATAATCTGAACAAGGACACTGGTTAGTGAGTTTAAGTCTTGCCTAAACTAACAGCTAATTCATGGGTGAAGTCGTCTCTTGTCCCGCTGCTTAGCCTTGTTCAACTAATTCAGGTAATTAATGGCTGAAGTCTTGTCCCGCAGCGACGCCTTGTTCAACTAATTGTGTTTTTGCCCGAACTTAAGTACTGGCTCTTGTGGAATCCTAGCCTAGTGCTTGTGTTGTAAGTTCAGAAAGTGAATCAGTGCTTGTTAAGTAGACCAAAGAAAGAGAGAGATTAGGATTCGGCGATAATCCGCAGCTGCTTTGTAAGCGCAACTAGTTCCATGAAAAAGGTGTGCTATGTCAAACAGAACAGGACATTAGAGTAGCCTCGATTCAACAAATAAGCAAGCAACGGGAGCAAAGGGAAAGTACAGAACTACACTTAGAGAACCAATTGCAGCTGACAATTGAACTCATCCTTCTCCTGCAGATTGAAGTTGCTTCAGGATCAGTCAACAGCTTCTTTACTTGTCGACTATGAGTCTTCAAAGGCTAACTCAACTCGAAGGAAAGAAAAAGATGAAATTAGGAAGTTCTAACTCGTCATAATGTATTTATTGATTTCAAATTAGAATGTATTTATGCGCGAGTCTTGCCTTTGTAGCCAGAGGGTTCTAATAGAAAGAAGTCACCCACCTAGTGCTCAGGTTCAGGTTACATTCTGGGGTTTCGTGGTTGACAAGGAAGGCCCCACTATTGGTTTGGTTTGACGTCCACGAGAGCGTCTACTATGGAGGGGCAAGTTCCATAACCGTTTTCGGGAGTCCTTATGGCCCAACGCGCAATAACTCGCTTCTTTTGTTCTCTAAACTCACCTGCTGCTTAAGAAAAGAATAAGAAAAGAAATGAAGACAACTACACACTAATATTGTAGGACTGCGGAAAAGAGTATGGGTATCCGGATAATCCTATATAAATGACTAAAGAACAGAGGCAACACACCAGATCTGATTAAGGGTAAGTTTCCGAGTATCAACCATAGATGTGACATTTGCCATTATAGGGTTTCTTTATTGAAATCAGGGGCCAAGCGTATACTTGTGCGTTTCATTCTAACTTGACTCTAAGAGCACGAAGTGTTATCGGATTCTATCACACCTAGCGAATGATTCTGTTTCTTATGCAGCGCCAAACCTTTCTACTAGACCCATACACAACACGGGCTAAGGGAAAACACCCGAACTCACTCTACTTGTTGAACCAACTACTGATCCCTACTTGTTGAACCAACTACTGATCCTTCCACTGAAACACTCCACTTGATGAAGAAACGAACTCCTCACCTCGAACTGGAACTGTCCGATAAAGAGCTATAGCCGCGTGACTTATGATTCTGTCGTCTCTGATTCTATAGCCGCGTGACTTATGATTCTGTCGTCTCTGATTCTATCGTTGACAAGAATGAATTTGAGCCTAACTTTCCGTACTTGGAATATCCTAGTATATTCTGCCCTGAACCCGGACTCTATCAAAACTGGAGAAATGGAATCAATCTTGTGCATGGTCTAGAATTAGTAACAACACACAAGGCTTCCCTTTCATCTGATCGCGCTCGGCTTGGATTCCCTTTTGCCACCACGACCTCTCCTTGAAGAAGAGATTGCGGCTTCTGATGATCCAGCTCATATACTCTTCCTTTGCTTCAAAACGAACTATCCCCGCTTCGCTCAAGTAAGCTTCTTTGAGTTATGTAAATGGAGTGACCCACTCTACAATTCTATCAAATGAGTAATCTGACTGCCTGCTTAAGTATCATATGACATATATTGGGTAAATGCACTTATTCCCTTTGAAAACTGGATTGTTGACTTATGATGAATGAGCTTCTTCCGTCGACAACAAGGATTCTACTTATACTTAAACTGGAACAGCAACACCTCTGATTGACGCGCCAACCTCTTCTCTTAGCTAACTTTCTTCTTATATTGTAGCTCGAGATCAAGTATCAACTGAACAAGTGCTTTCTTCGTCGCCAACACCGGGATACTGAACTCCCAACACGGAAATCCTGACAATAACGACACTTTATGAAGCGCTTGTTGCTGAATCTGGGCATTCCGCTTCTGTTCCTACTCAGGGTACTCACTCTCAAACACTTATAAAGAAGAGCTTCTTCTCATTTTCATAGTCACTAGCTATATCAAAGTATTTCGCCTTCGTATGTGTATTATAAGCACTGATTCCATTCCGTATTGGTTTACTGGTAAAACTCTGCCTTGTCTTTAATGCGCTCCCCCACTATATTGATTGCAAGTCTCATAGAAGGAGAAAAAGGTGAGTTACGCTTCAATTCAACCAAGCAAGAGTCAAAGGCTATACAGGAAAGAAGAAGTTAAGAGCAAAGGTAAGCAAAGGTAAGCCAAAGGTCATTGGTTTAGGGTGGAGGACATAAATAAGAAGAAGAAATGATGAAAGCTAGAGCGCAAAGGGAAAGCCAAGAGCTTGACTTCAGTACTTATGGCATAACAAAACCAGTCCATTCTCCAGTTGTCTTATCTCTGGATTTGATTCTTCCTAACAACACCGCTCCTAAGTATGATAACATCTCTGAGGCTTCTTATTGATAGGAATAGATAGCGTCACAGTTTGATAGGAATAGATAAGGTAAGTGGCGTGGCGCCTTAGTGAAAGAGTCAAGCAAGCAGAGTGTTGTTACTATACTATTACGAAATTCTAGAATGTGTGTCAAAAACCGGAATGCCATTGCTTGTTAGTGTGCGAAAGCCACTGCTTGTCCATTAGTAGTTCAAAGTCATTGACTATCTATCTTTTGCATATCTCATTTTGGAATGTAAGAAAAGAAAGAAGAAACTGCGTTAGCTAATTAAGACAGGAAAGGAACTCCCTTCCATAACAGAGACCTGAGTCGAAGAAGTACAATGAACAAGCAAACTAGAGGAATATCTATGCGCATGAGATTGAACAAGCAAACTAGAGGAATATCCATGTGCATGAGATTGAACAAGCAAACGACTTATGCGGGATGCTTTAGGGAGTCTTATACTCAATTCCTCCCTTTTCAATAAAATGATGTCGAACTGGCAATGCAATTCTAGTCGACTTTAGAAAGCTTCTGCTTCAAATCCATCTTATGATTCCGGAGTTATATACAAAACGACTCTATTCCCTTATTCCAACCTATACTTGACTCGAACAGAACTTGAGCAGACCCATGGAAGCTGATGATCCTAGAACTGTCACTTAACGCCTTGAGGAGCTGAGCTCAATCCTCTGGCTAATTACCTTTGTCTATACAATCCCCTTATTTTCTATTATCTTTAGACGGTTCAGACTCTTTCAACTTCCGCCACCACTTGGGCATTCGTAAAGAGCTTATATATACTCCTCAACTCGAACAGGAACTGGAACTTCCAATTCTCTTTCGTCTCGAGCACCTGGTATATATCTACTAAGGAAATACCAACCATACCTTTCACCATACCTTTCACCATACCTTTTGGCGGGATTCCACTATGACTTTTTTTGTAGTTACTTGGCCCGCATCGCATTAAGTATATCGCCCTGGTTTTTCCAATTACCCACATCTTTTTCTTGTGACTTTAGCTCATTTGAAAGTCCTGTGCTGTGTTCGGCAACATCAACTGGCAATTCTCCCGTGATAAGTAAGGCAACAGGAAATCATAGGAATTTGATAAAGCACCAACGATCTGTATTTGGATCCTGCTCCACCTGATAGAGAGTTATAGGCTTGTAGTCAATTAATCCAAAGAGAAATAGGGATTAGGAAGCAAGCCAGAGAGAAGGAGAAAAGAGTTTTGGACTGAAAACCTGTAGTATAACCCATGGCAAGGGAAGTGAGTTATCCTCCACTCTGGTACTCCCAATAACCTTGTATAACTCTTGATCATCTAACTCTATCCTCTGGCTCTTTGAACTCTTTTAGTGCTTCAGAAGAATTAAGATATTATATATGCGCCAGAATTAGAAGTCCAGTACTTAAGTTCCGGCTTCTCTTTCTATATTCTTATCGGAGTCGAAATAGGGTCTACTCTTCGACTTATAAATACTCATCCAACTGAATTCTTCTCCCTCAGGCTCATATACCGTAGTCAACAGCCAAGCAACAATAGCCCTGGTTTCATTCCATTTTCTCCTGCGGCCTGTCAGACATCGTGATAATCAAATTGTCTGGCTTCGTTTGATTCCTTCCCCATACCATAGGAAAGAAACAAGGCTCTCTTTCTTTATCCAAATTCTACGCATCCTCATGCCTTTTTCTACCTGCCATACAGAAGATGGTTTCACAAGCGAACCCTTCCTCGAGTTAGGATTAATACCGAGTGCAATTCTTTTTGTGGACCAGCTAAAGTCAAAGGAAGAATCTGCCGGGCTATAAGCTAACTTCGGCACCGAGCACCGTATAGCATAGCTATTTCCCCCGTAACTTAATTAAGTGAACCAGGTACTTAAGTTCGGGTATTATAAGTTCTGGACTTCAAACTAAATGCAAGCATGTAGGGCATCGAAGCCTGTATTGGGAGGGAGGTGAAGCAGGAAACAAGATAGTCGTCATCTATACCTTTCAAGCTAGCATAGATAGCAATAGCAGTGCAACCACCAAACCAATCTTTCACGCCGTTAAGTCCTACAAAGCTAAATAAGCAGATGAAGCATCGGGTCTTTCTTTCTTTCTTTTAAGAATCATCAAGAATATAACAGAGCACAGCAAACTGCAAGCAAAACCATGTGCGCGTGATTGCTCGCCTAGTTTGACTTGGTCTCTCAAGCTTTCTTTTTTAGGAAGACCTGAGATAACCGACATGATTGTGGATAAAGCGTGAAGCTTTTTCTTATGTTGTTGTTGACCCCTTTCTCGGGAAACTAAGGCAAGGGATTCTTCCTTTTTCCCCCAGTGGGTGCAGGCTTCATCGAAAGTATGTGGCGGGCAATTAATCAGTTGCTAAACTCAACTTAGCCTATATCCTCCCTGGGAGCATTTCGGGTTTTCTAAAGTAACGGCTTTGCCCAACTTACTTCATAGTTCACCTTTGTTGACCAGATCCCATGAGTGCTACTAAATGGCGCGTAAGAGCTCCCCTCTCGTATCATGCCGCTTTATTCCGAAGACCAAACATCCCTCTGATTTGTTGATTCGCATCGATATAACCCCACATACATGGCTAGAATCCCTAGTGTTACCGATAGGCAGCAATCCAAGTCTAGGAGGGACCTAACAAAGAGTTACCCTATGCTATGGACCCGAGAGAAGAGAAGGTTAGCGACCCGATCTCATGCACGGAGAAGAGAAGGTTAGCGACCCGATCTCATGCATGGATTCTCAATCAATATGCATTGAATGAAGGAATTGGTCTATTCCCTGGCCGGGTAAGCGCGACGGATCAAGCATATATGATTATGATGTGTTCCCTATCCCGAGGACCCGCATAGGATTTCAATTCTAGCTAGGGCGCTCATCCGTTGCTTCTTTGTAGTTATGTCAGACAAAAGCATTCTCCCTCTTTTTTTGGAACTAAACTCTTTTGAACTCTCTTCAAACCAGAGATGGGTTGGCATGCTTCTAGTCTTGTTGTTTGTTTCCACTCCGTTACGTCAGTGGGCATTTCGCTCTCATTCTGCTTTTCTTCCCTTCTTTTTGGGGCTTGCTACGCGTTTTAGCAGGCGCCCCCTTTCCTTTTTTGAGGGACTGGCTCTCTTTCTTTAGTCCAGCCCGGCTTCGACTTTTTGCTCTTAGATGCTGTGATTCTCTTGCTTTGTTAAGAGTCACTGGTTTTGGATTTGCAGCTTATATTCGCATTGTGAAGCCTTAAAAACCCCCCCGTGCGAGCGTAATTGCTTAAGTGTAGTTGTTAGCTGGCTTAGCGGCTTGTTAGTGCGTGCGCTTGTGCCTTCCGGCGGAGTTACGTGAACGGCCTCTTAGTTCTAGACTCTAGTTCTAGCTCTCACTACTTATGGGTTCTCCAACTTGGAATGAGTGATAGTTCTTAGTTAAAGAGAACTACTAAAGACCATACAGTAAAGTGCGTTAGTTTTCTCCTTATCCAAATAGAGTTAGAGTCACTAAGTATTTATACGAGTTAGTGTAGTGGGCAACTTATATATCTGCCTCTCTTTCTTCTCTTTCCTTTAGAGATATTCTCTCTCTCTTTCTTCTCTTTCCTTTAGAGATTGAGAGTCTATAGTTTGGAACCTTCTCTTAATATGGAGAGTGCTGTGGCGGTCGTTAATAGTGACTTGTGACGTTGCTTGGCTAAAATAGCTCAAATAATACTTTCTACCAGTACAGAGCTCATTGGGAATAGAAGGGAACTTACAATAAGGGCTTGGAAGGCATCCGGATGTAGGCTGCAGTCAACAAAGCTTCTCCCCAGAAGCAGACTGGAAGATAGGACGGGTGTTAATTATCATAGCGCCATTATCCACCTAACCATGTAAAGTCAAGTGCTATTCCTTCTCTCAACTACACACCCCTTTATGGTGCGCAATGCCTTATATGGATCCCTTTCTTCTCACAGAGCTCTTAGAACAGCTCAGATAGATACTTGCGGCCATGGTCAGTTCTCATTGTCTGAATACTCCTCTTCAACAGGTTTGAAACCGCAGATATATAAGTGGCCAATTAATAAGTCCTAACGAGTCAAGTCTCTTTGGAAGAGAGAAAGGTTCAGTGCGCTATCAGTCTAGTCAGTGAAATGAATGAGTTCTGCTAAGCAAGAAACAAGTAACGGAGTTTGGAGTTGTTCAGTTAATAGAGAAGGTAGAGTTCCCCAGATGGAAATACACGAGTTTCCGTTTCAAGATAAGAATAAGGCGCAAGTGCAAGTACAGCTCCTAATGCGCAAGTGAAATATTCTATTAATGAATAATGATTAAGATATTCTAGAGTTTCGAATCCAGTACTTATAATTCCAGGCCGGCAACAGCTTTAGATCGATTTGCCATTAGCATAGTTTACCAAGGCACGTTTCAAAAGAAAGGACTTGGTTTTGTATTCGCCTGTCTTCATCGGCTAATGCTAGGAGTTCTTATTACTAAATTAATATATAGATCAGTCCAAGTTCAATTAACAGTTTGATAGATCAGTCAAAGTTCAATTCACTGTTGGAGTTGACTCGGCTATAGTATATGATTCTTTGTTCACAGAAGCATTAAGTATTGCCAGCGCTAAGTACTGCCAGTTCCAAATAGACTAAGTGCGCGAACGGGAGAGTTTTTAGAGGTCTGACTGCAGACTTTTTCACTGATCCTATTCTGGCTGAAGATTTCACTTAGTAGACACAAGAGCGGAACAACTCGCTTTTGAAGACCCAAACTCAACTGACTTCTTTTCACCTACTGTTGGATCTGGATCAGCTCTATCAGCTGCTGCTTACTTGCTATTTGGGCTTGAGAAAATCGATTCTTCCCCACCTAGACTTGAAGTTCATATGACCTCTGACACCTTACTTGCGCCTTCATATTCTTTTATGTATTTCCTTCTAGCTTCTTAGTCGCCAACACAGGAACTTTCCTTTATGAACCACACGATGAAAGTCAAGCACATGAACTCTCCTCTCGTAAGCACAGACAGATCAATTGCACTGTAAACTAGAAGAAACCCCCTTCACGCACTCGACTTAGAATAAGATTTCGATAGAAAAGAGAATGTTGGTGCAGGAGATGTATAAGGAGATGTTGCCTAAGAATATCCTGTTCCTCTGTTCGATAATAAGCATAAGCTGGATCAGTTGCGGGAAGGAACTACACTTAAAGTCGAGAATATTGTTTGGTTGGGGTGCCTTTTTTCTTTATGCCCTCTTACACCTTGAACAAGTATTCAACAATTACCTCTACTCAATTCTGGAATATACCAGATAGGCAGGCTAAAGAGGTGGGTTTGCCCTAGTGACTTTGATAGCTGAATGAAACTGAAACAAGCAATGGGATAAGAGTGATTAGGTTTAGCAACGGAACAATAAAGAATTCTGGGTTTGCTTTGAGTAAACTATATTATTTGTAATGTGCTCTGCTCTCTATTGGGTCCGGGTGTATCAATGCTCCTTCTTCTTTTTTTTAGTAATGTGTTCTCCATTGGGAGTAATGTGTTCTCCATTGGGTCGGGGTGTCTATATGCTATGCTCTTCTTTTGGATTCCTGTCTATATGCTCTTCTTTTTGATTCCTAAGTGCATTAGCTTCGGTGTTTGAACAAGCTAGGACAAGAAAAAAGAGTACCAACCAAAAGAGTGTAAGAATATGGAACTGGCATTGTATAGATTGAAGTAAGTAAAAGGAGAGTAGACTCAAAATGAAAGGGAAGCAGCAAGCGATGAACACTGATGCACCCCTATAAGAGTAAGCGTTAGCACTGAAGAAGGCATAATACAAGTAAGGACGCAAGAGGGAAGAAATCCGTACTATAGTTTAGGGTTCGGCTGCCGATATAAGTGAAAGAACTCAGGTTTGCACCCAAACACAAGAAGCCTAACAAGCAAACAACGGAAATTCAGGAACTTGCTAAGCACAACGCAACGTCCTATTTTAGCACTAAATGACTGACTGTTTGACTTCTCCCCCACTTATCCATTCCTATTTTAGAGATGAGCTGCTCACAACAAGTCCCGTCCCGTTTTCTGCATTAGCTTCTACTTTGATCTTCTTTTGTGACGCTGGGCAAGCTCCTTCTGATCTTGACACGAAGGGGCGTATAGGTGTGTTAAGGGTAGAGAGTCAAGTAGCAATTCTCTTCAGCGAGGTAAAGTTTGCAGTCTATTGCCCTGAACCTTGATTATGGATTGCCTTCTTCAGCTCCTTGTAGTGATCGGTAAGACCTCCGCTCTGGAAACTTATTCGCACACGAACTTGATACTTTTTGTCCCGCCTCCTTGTCATAGAGTTATGTTATTGGCTTGACATCGGTAGTCGGTATAGAGAGCAGAGCTGATTGTGTTGCGGTTTGAGTAAAGTATCAAGGAGCAGGCGCAAGTCACATATCTCATATAAAGTATCAAGTCAGGTAGAAAGGAAAGGGTGAGTATAAAGTATCAAGTCAGGTAGAAAGGAAAGGGTGCGGGGCAGTAAAGAGCCGTTGAGTTACTCTCTTCTATCAAGGCCAGTACTTAAGTTCGGGCATTCATTCCATTCGGTAGATGTAGATATAGTTGCCCTGTTCTCTATGTTCTTTCGGTAGATGTAGATATAGTTGCCCTATTCTCTATGTTCTTTCGCTTATAATTAATGGTTGTTTCACTTCAGATGTTATACGTTGTAAACTTCGGATGTTGTAGATGAACCCTGATCGATGCGGCCGTTTGATTGAACGTAGCTAAGCGGAAACTTGATCTTGTGACTCGCCCTCTTATGTTGCTGCGCCACTCCACGATGCATCACCTACTGTTACAGCGACTGAGGTTGCTCCCTCTGGCTCTGATGGTCCTCTATTGGCCTTTGATCCTTATCCAGCTTCTAGGTATACTCAAACTTACATGACTCGCCACCATCTCGAACTAACCATCATTGGGTTTTGATCCTCCATCAAATGGCTTGCTTTAATTCTATGCAGTATGCAGATACGGATAAAAAGCTAGATAAAGGGGAGCAGATAAGGAGAAAAAGCTAGATAAAGGGGAACCACCTACCACGGAACCAGTGGACGGGATCTTTGAATAAATCAGTGGAATTTGGAGGCTCTTCTCTGGGCCCCATCCACCATCCCTTAGCCTTAAACCAAACTAGATTATATGTAAAGAAAGCAATCGACCGCTTAATGTGAGCCGAGCCAAGCCATCCTTATCCACTTTGAATCGTGCATGTTAGTACTTAGTCCTCATAGCTCATCCTTCACATTACAATTCCATCCTGACTAACACTCACTGCTCACAATAGCTGTACAACAACTTCCAACACCATCCCAAAGTCAATCACAGAAGGAAGAAGTCAAGAATGCAATGATGGATACTGACTTTCTTATGGAACAGTTTTTGGTAACTGATATTGAAGACATGGAGGGAATGGGAGATGAGGAGTTGATACTTGGACTAGACTCAGGGCTGGGACCAATAGCTAGATTAGCAGCTTATAATTCATTAAAGAATAGAATCTAGTCTAGCGTTCATAGCAAACAACCCGCCCTTATAGGCATTCTATGTTAGCGCACAACTATTGTTTAGTTAAATCAAAAAAGGATGCTGTGCGGAGTATAGAATAAGGAGGATTGTAGGTAATATACTTATATATGATCTCGGTGTAACGGTGAAGAATAGGTGTGTAATGGATCTCTCTCGGTATAGTGGATTTCTCTCGCCCAGTACTTATAAGTTCAGGCTTCTTTCTATATATGAGATGAGAACAAAGAGCATAAGTTTCAGTACTGACTCAAGCGAACTCATAACTTATTGCCGGGTCTACCGCCTTCCTGCGCATTCCAATCTTTATATAGAAATGCGCATTCCAATCTTTATATAGAAATCGAATTATTTACGACAACAACGCCAACTAATATAAGCTTCCGAAACTACACGAACAGCTTGTTGTTTACTTGCCTTGAAACCCTAAGAATAGAAGGAATAGAGGATTGATTGATGCTCTGATTAATTGACCCCTTGTGGAATTGAAGTGTGAAAAAGAGTCTTGAATGAGGTAAACACACTCTGCTTCGCTAATAAGCTAACGTGAAGCTAACGTACAAAACGACTTTTGGAATATAGTGCAAAAGAAATAGAGACATAAGAGAATATGGAGACATAAGAGAATAGAGTAAACAAACTGGGAAACTCACAGAGAATTAGAGTAAACAAACTGGGAAACTCACCTTATTTTATTGAATGGCAACGAGACTTGCTTGCTACTTGACACTATCTACTTCGAGCTCCTTTTTGACTTAATGAATACGAGTGAAAGTCTGCTCAATAGGTGGGGAACATTCTAGTTCTTTACCGCTCTGCTCAGTAGGTGGAGTTAGACATTCTAGTTCGTTATCGCTACGTGGGCCCGGGCCATAAGTCTAGTTTCACATAGATGTTACTTAGGCGTGAAAGCGAACCTTTCTTTTAAGGGTAGTTTCGTAACTTATTTCTTTCAAACTCCATAAGCGCAAGTCAAATAAAGGAAATAACTTATCAACTCCTTACACGCAACAGCTCTATCGCAACTAACAGGAACTCAACTAACGTGCAACAGCTCTCTCGCTAACAATGAAACAAGAACGAAACAGGACCTTTCCACTCGCATTGCCTTTAGCCTCGCACCCCTAAAACTTGACTTGCACCAACCGTAATAACCGGGCAACGACTAAACTAGCATCAACCAGCTCACTAACAAACTTAGGCGAACTTAACCCTTTCATCCCTTTCTGATATATTAGAGTCAAGAATACGAGTAGAAACAACCCCTATCTATCCCTTAGAAACAACCCCTATCTATCCCTTTCTTTGGTAACTTTCCTATTGTTGTGCGAGTAGAAACAACCCCTATCTATCTTATTACTCTCTTATCTTATGTTAACACAACGTCTTGCTTATTGCGCCTGCACCAACCTAACTCTCCCTGAACCGACTCTCAAAACTCCAATAGCTAATGATGCGCGCCCTATCTTCTTCTTTAACTAGCGCCCAAGTCGAGCTCCTGCCGCGAGTTCTTTTTCTTAAAATCATGGAACTGGACATTTCTTTGCCTCTATCATTGCCAACACCGACAGGCCTCTATCATTGCCAACACCGACAGAGTAACCAGGAACAACCAATTATTACACTTCTGCTTTATATCTGTATTCTTCTCCGGATCTTTATACTAGAAGAGGAACTCCACTTTTTCAATCTACAACACTGGTGCAACAGGTTCTTCTCTAGCTTATGATCTATAGCTGGTTCTTCTCTAGCTTATGATCTATAGTAATCCGCTTCCCTTCCATTCGACTAAGTAGAGCAAGGCGCAAGTGCAGCATCGGTAGCTGCCTTTCTCTATTTCAACTAAGTCTTGGCATTCTGGGCTTTTCACGGATCTTGGAGACAAAACTCTAACTGCATCTCTAAGCTATATACCATCGGAAGATCTTTCGCCCTCTTGCAACTCTACCTCTACTTTCAGAACTACTTGATACTGACTGACCGGATCCTGCGACCCCTATGGAGTGGCTCTTATCGAGCATCTGGTATAGAATACATTAGTAACAACACACAGGATACTAATGATTCTGTTTCTTCCTAACCTTCACCGTTTAAACGATGCAAAAAGGTATACTTTCTGGGACCTTACTTTCTTGATGGATAGCCTTCTTCAGCTTTACTTTGAAATCAGCCTATAGATATTCATTCTTTAGCGACTCTAATCGCACTGCTCCTGCTTCGTCGCCAACACGCTTGTAGCTGACTTTGACATTGCTTCCTAAACTGCTCTTGTTCCGGGTGAACTAACTAACAAAAAAACCTTGGCATTGCTGATGCAGACAACAAAGAAGAAAGTTAGCACACAAAGTATAACTAAGCGTCAGTGGTGTTGCAAAAGCTGTGACTTGTTCGTTCGAAGTATCAACTTAGATTCGATTATGGTGCCTCTGGTCTCTGTCTTTTACAATAGGGAAGGCTGTCTCCGTCCTTTAAGTGGTATAAGGGTGAGGCTGCCAATAGAATACTTTTGAAACTCTGCCTCCTTCCTTTAATCAGGTGTGTTGCCTCCGCCTATAGGCTTTCAGAATGTTGTGGTGTGTCCCATATGAGTAGGTGTCTCGCATATGCCTCCGTTCTTCTAGTTAAGTTAATAGTTAAGGGAACAATAGTAAAGGGAACTAACAAGCAACTCCGGGCCCCTGGTTATTATTTCTCACTTTCATTTCGAACTTCTACTTTCCACTCTTCTTTAGCAATAGAGCAGTACAGAATTCTATCTATCTTTCTTGGGCTTCAGCAACAAATACTCCAATTTCTCTATCTTGGTGTGAATGATTAAGTTGGTCAGGTCACACAGGAATATCTCTTGCGGTACAATAACTTGATACCGGGTCGGGCTATCTTATATCTTTCTCGAATATCCGCGGAGAGTCCAAGAACTGATCTCTATGACCGCCCTGCTTCTTGATTCAACTCGAGCAGAACCACCACTTGCAGCACTTGCAGCTAACGGCGTTAGTGAGTCTGGAAGCAGTAAGCCATTTGTTTACTCTATCAAAAGGGAAGAAGGGAAGCTATTTCTATTTGTTTACTCTATCAAAAGGGAAGAAGGGAAGCTATTTGTTTACTCTATTATATTATATGAGCACGCTCTATATGATTTTCTTTGCCTCAATTCTCTTATTCACTAAATTACAAAAGAAACAACCTTTCTTGCAATTGAGTCCGGGAATTTATTGAGCGATCAGAAATCCGTTCTCATGCCCAGCCAGAAAGATGGATTATTTTATTAAAGCAAATAAGCTACGAGTGTGGGGTTACCTTAGTATATTGAGGTTAGAGTGTGCCTAGTATATCATGTGCGCATTCAATTACATTCCAATAAGTCCAAGAATCATACATTCAAATAAGTCCAAGAATCCAAAAAGAAGAGAATTGAAACCAACGGCTTCTGGAACAATACTGGAATCTTTGAAAAGCACTTTCCGTTCCGAACTCAACTGAACTTGTTGACAAGGTATTAACTCCTGACGCCATGAATACTGTGGAAGCGCCTTTCGCGATAGCGGGAACGATACTTACTAATTGATCATAACTAACAGAGTCATTTGAGCTCAACCCTAGTATTTACGCTTACGTTGAGTTCCTGTCTTCATCAGCCTTAGGGGTTAGATGCGCTGACGGAGTTTCTGTTACATTCCTTACTAAATATGGAACATCTGTGAAATTTCAATTGATTTCCGCTTTTGCGCAAAGCTAAGATCTTTGACTGTTTTTACCCGGGGTAGAGATTCATAGATGCTAGTAGAACTGGTGGAGTTTCCTTACCCATCTTATAGAGTAGTAACGCTAGATTCCATTCTGTTCGTTCAGGTTCAAGTGGAGTATATAACAACAGGGTAATAAGAATAACTTAGAGGGTGTTGCAGCATTTAATCAGTAGGAAAGTCGTTCTTTTTTCGTTTGAGGAGCGAGTCTATATTTCTAGGTTAAGCGTAAGTCAACTATACCAGTGATAGAATGGGGTACAACAAATAGGTATAGAGTGGTTTTCGGAGTGCTTAGGAGTTAGCTTGTGTGTTGAGTCACAAGAGCAGTCTGAGGTTACTTGTAGAACAAAGGAGATCGAAAAAAAGGCGATAAAAGGATTCCACGTTGCTTGCCTACTTTCTATGTGCTCGTCGCGAATGACTATAAGGCCGGGCGAAAAGGAGTGTCCGGTTACAACCTTTCTATACAATGCCAGTTCCATATTATTTTGTTTCAACTAATCCTTACTTTTCATCTACAAAAGCTTCTGGTATTGCTGATGGTCTCGTCGACATTCACTTTGCCCTGACTTTAGCCGGTTCATTTCCTTAACCTTTCTACTTTACTTCAGCAGTTGAGCATTCACATTCCATTCTTCATATGATTGTTCACATTCCATTCTTCATATGATTGTTAACGATGAAACTAGCGCCGAACCTCTCTATACTGACTTAGAGCCATCCAATCAAGGAAACCCCCTAAAAAGGACATTCTCTATTTAGCGCGGAAGAAAGACCACTTTAGTAGCACTACTTGGCCTGTAAATAAGCCAGTTATTATAAGTGACTTATTAACTTACGATTCTCTATCGCGGTCAACTTCATTTTTCGCTAATCACTTATGCCCCTATCGGTTCTTATAATGCATTTTTCCTAGAGAAATCAGGACTTTCTTTTCAGTCAAACATTCAAATCCTAGAATCCTTTTTGCTTATCGCCGGGTAAAACATTCATTTCTCACTCCAGCTCCTGACTTTAGCCACAGAGTCTGGGCCTTTCACTGGCAATTCATAAGCATCTTATCAAGCTTCTTGACCTGCTGATGATTCTTTATACCCCCGATCTTTCAACAATAACTCATTCAACTTAGCGCGCATTATTAAGTTGGCACTTTATCCACCCTCTACTTATAATTACTTGCCCCGACCTAAACCTAAACTATAACTGCCGCTTCTCCTTTTTATGTTCATTATCCTTACTCCCACTTTGCTAACTTACTTTCGTACTAAACAAAACTTTGGCTGACTACTGACTTTAAGCTCAATCAAGCTAACTGACTCAACAAGCACAACAGAGTAAGCATCAGCAGCATTAGCAGTAATAGATGGAGCAGAGCCAGTTGTAAGGTTCAAGACATAATAGGCAAATGACATTATAGGCGAGAGAACAATGAAAAAGTCAACCCACCGTTTACTAGCATTCGGCTTCTGGAACAATACTGAGGTAGACCGCTTATTGAGTTGGGCTATCAAGATGGAAGTGAACCGCGGCGCTACCCTTCTTTGCCAGTAATACATTCCGCCCTTTCACTTAACCCGGGTCGATAGTGAAAGTAGAGTAGGTTTCATCACTGATAGAGAGTAGGTTTCATTACTCTTATTCTAGAAAGATATATATTATGCAAGAGATATTCCATGAGTGGAACAAGCAAGTCACCCGTCTTTCATTCAACAAGCATCGGCGCCAAGTGTATGAGTGCTTGAATAAGTCTGCCCTTTCTCGAGTTCTTTTCGACCTTGTGCCTTATCTTCAGCTGCCCTTTACATTAATTTGAAAGTGGACTTGTTCTGTTGCTGCAATCGGTTCAACAAGTGGATCGACAAGTACAAAAGAAGATGCTGTGCCAAGGTAATCTGAAGAATGACCTTTTTGAGTGAAGTCATAGAGAGCATAATCTTCCTTTCGAGCACCAAGTATAGATCTCCGTAAATACCTTGACCTTTCTTCTCGAGCACCAAGTATAGATCTCCGTAAATACCTTGACCTTGCCCTTTCTTCAACAACTTTACCGGACCCAAAGTAAACAAAGAATTATGAAATTGAAACTTAAGGTGCTGAAAGCCTAGAAACTCAACTTGATACTGGATACAACACTGGGACTGGTGATTCTCTTTCTTCGGCGGAGGCTTCTTCCCTTAACCCTAACCTTACTTTATACTTTATCCCAGCAGTTGAGAAAAGAGCATATCCTCTATTTGCAGGAGAAAAGAGAGTCGATTCGGCTTCGTCTTCATCTCAAGCAAAAGAAACTGTTAATTGCACTGATGCACAACCAACGCCCGAACTTCCCGTAAGCTTCAGATTGGAGTCTATCAGATCAGATTGCAAGAGCAGATTTTGGCGCCTAAGCATGATTAGGATTAGAAGCCGTAGACCCACTTGCTTGAAACCCTTACCTTACTCTTTTCTTTCGCCTTCCCTGACTAACCTTTATGTGGCGTGGGCAGTTTAGATTCGAGATGATCTTCCTTCATTCAAATCATTTTCTCTATGGAGAGCCGATCGAGCTCCCCAAACGGGATTGGGCTTTGTCAAACATGGCTAGAATCTCTTTCTTTTTACCCGTCAACAAAGAATGGAATCAATCGAGTCGAGCGCAGACGCAGAGGATCTTCTTGCATTAATGGATTTTCGTGCTAGATAGGAATTTCCTTACTCTTACTACTTCCTTCTATACTAAACTCTATAAGCTTATTTCTCAATTCCCACTTACTTTTGCAATTCCTTTATGTCGACCAGTACTTATAATTCCAATTCAGCTGCTGACTTTAGAACGACTGATGTGACACCGCTAATTCTTTCCCTTACCTTTACGCCGAGTCAAAGATGCATTTATGAACTAGATGTCTCATATGATTTAGGAATTGAAACTATGTTAGCGCAGACGAAGACGAATGAATTGAAAAACCTATACGTGGAGGGAAAGTCATAATTATCCTATCGGACCGCTACAACAGAGCATACCATACCTTCCGACCGTTGATTCCACTTTGCTACCCGCTTGCCACTGTGAGTAAGGGAGATTTTGGACCACAAACAAGCTTTTGGCAATCAAAGAAGCACTAGAATTTAGGGTAGGATGCATTCAATTCGTTCTTTAAGCAAACATGTGGTACACTCTATTCAACAAGCAAGCAAACAAGTAAACTATGCCTATCCTCCATTATGAAAGCATAAACTATGCCTATACTCTATTATGAAAGCAAGGGAACAAGTATCAAACTGTTATTACTGCGCCCATGCCTCCGTCCTTAAGTATAGTAAAGGTACCTCTGTCCCATATTCTAGTATATGGGCAACTCATACTTTATCTAGTACAGTTTCTAGCTAACGCGAGTTCTTTGTCTGCATCAATTCGTTCTTTCGCGCTAACACTCATTGGAGTTTTACAGAGTTAGGTTTGACTATCTTCTTTGGAGTGAGTTCAGGAATTTGGTTGGAACTAGATTCTCTTCTTTGGAGTTAGTTTCCGGAGTGAGGTTAATCTCTTCTTTGAAGTTCCAGAGCTAGGTTAATCTCTTATAGTTAGCTTACTCATGGGGTGCTGGGGTGCTAACAGTGAGTTTGTTAAGGGAGTCAGTAATAGCAGTGAGGTGTTGTTCCTATTCTTATAGAAGATGTGTGCACTACTTGAGAATGGAAAGGTTCGGGGAAGTAAAGAACTGAGCCAGCTGTAAGCTGTGAGTTAGGCAAACAAGTAAACAAGTGGATCTCGGTGTTGCAGTTCTATTCTTTTATTACAGGAGAGTATCGGGGTGTCAATATCTCGCCCGGGGTGTCAATATCTCGTCCTTGCCAGGCAGCTTACTTCTACTTCTCGAGCAACCCACCCTTGCGAATTTCTATCATTTAGAGCTCTCTATCCAATTATATATTAAAGTAAGAAGACACTCTAAAGAAAGTATATTACAGTAAGAATACACTCCTTCGCGCCACCCAGAGACAAAGTCAATGCAATCGGTTCTACAAGGGGAGTAAGGGAAAGAGTCAGTGCATTAGTTAGCAGCTTTATTACATTCCATGCGCATAAGTGTTATATGAATGGAATTCTTTGTGCCGATGTGAAAGATTCTTTTCCTAAATGATATGCCCTGCAAGAAAGATTCCCACGAGTTATGAGTTGTTAATAGGGTAGGGCCGTCAATGAACTAGAACATCTGAGAAGGGGTCTTCATACAGTGAATTCAGAGTATAGGTCTTGAGACGAGAAAGAAGCTACTGATTAATTGCCAATTCAAACTATACTAATGGAGAGCTCCGTAAGCGGCTTGTTTGTTCTCGCTAACCTGACAGCAGACTCCTCCAAAGAAAGCGCACATCAGAACGAAAAACTCTCTATGGCCTGGTGGCTCTTCTTGCTTGCCTGAACTCAACTACACTGTCTCCGGGGTTACTTAGATATTCTTCTCTTTACAAAGAAGCAGTGCTGTGTTTGAAAGTCTGTTTTGAAGCAAAAGAACAACGGATAAGAAGCATAAGAATGAAAGTATACATCGACAGAGTATTCGTGACAGAGTATTCGTTGAGAAACGGAACCCTTAAAGCATTTCACTTCTTTTTGGCATTTAAGTACCAACCATACTTACAGGTGGGTCAGACAACAAGACAAACTCTTGCGGCAGAAGGTAATATCGCCCCTAAGACATTGCACAAGAGCCTTGAATTCATTGTCGTTGGTAGAAGAATGTTGTTTTGCATCATTGAGTTTATCACTGAAACGAGAGGCTTATCCTCGTTACTAAGAATTGAACCTATAAAAACGATACCAGAGGCATCACAAGTTACCTCAAAGGGTTTACTTTACTTAAGTCAGGGTGCCTAAGAACAGGAGCGGTGGTTATTTGCATTTTGATGTCAGCAAAGGCTTTGGTAGCTGCCCCAGGGTCCAAGAAGAAAAACCTACCTTTATTTAGTGCAATCAGTGATAGGTGCCATGATGGAACTAAACCCTCGTTAGACAGAAATAATAGAATCATATAGAAAATAATAGAATCATATAGAATAATAGAATCCACTAATCCATTAAACTGCGAACCTAAGATATAGTTTGAGGCTTACCGGCCATTATCAAATGAGACGCGGATCTTTTCCAGTGGCAACAACACCTGGGGCATAAATGTTGAAGCCTAGGAATAGGACATGGGTTTGTATGAACGAACACTTTGAAGATTGACATAGAGCTTAGCAACTCGAAGGGTAGTAAGAGTCAGTCTAAGATGTTCTAAATGATTCTATTTGGTCTTACTAAAGAGAAAGATGTAATCACTACAACAAATTGGACTATGTAGGGTTGTTAATGAAGCGCATGAGGGGCAAAGGGATAGACCTTTGGGCATGACTAGCCATTTATAGGCAATCCTTCTTCGTTTCGAATGCTGTTTTCCATTCGTATTAGGGTCTCTTTGTGGTATCCGCTTCTCAGGTCTATTTTCGAAAACCTACTAGATCCGAGGTATAGCATATACTCCAGTCGAGGAATCGAGAAGCCATATTGATTTGTTATTTGGTGCTCGGCTATACACACACACATCCTACACGACCCATCTTTCATAGCGGTTAACAAGGAAGGGACAGCGCCCGGTACTTAAGTTCGGGTAGCGATTAACAAGGAAGGGAGTGAATTATTAGTGCGGTTAACAAGGAAGGGACAGCTTAGGAAGGGTACAAAGCCTTTAGCCCTAAGTATTTCTGTTTGGTTAACTCGACTCTCTCCTTATGATTCATTTTCATGGGGGATTCTAGGGAGCTGCGATCCTGGGAGAAGGTCAATGGCATGTTTGATTGAACGTAAGGGTTGAACTAGGTAATTACGAGGGTATGACAGCAGCAAATTCATCTAATTAGGACTTACCATCCGGTATTAATTAGGTAAAGAATGGTGGTAAGGGCTAGGAATTTCTCTAGCAATGATGGCTACACGAAATTGGTTGTCTAGGCTCTCATTTTTCATAAGAAACTAGTAAGTAGAGTCATATACTCGTCAGTTGAGTCACTTAGTGGTTTGGGCTTGTGTAGGAGACTGGGGAGTTCCGGATTTGTCCTTTTCTTACGGTGCAGGATAATTGGTTTTACCTTGTATGGAAAGGCATAGGTGTTTTATCTGCCATGATTGGTAACCATCATAGGTGTTTTATCTGCCATGATTGGTAACATCAAGGTCATACAGGCCGACCTACAAGAATGTGGGCAACGGTGCATAGGTAGGACGTAACAGTGAATCGAATCTTGGGTAATCGCCCATTTGGATTGGTACTAGGCATCTCTAGGTCACAGTAGGCTACTTTGAATGGGGTCGGGTTTAGTCTATTGCATAGCATTGAAACTACTTAGCAAGTTATTTCCATAAATAACCAATTAGCAAGTTATTTCCATGCTTCGTTCAAAAGTTAGGAATATACTTGTCCTCTTCCATTCATTGGAATAACTAGCTGTATAGAGAATAATGTAGACAACATTAACATGGGATGGGCATCTTCCATTTCTAGTTCGTTTTCATGCGGACAACATTATAACAGGGGCGCGGTCTTATCCATTTCTAGTTCATTTGCGTCACTTCACCTGAGTAGGCTTCGGGCTCAAACTACTTGGTCTACTTCCAAGATTTTCTCCTTTACTTTACTTGGGTTCTTCTTGTTTTAAGGTCAAGAGTCATTGTTGAGGACAACGAGAGGCAATGTCTATTATGGCAACACGGGATTGAAGACGCAAAAGTGAGAGAATCAGTAGTTTCACGAGTTGGACGATTCATGGTTTGGCAAGTATTGGACAAGCCAATCACGAAAGAAGCACACAAAAGGCATAGCCAGTACTTATAAGTTCAGGCCCGGTTATTATAAGTTCTGGTTCCTGGATTGTAGCTAGTATCTTTTTTGTACTTTACAGAGCCTGGTTTGGGTTGATTGTGTAATAGTGCTATTGTCGAGAGACGGAGAAGATGCTCCACGAATTGGATCGAGTTTTATGTACTTATCTCAATCTCTCGGAACTTATCATTTCTGGTGGGGAAGCTTCCTCTATAGTGGTCGGGTAAACAAAGGAAGGGAGTGAATTATTAGTCTGGTCCCGTTAGATGTAAAACCGAAACACCCATTAATGAATCTTCGGACAGTGATGATTTGGTCCTATTCCATTTCACACCTAAGTCAAAGTTCCTAAAAATAGGCCCAAGACTCTGCGACACTAGAATGCTACTGTCAATTTGGTAAGGTTTCACAATTGTTCAACCAATTGGCTTCGAAAGTGGGTTGGTAATTGTATATTTCCTTACCCTTTTGTTTCATGACTTCCCATTGAGTGATGGGAGGCTCTCGACTGTGTTCGAGACTACGTTGGACATGTTGCCAATATTTCCTATCATAGCAGAGGACCGTTTTCCTTTTGCAAATCGTACACTTCAAGATCAATCATTCCAGACCACTAAAAGGAGTATTCCATGCTATCTAACCAGTAAACAAACACATTTGGGTAAAACCAACCAGAAAAGTCAATCCACTTTGACTCTTATAGCAATCATTTCCTACAGATTGTAAGCAAACCGAACTCGAAGGGATAGTACCATTACTACTCGGCTCGGGTTTTTGGATTGATAGTAAGTAGGTTCTAGGAATTCATCGTTAAGGTCAAAGGCTTGGTCATCGGGGGAATTGTTGGAGCATGATTGTAAACTGGTGCCATATAGGTTCACCTAGGATTTGACTGGATTCTATATTTCTGGGGCTGGTTTTGGGAGTAGGTTAAATTCCTTGATTGGAAAGCAATGGATTGTGCAGAATGGACATATGCTGACTAACCGACTACCTAATGTTTTGGTATTCAAGATGTTGGAGAGCTCTTAGGACTGGGGTAATTTGGGTCACATAACAGATTCCACATTGTGTCATGATCCGATAGCTTGGTACTAAGGGAAGGGTGTATACCTAACTCAGTTGGTTCCGGGATTCATCAGGATGCGTTTGGTTTACACCTAGCCCCCCGAGTCATGATTCTAATGCTTATCAACAGGAGGTTCTGGAGGTTTTTCATTGTTGCAATGCACAAGGTAGAAATGCAATGTTTCAAATAGTTCTGTATTAGAGTGACAGAGTAAGTCCATTACAGTAAGGGTGAAGGGATATAAATGAGTCCATGGGGCAGCCTCTTCCTGTGAGTGGGTAAAGAAGAAATAAGTCAATTAAGATCATGGTGCCTCCATATATGTGTTTATTGAAGGTAAAGGAACGAGCGAAAAGTAACATCAAAGTTGCTTGCGGGGAGAGGAAGTGAATCAGCTTCTATTCGAATAATGGATTGGGCTACCCGCCTATCTGATCCTTCTGGTAGATAGCCCGCCTATCTGATCTTTCTGGTATATGGTTGTACTGATTGGAATCTATTGTCACAAATGATTTAATTAGATAAGGTCTGTCCAATGTTCCTTGTATAATTGGTAAGATTCCTCTGAGTTAGGATTGTACATGTCGTGGCAGGAGCCGGGTCGGTCAAATCGTCCGCAGGTACTACCTTAAAGAGCTTGGATCGAGGTCTTAGATCCATATTAGGTATAAGTCATTCTTTGTAGCAAAGGAACCCATTTATGTACCAAGGGTAGGTTAGGTTGATAACCCACTGCAGAAAGAAGCCATTCTACCCAACTCAATAAGAGGCGGATACTTAGAATCCTGCTTGCTTGGACGAAACGCAAGAGATATGATAGATAGATGGATATAGATAGAGAGAGAACTAAACTACGTCTTGTTAATGAACATCCCTTAATAGAATAGATAGAGCCAGCGTCTGGGGAGAATAGATAGAGCCAGCCAGCGTATAGGGCAGTCAAACCAACTCTAATCTGAGCTCCCGTAGGTTCATTCAATTTACCATAGACTCAATTTACCATAGACCTGAGCTACTGGAAGGAAAGAAATGACCAGCAAGCAAAGCAGCAGAAAGAGAAAGTACAACAACACGATCTCAGGCTTGAGAAGAGTTCATCCATCACGTCCTATCCGTTCTTATGCTGGAGGCCCCGCGTAAGCTGTGTTTTAGGGTTAGACCTTCTGAGAGACTAAGTAGAGAATAGTGTTCCAACTTTTTACCTAGGACCAGAGTGATAGGCATATCCACTTACTTATCTAGGAAAGGGCTCCCTCTTATCTTTTGATTTGATGATTCTGATGGATAACCTATGGACGCAGTGTTCGCTTCTCCCCTAGACGCTGTAATAAGTTAGCTTCTACCCTTATTTGAGGAGTAAGTGCCTATATGTTATTGAAAAGTAAGTACAGAGGACCTCTTTAGTTGTATCTGCTGCGCCTACAGCTCACTTTTGATGATTCTTCTTTTGTTAATACTAGATGATCTTCCTATTCTGTATTTGGAAGCACAGAGAGACCCTTTATTAGTAATGGGTAGGCTCTTTGATTCTAGTCTGTATATATATATTCCTCCGATTCTGGGACCCCACTTTCACCCTATGCGAATGAAACCTCTGTTAATGTAGTAGTGGCTCTCTTTTCTTCCTTCGCTGCTAGCCCGTTCACTGTCAAAGGGCTCATCACGGATCAAGCTTTCCCCTTGCTGGATTTCTATTACCTCTATCATCAATATGCATCCAAACAAGATAAGAGTATAGTCCTTTCACTTTCAAACTGGGGAATATGCTTTCTAACATCAATAGCGCTTGTGGCCGACTTTCACGGTAGTTTTTCTGGTGCCTTGCTTACTGTCTAATCTCACTCGCTGTCTAAAGTGTTTTTTCCTTCAATGAAAAAGATACCAACCATCATGGCCATAGAAGCTTCCATGGCATACCGCATTGCTTGATGTCAATACTTTCTAGCTTGCTTCCCTTTACTTTCTTAAGCTTGAAACAACAACTTGAAACCTGGTACTATGCTTTTCACATGCCATGAGTTATGTGCCTATCCCACACTGTCTATTATATTGAGATTCTCTAGTTTGATATACGGACCTCTTACTTACTTCCTTCGTCAAAGCAAAGGGAAAGCTCAATGACTAAACCCTTGAGAGTGAGCGCCCTAATAAGGCACGAACCACACTTTAGCTTTAGATGCCAACAGAACTATCAGTAAAGAACCTTGATTTCTCTATGGTTATAGAGAGTTGAGACCATAGAGCTATATGTTTCATACTTGGATTGGCGCGAGAGGCAAAACCTTGATCCGCACCAAAGGAGATATTCAAAAAACAATGGATACTGGATACGAGAGCGGGGAACTATCTGTAACCAGGCTTTTCAAAGGAGAAATGAGAATAGGATAACTTTTGCACTTTTTCTGTCAAAATCAAAGGCTGTTTCCACTCTCCAATTGATATCGACCGTATTCCCTGCTGTCCTCCCTTTCAAAGAGAGCCTGCTATTATAAATCATATGATTCGAGGCCTTCTAATATCCTCTTTTCAAAAACTACTGTAGATCCAACTAAGAGATGTATATCACCGATTACGACCTATCCTCTCCCACTAGTGAAATGGTTGAGACCCTGTGCTTCCATCGGTAATGTCATTCTCTGTTCGGGCACACTTAAGAAAGAAAGGTGTCCCATGAATAGACGAGTTCCTAATCCCATTAGCTACGTTTCACCTCTGTTATAGTGCATTTATTATGCCTGATACCTTACTTAGTCAAAGAGTTGAATAGAATAGAGTTACCCCGGAAAGAAAGTAATAAGTTTGTGTCCCGTTACTTGCTCTCTAAAGAATAGTAGAACTTAGGCAGCCTCACCTTGGACTACAGTACCATCGACGCGTCCTACCCAAAAGAATCAAATGGAATATAAGAAGCATATGATATGATTGAGTAAACAACACTTCATTGCTTCCCTTCCGCTACAACATCTCATGCACCTTCCGCTACAACATCTCTGGCATCTGAACCTACAAGACAAACGGAATCGACAATACTCGATCGACCTACACTTGAGAATTATGCCACCCCAGAACTAGACTGTCCTTGCACCCCAACTACACTTGCATTTCCAAACTCGACAAGAACTCAACTCTAAGACACTGCTCTCGCTTTTGATCAAGCTTATGATTCAGCTGATTCTTTGGATTTTGATACAGCTTAAGGTCTTGATCCTTCTTCAATTTCTCTCTCGTCGTCAACAAATATGGAGTTGATATCATCTTATATATAGGAAGAAAGTGGAACAAAAAGAGACTCGTATTCTGTACTTAACTACACCGAACAAGCAAGAGCTTATGGATCTGGAACTACCACTTCCCGCTTCAAAGCAACCGGGGTACTTTCTGCACACTAACGCAATGAAGCTGAAACTCACTTTGGACTTGGACTTGTACTTTACTTGTAGTTGACTTTCATTAGGCTACAGCTTACTTTCATTAGGCTACAGCTTACTTTACTTTAACTTACTCATATTGTAGGGTAGCAGCGATATACTTGACAGCTTGGCGGTTGGAATTATAAGTACTGGCCCCTATAGAGGTCGGTGCTAGTGTTTCCGTTTCTGAATGAGATTAAGTCTCTTGAGCACCTAGCCTAGTATATATAGAAGTCAGGAACCCAACCCGGACTAATGCGCTGAGTAAAACATTCCAATTCCACAACTACCTTCTCGTCCTTTACACCACTTCATCTTGTTGGGTCTTAGAGCCTTAATCATGAAATGGAATCTCTTGAGCAATAGACCTACCTTCCATATGAAGCGCCATTATAGGTAAAGTAAGCAAGCAGTCAATCAGGCAAGATACGTGACTTTCCATTCCATTCTTAAATGCAAATGGAACTTATGATGATTCTTCTGCAACAAACTGATCTAGATAAGGCTTCCTCTGGAACTGGAACTATACTTTATACAGCAACAGATCTTGATCCTAGTTATCGTACACTTGCTTGTTCCCCGAAACCTTGAAAGTAAGCTAGGCATCCCTCCACCCGGAAAGTCAAAGAAGATAGGCACCCAGATTTACATTCAAGTCTATTCTCGTCGACAAACAGATTCAAGTGTAACTCCACAAACAACAAAGAATGAGACAATAGAAATAGAAACTCCTGTAATTTCATCTCTCCGTAAGCATAAGAAAAGGATCTTATTGCTTGAATTGATTCTACTGTTTCAAGCGCCAATCGAGCTCCCTTAGCGCCCAAAGAGAGTAATGGGTGTCCTGTTACAAACTACTTATATATTAGAGTCACTATCTAGATTAGATTCTTATATCCAATTGGTCATTAGTATATACTTGTCCTATTATGCCCCCCTACTTTCCTTCCCTCGGTTGCTGCAGACTTTCTATTGGATTCTGCCATGAACCCGAAAGCGCCTGAATCCTAACCACTACGCGGTCAACTCAACAAATGTGGAATCAACCATTTACACTCAAGAACCGCTTGCTTAATATCCTGTTTCGACAAGCACCAAACCTAGACTGAACTCTAACTTCCACTCCTGTTTCTGTATTATCTCCTGCTCCATATTGTCAACTTGAAGTTCAGCTGACCTCATACTTGCATCTTAACCCTTATACCGGACTCCAACAGCATTAGCATTAGCTTCAGGAATAGATTATGACCTAAACCAAGCTTATGCTTCATCTGGGCACTGCTTCCTCTCGAATTACCTCATTCTACACTCCACTCCCTTTTCCTCTGATGTGATGATCCAGCAGATGATCTTGAAACTTCTCTTTACTTTGAATCTACTGTGGATTCTTCTGCAACTGCTCCCATATACTTTACCACCGGAGAGCTTCTCTCATCGCCAATACTAGAGAAATAGAGAATTTCAGAATGGAATTGAAGTTCAGAGCGCATGGTTAGGTTCGTTATCTAGTTTTCTCATACCTAGCGCATGACCTCTCCTTTCTAAAGCCTAAGTTGATTCCTTCCTTCGCTTCGTTCTCTAAACAAAGAAAGAGAGCATTGCCAAGCCAACTGTCATTTCATCTCTCGCAGAACCTGTAACGGATTGATTTGAGCGCAGAAGCATCAGATCCAGAGGTAGAGGAAAGTCCGCCAAGCAGATAAGTAGGCGCCAAGCACCAGTACTTCTAATTTCTGACCGTAATATAAGTAAGGCAACAAAGAATTCCACTATCAACTAAGAGGCAAGCAACGCATTGATTAAGTCGAGCCAAGTAACTACTACAAATAGAGAGAGGAGAGCCTCATCTACTTCTTGCTCCTATCTTAGAACTTCTATGCTACCTCTTATGAAACTGGACTACTCTACAACACCAACTTATAATACTTACAACTATACCTCTATCTGTTCTCTTCTCTTGCTTGTCGAGTTTGGTTCTATATGTGCTATGAGCCGTTCTCTTATTGTTATTACGACTATTCTATATGCCTATAAGAGACCATACCATACTTATACTTATGGGTTTGATTCACTGAGTTGTTTGTATGTTAGTTCCTCAGAGGCGGGGTAGCAGTCAAGTCTATTAATAAGTCAAGTAAGACTGACCTGTTAGAGGGATATGCCTAAGCGGGTCAAGTTCCATTCTTTCATTGGTAGTTTGATTCCAATAAGTAATAGCCGGTTTCTCTATTCCTAGTCGAGTTCTTCACTCGGAGCTGCCCTGTCACTGCTTGGTTAAAGTCTCCCGCTACTGCCTTAAGCCTTCAATGCCATATCTCAATTCCTTAGTTCCAGTTGATGTCATTGACTCCTTATTTCCATTCTGTAGTTCACCTATTCTTCTTCCACTTATAAGTGGTATGCCCTATAAGTTCTCATTGTTACTAGTCCATTCCTCTACCACTTTCTTCGCTAATCTATTCTTTGATTTACGTTACCAATCGAGTTATTCAAATCAATCGCTTGTATCAATATCACATAGGTGGTATCAATAACAGAGCAGAAGAGAGTTTCCTCCGTGCCAAATCTATTCTTCTAATATCTTATATAGTTTCCGTATACGCGAAAAGAATCAGAAATATTCTAATAATCTAAAATAACGTAGTAAGCAATTGCACAGTGAAATGAACAAGACAAGACAGCTTTAGATGTAGATGCAAGCGATATAGAAATTATAAGTACTGGGGTACTACCCCCAGAAAGTCAAATAAAAAAGGGGTAGGCTCATTCTAATACTGAACGCGCCTCCATTATAATAAGTAGTTTTTCAGTCGTTAGACAGTGCTATACTATTTATTGCCCCTGTTCCTAGCTCAAGTATGAGAAGCACCGGTTCTACTCTGATATATAGTAAAGCAAGATGAAAAGGAAGGGATGTAAGACCCAGAGCTAGTAGTTGCTTGTTTAGTAGTTGCTAAGTAGTTACTTGCCTCTTTGACTTATAGTTTACTTAGTGTTATTTACTTAGACTGATAATATGATCCACGACCCCCATAACAATAGAATCAAACAACCTGGAAAGTCAAGGTACGGGGCTAAGCTAACTAGTCAAAATAGAAGAATGGTGCTAACACCTCGGAACTCAAACGAAACTCATTACTTCAAAGCCCACTTCCCCAACTAGCAAACTGCCTCTACTGCTTATCTGTCTATGCCCCTGAGCTCGCATTCTCCCTATCCTGTCTATTATTCAATAAATGCTAAATATAGGTATACCCACTAAGGACTCTAAGCTGCCTACCCTGGCTTTCAACCCGTTACTCCTGTTAGTTAGCTACAAGACACTACCACAAAGAGAAGTCTCCTACTACCTGAACTCGGGAATGGAAACAGGAAATATAGAATGGAGCTGGTACTGGTAAGGCTGAGAACATCTCCTGACTTATGAGAATCAAACACGAGAATGAAACTCTTAAGTCAGATACATCGTAATGGGGCCTTGGGATTGAAGACTACGCCACACAGGAATGGAATTAACAACTAGGAATTGAGTCGCAACTAACAATACTGACCCTGTGAACCAAGCCTTCTCTACATGGGGCACCTTCAATTACCCATCGCTCAATTACCTATCGCTCAATTACCCATCGCAGCTGACGCTGCCCTTGCTCCACTTTCTCTTATTCTCCAGCACTGACAACAAGATCTGAGTTTACTGTCCCTCGGGCTTACTTCCTTTATCTTAAAGCTTTATTTCACACCGATGAGTATGGCGTTACTTCTATTATTGAACTACTGATTTTGTATTCTCATTAGCACGGATCGGATCCTTACTTTTTCTTTGAAGAATCAAATATGGGTACTGCTTACTAGGCTAAACCACTAAAGTCAAGAATACTGGTCTCCACCACAAGGGAAATAGGCACTACACAGTAAGATTGAACCCAAACCCAGCCTTGCTCTGCGGGGGTCAAAATCCATATTGTTGTTGTTCATGCCCAAGCCTTACTTTCTTTCTTTCGCTACCAGGACCAAAGCTACTCCTCTGTACTTTTCTCCTTCAACTCACTATACTATAGGATTCGCCGCTACCCATATAAAAACTACATATCGACTCTACATCTCTAGGGGCGTAACACATAGGATTCACTACAAACCCCCCTTGCATATTCTTTCCTTTGTCATCTCAAACCTCTCACTTGAGCTAGAGCACCTTCTTTTGATTCGATTACTAGCCTCTTATTCTTAGTTGTTCTCTTACTTTCTTGTTGATAGAAACAGGACTTGCGCTCATAATAAGGAATACACACCAGAACTTATAATAACCGGGAAGAAAGAAACAAAGGAAAAGAGTCTCCACTCAGTAGTTATCAGACCTAAGGTACGACGCTTCTCATACTTTTTCTTATAATAAAGAAATCCAACACTACAATAGGATTTGGACTCTTGCTGACAAGGCTGAATACTACTTATTCTAATGAAAAGGAAATAAACGACTATCTCTAATAAGGCTCCGACTACTTACTAATAGAGTCAAACCAATGTCTAACAGCCTCGCTACCCTTCTTCCGCTGCTTGCTTTGATTCTTACTTTTGCTAGCTCTTAGTATTCCCTTCCCGGCTATAGGGCTTACTTTCCCGCCCTAAAGTCTGTAGTTAACCTATGATCCTTACAATTGGGTTAAGTAAAAAGAATAGAATAGTCATTAACTAAGCTTAAGCCGCTGCTAGCAAAGCTGAAACCCAGACTGTAGAGAATAGAACTGGCCAATACCTGAACCACCGATCTGGAGACTCGCCTGGCTTCTAAGACTGTCCTTGCTAACTTTCAACCTGGGACTAATGCTTCTCAGATCTTAACTCAGAACTTCGACTTCCCTCACTGCCCTCAACGCTATAGTGAAATTGCTAGGCTGCCTTTGCTTTCTCTTAGCCTTGCTTCTTTTATTTAGTGAGACATAGCCTCCGAAGAGCCAATACTGAAATCAATGAATACCAAACCCTATATCAGGTATTGCTTGACTTGCTTCCAAACTAGTACTTATTCCAACCAACAGGACTTCAACGAATACTAACAAGAATAGAACTGGTGTCTATAAGCCTTCTACTAATAACTCGGGACCATTAAATAAGTTGCACTGCCTAACAAGACTATAGTTTTGAACTAAAGCTACTGGGCCTAATTCCTAGTTTAGTTGACTCTGTTTCTGTACTAGTAGGTACCTTCCAAGTATTCCTATTAGTAACATACCATACGCTATTAGTCTTAGAGCTCCCTGTCCAAAAGACGGAATAAGCAATTGAAGAACTCAAGTAAGAAGTATCGGAATGAAGCTGGGGTCAGTTCAGTTGGAAACAAGAGATACAGATGTAATTAAGTAGTATCAGGCCTCTACTTAGGAGTTGGATTAACCTCTCTAGTAATGATAACGAGTTTTTAGTGGGATTTGTCAGTTTCAAAGACAAGCAATGTAGGCTTAATCGGGGGGAAGGCATCGAGGAAGGGCCACAGCAGTTACAGAAGACTATCCAATAGTCAAAGTAATCCGTATGGTTGTTGTTGTGGACAACCTTAGTTCCGAGTTCAGGTATATCGGAGGTATATGGCAGCCTTTACTACAGTAAGGTCAGTTTTCAATTAACAAGTAAGGGGCTTGTAAGCTAGGGGCGAGGGCATGAGTGAAAGTATAAGAAGCAACAGTGTCAGCCTCATTTAGTTAGCTGCTCAATTCCCTACATATAGATAGATTCAAAACTCAACCCCTTCCTTGCATTCTCCCTTCTGTGTTTCCGCGTTTCTTTCTTTGCCTATTGAGTTAGCATACCTTGTTTCATTGACGGGAAAGCTGGGTTCCGTAAGGGCATAATCATCATAACCAATACTCGCGGATACTCCACTGGCCCAATACTCGCGGATACTCCACTGGCCCAATACTCGCGGATACTCCACTGGCCCAATACTCGCGGATACTCCACTGGCCTTAGATACCTAGTGCTCTAAAGTAGGAAAGTCAGAATGCCCGGTTGAGAGAAGATGCTAAACTAATACATGCATTGGGTATGAAGAGAAGGGGTCTGCAAAATCGAATACGAGAAAACAAGAAACAAATGGATAATATAAGTTTAATGGAAAAGCATAGAAACAAATGAGAGAATAGATAAGCAAAACAGATATGATAGTATAAGAGATAGATAAACAACAAAACCACTCCAGTACTTCTAATTTCCAGTACTTATAATTCCAACAACTGAGACTATTAGAATCCAGAAAGGAATAAGGGATTCCACAATAACATGGGAACCTACCTACCACTAATCAGAAGAAACTATACCAACTCAAAGGCTCTAGCTGTAAACAAGGGAATCCACTAGGCCTGACGCTACTCACTTAACTTCTTGAGCTCCACGAGGGGAATTACTTCACTTTAAGCTGCCCAAGTACGGCTGTCTATATAACTGGGCTTTTAGTCTAATTTTACTTACCTGCAAACTGGTGTACTGCCGATAACAAGAAGAAATCTACTGAGAATAAGAAGGGGGCACCTCAAAGAATGCAACAAGTACTTATCATACCTTAAGAATACCAACACCGACGGAGGGAATGGAATCACTGCTAACAAGGGCATAGTTAACCCACTACGACTAAGGAAATAAACCCAGTAGTCAAAGGATTAATCCAATAATGTAGACTTGGATCTCATAACTATCAACCCATAACCCACTGATAAGCCAGCTATAGCTTTGTATCATTCCGAAACTCCTTTACTGTAGTCCATATAGTAGTTAATAGTCGTCGACAAGTGAAGTATACAACGTAAGAGAACTAAACCCAACAGGACCCCCCGGACACCAAGCCTTCCGCTCTTCACTAGAATTCTGATAGCTATGTGTTATAGGCATCAAATGAGTTATAAGCTATATTAGGTGTATGGCATGATCCAATTTCCTATAAAACAAAAGAACCAAGTAACTCACCAAGGCCTCGAGCACAACTACAGTAATAAACAACATGAAGTATATTATGGTTGTTCTTTGCCTTTCTATGTTCAACTTAATTAATTGGTGACGCGGTAGTTGTTGTACTACAGTAATAAACAACATTAAGTAGATTATTGTTGTTCTTTGCCTTTCTATGTTTTCGTGTTACGCGGTAGTGAGCCCTTGCTAGAGTGAATTTGAAACTAATCAACTCCTTACTTTGATTCTAAGACTACAGATACAGATCCTTATCTAATAGCTTAAAACTACCTATCTTTACTGCGATTCTAACTGTCCACCTGTAACTAGCTACTTTGGATTCGAATACCCCGGCTAAGAGGTATGTCTTTCCTATCTGCCGTCCTTACTATCTTTTATCTTACTACTCGACTGCTAACTCGGAGTCTTTAGCTCCAAACTTACTATCCTTACCTTAGCCTCGAACTACTTATTTGGATTATTTTAAGAAAGTCCTTGCCTTCGCCCCGGAATATTCTTCTTACTATCCCGGCTATTGATCTGCCCCTACCAACTCCAAAACTACCACTGCCAGCTTGAACTCTGAAACTGTGGACCTCGGATCTTGCTCTTCTAACTCAAACGAATATTTGTTCTTGGTATCTTTGCTCCTTTGTTTTATTCCCTTAAGTGCCGCCATACTACTCTGACCTCCGTCCCTGGGTTCATAAGTGCACTTGCCTACGACTCTGGCTATGCATTCTCAGATCAAGAAGTGAAATTATGTTTGATCTAAAGAGCATTCCATAATGTTACTACCAACTGGATTGAGTGACGATACACCGAATGGGCTAGTGGTCTCCCACTCATAATACAGAAAACAACTATGCATTAGCAAATAAATACTTTGACTCTAAACATCTATGTCCGAGTGCGGTGAGGCTGCCCCTACTCGCTTTGAAACTTATATGACTATTATATTTGTATTTGTTGACTTAGCTCGGTATCCTTTATTATGTATTTCTTCTCCCGGTATCCTTAACTTGCTAGATTGAGTCTACCCTCACTGGGACTACTAACAGACTAGCAACTGTACTGATCAGAATTGAATCACTACCTAAAAGAAGCAAACACAGAACTGGGATTTGCACTCGAAACTTGGGATTACACCACTGTTAACAAGGCTATAGTTCTAACACCGGGAATACAACAAAAACTACCGGCCTAAAAGCTGCCCCGCCTAGCTTTGAAACGAAAACCTATACTTATCGGGATGGAATCACTACTAACAGGACTTGCTTTAGTGTCAACAATACTTTTACTACTAACTGGGAATACAAATACTACAGGTCTGTGCCATCGGCTGCTAAGCTGCCCTTGCTTACTGCCCTGTTACTACTCGATCCCAGTACTTATAATTCCTGGCTACCCTTGCTTTTAGGCTGACTTCTTTACTTAATTCCTCTCATTAATAGCTTCACTCTTTTCCTTGCTTTCCAACTTCAAATACCCATGATCAATTGCTAGCCTCTCCTTCCCTTCTTTCACTCTTACACTGCTTTATCTAATTCTTACAAACTAATGCACAACGACGACTACTCTAACTTATGTAATATGCACTATATTATTCATAAGCTGTGATTTCTTACTATCTTACTTCTATCATATATGCACATACGAGCTACAATACTAATATGCAAAGGGGAATGGAACACCCCCTACCTAGATTGAACTATAGCTTTTGATTCTGCAACCACTATATGGCATCCCTACTATCTTCTCCATGAGTCTGCCCTGGCTTACTTTCATTATTTCACTGATTGCCTATAACCCTGCTCCCTACCCTTAGCCTCACACGACTCGCTTTGTGTGATAAGAGAGGGAAGCTAAGCTTGTTAGAACCCTCAAGATGTAGCTGACCAAGCAAACCAGTAAGTTCATGAGCCCGGGGTGGATGCTCTAGCCACTTCCTTCCTAACTTAAGCTGCTAGCTAGTTCTATTTTTGTAGTTACTAATACGCTAAACCGCTATGAAAGCTTTCCCAAAATCTCCCAAGCCTTACTTATTAGCTTAGAGAGCATTCCACTAACCAAACAAAGAGCGATGGACACAGAGAGATTACGGTTTCGAGGGGAAAACATCTTCTTTGAATTGAAATGAAAGGAAAGAGGGATTAATGCACAATGGTAAGCCTTCCTTTACTAACCTACTGTAAGGAAATAGAAAGAGAAACTATTTCAACGAGGTTCAATTCTGCCCTCCCATACGAATCTAGAATTTGAAAATAACTCCCACCTAGCCAAGAAAGAGAGCACTTCCTATTCCTGTCAATAGAGGACTGAGCTTACTGCCTTAGATTGCTTTTCTAAAGATTTCTGCTCTCCTATTCTTTCTTTAATGCCTCCTTCTGCTAAACCCTTCAAGTGGATGAAGAAAGATTCCTTTCGCGGTATCGGTAAGCGAGTAGGCCTAAGAGAAAGGGTCTATTTGATCTAGGGCTAAGGGCGGAGCAAGCTGTAGGGTTCAGGTATGAAAGAACTCTGTGTTTTTGCTTGCCGACGGGGGAAGTTCCCTTTTTTTGGCCTCACCACTTTGACTTGCGTGCGAAATGGTGCCCGCTGCCCAAAGCGGGAAAGTGCGATGATGGTGGTCAACCCTAAACCCATTTTCTATGGTACTGCTATAAATCAAAGAATGGCACAATACGATATGCGATATCTACGAAAAAAGAAATAGGCTTTGCCCCTCGGAACGGAATCTCATATTCTCAAGCACCCTTAACTATTGAAAGACTTAGGTTACCCTCTTTCTCGGTCTTGAGGCACAAAGAAAGGGCAATTAATCAGTTCTGGCTTCTGCTCTCTTTCTTTCATCAGCTATTTTGACTATTAGAAATCTACATCTAGTCTTTAGTTCTTTTTGTAAGCCTTACATCTTTTTCCGAAAAACTCTTCACATGGTCAGTGAAGGCCCAAGTATACCTATCAAAAAACAGAAATGCACATCCCCCACCATAGGCGGATGGAAAAAAGAGAAGCATCGGAACTGTATTAAGTCTGGAAGCTGGCTTCATTCCTATCGCAAGAGCGAGTCAGGATCCAAGGCAAGGTTACGAAGGTAAGAGGGAAAGTGCGTCGACCGCCCCATCTAGCGAGATCAAAGTACTTATCGCCTTTCTTTTTTCCCATGGTAAACAATCGGCTTCACTCGTTGATTGCCACAGATAAGCTTTTACTACGCATATGGAAAACCTGATGACATATAGACGTGGAATACCTTCCAAATCCAAGACAAGAGCCTTACTTCCAATAGTTCAAACAAGGTATGCAAGCAAAGCAAGGAAATCTGTCCCTCGCACTCGAGAAGAAGAATGGTATATAGCCTTTCCAACCAATTACCGTGTGTTGTGACATCAATACCATAAGCCCTGATTTTGGGTTAATAAGTTCCTTGACTTACTAGGAATCGCGTCTCTAAAGTGAGATGAGAAGGATTAGATATTTGGCATTGCCTTCCCTTACTTACTAATGGGAAATCAATCAGTCCAACCTTTTCTTATTCACGTAGCGCGCCCTTCTAGTTGCCTATTCTTTGTGCGTGGGTGGGGATATCTTCTACTATTGATGAACTTGCCCTCTCGTAAATAAGGAGGAAGGAAACTAGCCATACTGCCGAAAAGAAGTCCCTCCCGAACAGCAGGATTCGGATTAGTTCAAATCTAACTAGCTAGATTCTCTTGCTCTAGGCCTATTCTTTGACTATTCCTATTCCCTGCTCTACTTAATGTTCGAGGAGGAATAGAGATCGCAAGAGTCCAGCCTCTTTCCTTATTAGCTAATAGTGCCTAACTTTCCTTCGGGCATCTTTATCAGACAAGAAATAAGAAAGAATAGAATCTGATTTCCGACATGAAAGAGTAGTAAAGCATCGAAGCAAATAGCGTAAAAGGATACCTATCGAATAGGCTTTGGCACGTCGAGGAAGAGAATAAGCTCTTTGATACTGCGCTAGCAGAGTAAAGGGACGGATAGACAGCTTACTTAACCTTGATGAAATGAGTCGAGGGGGCTGACTAAAGCTAGTCAAAAAAGCCTCTTACGAAAGCCTTCTTTCTATGCCCCCAAATTGGGCTAGGTAATCAAAAGGGTAAACACTAGTAGCTGCGAGCCTAAGATCAAAGCAAGTTCCATCGTGCCGATTACCTTGGCTTCTGTATCATGATACATAGAAGAAGCACTCTTGACTCTTGTCGCGAGTCGACCGTTCAGAGCTTAGAACAAAAGAAAGAAGATGACCCTTAAAGATGCTTATTACAACCTATTATTGGAAATAAGAGCAACCCACTTCAAATAAGGTATTCTTTAGATAATATAATGAACTATTCCCTTATTAACTTGCTAACTACCTATAACGCGAATATACGGAAGTCGGCTGCTTCGATTCCCTCTCTTGCAAGTGTTCCAGTCCTAAACATATAACATAATAGCTAATTCTTTCCTACTGTTAAAGATTAGAACAACCTGCTAGAGAGACTGTTTTTATCTTCTAAAGAACGGAGCGGAGAGGAAAGAGAGAGAGATCGCTATTATTCACTGGTGATAGCTTTACCTACGGAAAGTTGAGCTACGAAGATCCGCTGGTCGTAGAAGAGGAAACCCTACAAAGTTCGGCCGAGGACGACAACGAAAAGTGACCTGCCATTGAAAGCAATTGAAAGCTGCAGCAAGCTAAAGCAACTCCAACTTCCTTCTTCATAGTCCATTCTACCCGTATGGATCTGGATCGGTATCAATTTCAAAGGATGTCCTAACTTGTTGCTGCCATTAATTTCATAATGTAAGTGCGCCTATACGTAAGCCGGATCCCAGGTCTTTGATCTTTCCCTTTCTTGGGGTGTATAAGGATAGGTATAAGCTAATATAGAAATGGCTCCCACTTTGTTTTCTTTTCTCATTCCTGCGATTCATATTGATTGACTATCCGGCCAGAAAGAAAAGTGTTTTAGGCGGCATCTTAGGCAAGAAAGCAGGTTATCGGTCTAAAGGATAATAGATCCTGTTCTTTCCCATCGAGTTCTACCCCTTGCTCTCTCTTTCTTTTTCACGGGGGAACAAGGATTATCAGCCCTAGGCGCACGCAATCAGAACAAGAACTTAGTTAAGGCATGTGATGTTTGGACCCGGATACATCCGCTTATCTCCAGGCGAGCTAACTTCGATGCTTTACTACTTTAATGCCTTTCCAATTAGCTGCCAGCCGAGACAGTTTGTATTTTCCTTTCCCCAATCCATCCCCTCTTCCTTCTCGGAGATAGCCATAGCCTTTTAGAGGAGAAAGATCCATTCTTGATAGCCGTTACGAAAGCTTTTCAAAGAAATGAAAAGAAATAAGAAAGTTGGAAAGACAGAGAGTTATTCTAAGCGTAAAAGGTTGATTGACCGTTCCTTCCCATCGTTACCCAGTTCCTTTGTTTGCTTGTTTGCTTCTTTCCTATTCCAAATGGGAGGTGAAAGAGAGACGAGATAGAGGTTTAGAACGGAATGGCAAGCAAGGGGATTCCCGGAATTATAAGTACTGGCTATTTCTATTATACGGTAAAAAAGGGCATTTTCGAAATCGGGTCCTTCCATATATAATAATAAATGCGAATTAATACTCTTCCAATTGGGCTGGGCTTTTTTCCATAATTGAGATTTGAGAACTTTCAATTCGAAAATAGGCTTTGATCGGTCAACGAAATGCTCTGCTCGAGAGGTAATTCTCTTTCTAGTTAAAAGCTGTTCAGGCATCCGAACAGGGGTTTTGTAAACTAAGGAAAGTATGTATACCTTATCACTGCACGTTTTCGATATCTCTTTCTCCCATCGTAGGCACGCCAGTGAGAGGAAAGATCTTACTGTTCCCTCCGATCAATGGTAGAATATACTGCCCGACATCATCCGGTTCAAAAGAAAGAAGAGCTAACTACGGGGCGGAATCTGTCCATAAACCTTATGGTATTCCAATGGCTATTCATTTCAATATTGATATTATTAGAATCATTATGTAATAACTTTGTACTCGGTTTATAGGAACGGGCCCCATAATCCACCACGTTACGCGCACTGCATCCCTATAAGGGTTGTGTTGAGGGATAAGGACTCTGGATTGGCGCTTCGAAGGAGTCTCTCTCATGGGAAAGTTCTATCTTCAAGCGTCCATGTATAAGAAGCACGCACTTAGACTAGCTTAAAGGTATCTTCGCATAGACTGACATAAAAAGAAAAAAACCTTCCACTACATAGGCGCTTTCGGATGGCCGCAGCAAGGAGAACTATGTCTTTCAGTATATGGCTAGACACTTATGTGGAACCGAGTTATTTAGACTTTAGAAGGGACTATCCGGATCCTTTTTCAAATAAAAGCAGCTACAAGGCAGAGAAGAATTCGCACTTACTCCTAACCAACCCGCCTCATCCAGCCAGATCCAGGGCCTCACTTACAATAGAAATGAGAATCAAAACACTAGATGAATAGCTTACGAGCAAGGCTTCACTATAATAGGGAGAACTTCTTTGCTAGCTACCAACTAAAGGTTCTAATTCCAGAAAGTACCAACTCGCAGATCTCTAAAATGATCTATTGACGGGCATATTCTCACTGTCTGGGCGATTCCCTAATACAGGGGGAGGACCTGAACGTATGCTACAACATTCTATCTTGTCTAGAATCCTCCCCTTCTGCCTGTCTTAAGCGCTGGTGAAAAGGCTAACAATTCACGAAGGTACAGGATTGTCTGGGTAAAGTAACTGGGTTTGCTAGCCAAGACGAGTCTCCACTGTTAGCCATTTCTTCGGTTATTGCAATAGATAGTTGTTATGACGAGACAAAGCGTCTTTGGTAGTCTACTTCTCATATACGCCAAGCCCCTATTAACAATGTCCATGTTCCATCGTAAGTCGAGTTTATTCGCTCCAGTAGCTGTGGTAGGGCTATCAACAACAATGCTAACACCTGTCATCTCATTAGTCATTCTATGCAATGCTTTGGTTGCTCTCAAGGCTAACCAGAAGATAGCAAGGAGCATGGAAGAGGTAAGACACCAACTGACCGAATAAGTGAGAAAAGTGAGACAGACTTCTACTAGATAAGGATAGTCAAAGTCACATGGTAAAAACATACCTACCGTTCGGAAACTTGATAAGATAGACGTAATTCAGCAAAACATACCTACCGTTCGGAAACTTGATAAGATAGACGTAATTCAGTTTTATATGTCAAACTACAAAGAGAGAAGTCCCCTAAAGAAAGTACACCTAGGAGATCTGAGACAAAAATGATGTAAACTGGCTGAGAGAAGTCGGGGGTAAGGCAAAGCCGCCAGGAGAAGATTGAGGCTCAAAACAAAGGTTGGCACAAAAGCGATAGACATGAAATCCTCGGGTTAGGAAATCCAATAATGGGGATCTTGTGGTGCGGTACGAGCAGATTACTTACCTGCTTTTGGAAAGGCATTCAAGAACGGGAGAAAACTCAATGGTTTTGATAAAGGTGGTGGTCATGGTAACTTAGCACAGCTAAATAAGTACAGCTAAACAAAAAGGTTGATAGGTAGGTATAGCTTACTTTCGTATTCGAGTGGAAGTGATAGAGCCTTTTTTCGAAAGTATGAACTAATGCCTGAACAAAAGGATTGAGCACTGGAATGGAATTTCAAGACAGCTACGGACTTAAGACATCCGGCTGCCCATGCACTTCGGGTAAACTAGGAAGAACTAGATGCTTCTGAGATAGATAAGGGGGTTCCGATGGAAGCATTTCTCCACATACACAAAAAACACCATACAGCCACGACAACAATGGGAGATGGTTGCACGCTAGCGTCCTTCACACCCCTATCTTCTTACCTTAATTATTCCATCCTTCCGAGTACGCCTTTCGAAAAAGCCTTTCTTATTCCGAAATCAAAGAACTCCCTTTCCAAATAGATTTGTATCGAAAGAGACTGTTTTCTCTTCTATACTACTTTGCTAGAATTTGCTTTAGAAAAGAAAGTCCAAGATGAAGTAAATAGAGTCTTTTGATGATAAAGGCATTCATCTTACTCCGGATCATGGTTAAGCTATGGAAGAACCCTTTTACACATTAGAGTATGGTAAGAAGAGCTGCCTATCTCGCTGCTCTTGCTCCAATTAGTCGAATACTTTTGGCTCTTGGGAGAAAGTCTCTTACTTTAATAGCTTTCTATAAAGGAGAGGCTCGAATCAATATAATCCTATTTATCCATTGATGATTCCGTCCTGGATTCTTAGCATCAGTAGCGAGGAATAGATACCTTAGCTACATACCCAGCAGCACTAGCATCAACACCACTAGCTCTAGCTTCAGCCTTTGTACCACTAGTTGCATTCTGAGTAGGAGTCGTTTGAGTCGCTAGGGTACTGGTCTCATTCCAGGAAGTCTTAGTTTTGATTCGCATCGGTGTGTAGCAGTCGAAGAGTGAAAGCATAGATACAGCTTGAAGGTAGCTCTAAGTCTTAGCCTGGATTCCCTTAACCCATATGCTTTATCCCCAGTGCTATTTCCCTGAAAAAAGGAATGGAGCTACCAATGAATTGAACGAAGAATCGAACGAATAACAATCAGAATAGAGGTTCACACGATGATATAGCGTATACAACAATAGAATCAAACATTGCCCCCAACCTGCAAACAAGGCTTCGGTACAGTGAGCTAATCCAATCCCTTAAGTAAGAAGACTCTCACAGCCGACTCATAGCCTGCGACTCTTCACTTACAAACTGACACCTCTTTTTCTAAACCTTACTTCTGGGCTTTAGGCCTATACTCCTTTGTCTCAGTTAGTTGTATAAGACTTACTTTCCCGCCTATCCGACTCGCAGTTTTACCTTGATTACCTCATCCAATATTGATTATTGGGTTAAACCCATATGAGTAATAAGAGTAAGAAGTCAGAGCTTATAAGTAATAGAACCAAACTAAGCAGGAGAGTAGCGCATATAAGAGCAGAACTAAGAAATAAGAGTGGAACCGGCGCCTAGCATAATAAAACCAATGCCAACAGGTAAGTATCAGTCACTCGTAACTAAGAAGAAAAGTTGTCAAACAAATACATACAGTACAATCTTATAAATACTAATAAGAGAATAGAGCTGCGGCGGGCAAACACAGACCATAACGCTGCCGTCTAACTCTTCCACTGCCTTTCTTGCTTTTGAGTTCGTCTATACCGCTCCTTTCTTTTGAACAAAGGTTTACAAAATTGAAGCGTATTCTGGAATCAAGGGGAAGCATCTTCCTTTAGGGAAATTAGAGGACAATGCTCACTTGCCCTCCAGGAGAAGAATGACCATTTTTGGGGGGAGAAATGAATTCCAGAGCTGGTTTTTATTCTGACTCAAAGAGCTGCTGTCTAGTCGGTTAGTCTTTGCTTCTCACTAGCCTGGGCAGTAGCCGCTTATGACACTGGCCTTGGTCCTATCCCATGCGCATAAGTCTCGTTCCAGCTTCACATCGTTGTAAAGTATCATAGATATAGTGGGTTTAATCTGCTAGTTAGTATTGTGGTCAACCAGGGAAGGATCCGACTCCGTAGTGACAACCTCATAAGAAGGAGAGACAGGCCCGAGCTAACAAGTAGGAATCAAAGCAAGTAGACCAAGAGCGAGAAACGGTTGTTTTAGGTGAAAAACTAGTAAGGCAAAAGAATAAGAGAAAGACGGGAATAGTAGGCTCGGAAACTGTAGTTAAAGTATTAGTTCCGAGTTAAGTTCTTGTTAGCAATAATGGATTTCTTACTTTTGAGTGAAATTCCTATTAGTAGGTGCGCTGGAATTATGTATTAGGCCAGACTTATTGATTCCTATATAGGTTTATGATAATTAAGATGTTTATGATAATTAAGATATAGTAAAGCAAGGCCTAAAGACAGGGATGCTCGTTTTAGATAAAGGAAAGTAATACTGATATGTAGTAAAGCAAAGATACGGGGATCGGTGACTATAGACTAAAGGCAAGGATATCAGATTGGAAGTCAGTAGAGCAAAGTTCCATTCCATTACTTAAATAAGAAAAGTAAGAGAGGCGGGACCTACTAGGTGAAATCCAGTTTTCAAGGAAGGAAATGCTCACTGGTAAAATAAAGAAAGCAAGTAAGTAGTTTCGATCTAAGAAGCAAAGATCCGTCTCTTGGGGCGTTCATCTAGTCTATTGAGCAGTAGTGCGAGGCTATTTACCAGCAGTGAATTTATTGCCCCCGTAGTAGATGCACTCTCTGACTTATTAGTGGGTTTCCTTGTTCCGAGTCAAGGCGTTGAACCGCTCCTGCCGCGCTACACAAACAAAGTAGAAGCTCTTCCGCCCGCCGTGCTCTCCACTCTAAAGTAAGAGACAAGCAGAGGGGCACAAGCAACGTATAGTCCTGTAATCGGGTTTTTCTTTTCACTTGAATCGGTTGTTTGGAAAGTATTAAGTAATTAACCACTCCTAGACACTTAGAGGGACACCCCGATCGAAAGAGGGTATTCTTAAGACTCTCGACAGACTTACTGACTAAAGGGAGAGTTTACAGTATAGGGTAGACATGGATAATGGCCAGTTCGGAAAGAAAGGATTAACAACTTGTATTAGGAGCTACACCGAGATCATAAGGATTAACAACTTGTATTAGGAGCTACACCTATTTCATATAACACAAAGTCATCAGGGTAAGGTAAGAGATGGATTCCATTCCTGTTTTTGCCCTATTGCCAACCCACAAATAAGGACAATGAGATGGGTTTGGTACTAAGAGAAGTTCTAAGCTCGAAAGAACAATGGATGATTGTCGTGCTAAAGGGAGAGTGAGAGTTGTTCACATTCCTAAATGGATAGTAGTGAGATGCCCAAGTGAGATGCCCAAGATATAGATTTCATTATGAAAGTAGAGAGTAAAAGGAAGGGAGTGGAGGTCGGCAAAACAGAAGAAAGAGAATCACCTGAAGCAGTAAAGAAGGCTAACTGATTGAATTGCCCGGGATGAAACAAGAACAAGAACTGTAGTCAATATATAAGTATATACTTAACTACCAAGCATGAGTTTCTGGGCGAGTGGAATATGATATTTTCTATACGAAACTGGAAGTGAAGCTGACCCCAACTAACACCCCCGCTGTTTATTCTACTGCAACACTCGATGCAACTCTATTGATTGACTTATCGATTGCTGCTCGGGAAAGCCAATAACCAACCTCTATCTACCCTTAACCATAAAGCAAACCCAGAATGGAAACTCTACGTAAACATCTTGTCCCGCTCTAGCTCAAAGAAAAAGCAACGGAACAATAAGTAAGCTACCACACAAGGAAGGGAGGCTTCCAAGAATGATGCAGCTAAATGCGCCCCAAGAGAACTCACGTAAGCACAATGGCTAACACACCCTGCGTAGCCGCTGCCCTTGCTTTGCTTGTTCCGCTGCAAAGATAGTGCTTAACCTATGCTTGTTGAAGATAGTGCACAACTGATAGAAAGTTAGAAAACCAATGACTACTTGTGCGAGTGTTGTCGACTCAAAAGAAGAAGTGCCTTTCTTTGCCCAGATGAAGCTGTGTCCATTCATTAAAGGAAGCTGTGCAGTCATTGTAGATGTAAGCCCACGGAGCATGGGTTTTTTTGAAGCATCTCTTGACTCAGTTGTGCTTCTTGAACGACTCTTATTGCCTGCCTAATTGCCCTTCTTCACCGAGATTATGTCCAAACAACATTATGCGCGCTTCTGTCCTGAAGTCGAGTTAGGGGAAGAAGAAAGTATTAATTGAAGAATGGAATCCAGCGTTACTCAGATAGAGAAGTCTTTAAAACACCCACTACCTACTATAGAGAAATTCTTGACTAACCACGCATTACATAACAATTGGGCTTCCAGACTCACGTAAGCGCCCTTTGACTTTCCACTTGAAACTCTTCTTTGTCTTTCTTGCTTGTTCTGTTCGCTTGTTGATTTGCTTGTTCAGTCCTTAACAAATGCATTTGATCCTTTTGAAATAAGCACTTTTTGCTTCTTCCTACGAACTCACTAATGAATCTGTTTGTTTATTCCCTTGCTTTACTATCATCTAATCCCTAATCCGCGAGTAAGTATAGTCGGCTGTAAATATGGCCTTTTTTATTCCATACTATCGCTCCCATCCTAATCAGATAATAGTGATTGATTCATATAGGGGGTTTATGATGCTATCTACCTATATATTTGGTGGTCTATCCGGAGGGCGGATTCCCAGACCGTTAAGCTATCTCATAAACTGATATGGCGATAAGGGTGAGGCAAGGATATTTTAGGTTGTACTATCAGAAACCATAGGCTTGAAGCATCATCTACTTCTAATGGAAACAACATGACTTTCTAAGTAATGAAAAAAATATCCCCCTTTATCAGCTATGGCTGGCTATGGAGATTCTCACAACATAATAATGGTTTCTTATGTTTATATAGGACTTTATCTAGCTATTGAGCATATCCCTTTCATTCAAAAGGAGCTCCGTACTATCTTTCAGCACAAGATAGAGCAACGATAAAGAAAGAAGAAAGGTAGGTGCTTGCGTTGTAATTTAGAAGGAAATGGTACTTTTCTCTTTGTTACAGTGAAAGATTCTGGAATACTTAATTAAAGAAGGGCCACTATGCCTCGTATCAAGTGCTTTATGCGAGAATGATGGCATTTCTCAGATCTTTGAAATGGAAATGAAACAAATACTTATTTATTCTGTGTTGTGCTTAGCTAAGGATAATACTACCTCTGGTTTACATAAAATCCCTTGCTAGTTAGGAGTTTGACGTTATGATGAAACTCATTGTCCCCGCGACAGTATAGAGTTGAGTTAGCCCTTGTGCCTTAGAGAGACAGTATAGAGTTTAGTTAGCCCAACACAGATCGAGTGAGTAACGAATAAACAAGCAAACAACTAAACAAGCAAACAAGCTACAACTAGCTTCAAGAATTCTCAGTAGGAGGTTACCCTATTACATTTTGGAATAAGCGAGTTAGATTAGATTCCTTGAGAAATTCTATTTGTGAGTTAGATTCCTTGATAATAAGCGAGTTAGATTCTTTGCTTGTTCGTTCCCTTGAGGTTAGCTTACGAGTTCGGGCGTTAGTTCCAGAGGGAGGAAGTCTTCCCTTTTGTCCTAGAGCAGAGTTAGGACAGTGGGGATTGAAGGGACCAAAGGTGTTGGGGCAGAGGGGGCGGCGTTAGTACAGAAGTTCTAGCGTTAGATAAGTTAGTGCAATAACTACCTTCCATTTGCTCCTCTAAAGGCTCTCTCTCTGATCCGTACTAGTAGCAACTTCTATATCACTGATGTGGAATTAACGAAAAAAGGAATATTCCAGAGTCGTCTTATTATGGGTTCCCAGAGTATATGGTTTTTCAATGAAGAATGAAATAGCAGAGTCTGGCGTAATCTTCTTAGAGGGAGGCGGCTATCTAACCTAACATTGAATTTCGATCAATATGTCTCGGGATAGATAGAGGTCGTCTAGGATAGTACGCTGTCTCGGGGGGTACAGTAACGAAGTTAGACCTACTCAGTAACTCTATAATAAAGGAGAGGACTCAGTAACTCTATAATAAAGGAGAGATCAATAAGCCTTTCTATGCTATGAAACAAGATCTATTTACATCTACTTTTCTTCTTTCAAAAGGGTATGCAAGAAAGACCCGTTCGCCCTTATGTGATTGTTACAAAGCTTCTGTTCTACTTATATTTCTGGCATGCTTCCTCTTTTATCAGTTGCGCAATTCGAAACTGTTAGATCCTCTCCTAGTTAATAGGGAAAGGGAAGTAGGTGAGTTTGAGTCTTACTGTTCTGACTTATCAAGTTGTCTGTTGCCTTAAGGCGGCCTTCTTCCATCCCAATAGGGGAACTCTCCGGTTAAGGCATGGCATGAAAAAGAAGTCCAATCCACTTATCCTTTAACCGGGTCAAAGATCAGCCCAAGCTGGGATCCGCTCTCGGAAGTCAAACTTCTCCTCTTATGCCGGGCTATTACCCTTCGAGCAGGGTAGTTCATGAGCAGCTATCTCCGACCGATTTTCTTTTGCTTTGCTGCTCTTATTCTTCCTACTACCTCTATATACAAAGGTTTCTTCTCAAAGGTTAGTAAAGAAAAAGTAAGGGAGAGCCTATATGGATGGACTCTATCTCTATAATAGAATCTTTCTACTTAAGTTTCAAGGAAGCAAGAGAGTAGACAAATGAAGTCAATCATAGTCAAGTAAAGAAACCCCGCCCAGGAATAATTTACCGAAACAGAAAGAATACATATGAGACTGCAAGTAGAGTGTACCCTCTCTCTCTTGTCAGACATTCTGCATGGATCGGACCTGTGTTACACTAGCCAATCAATTCATTCAATCTACGGTCGGGATGATAACCAGAGAAACTTTTCCTCCTCTTCTTGGAGCTCAATCACTAAGGCTGGAACCCTATTTATGTATTTTTTGAGGAGCCTCCCCTGCTAGCTAGATAAGGTGGGTAGCTTTCTCATAGTCGGAGTTTAGAGATGGTGGATCAGGCTAATAAGCCAGTACTTATAATTCCTTGACTTGCTCATAACTCAAAAAGAAGGAAGTACGGAATGCTAAAGTCTAGTTTAAGTGCTCTAGTTCTTGTGCTCGTTAAGTCTAGGAAAGTTGTACTTAATTGTATAGTCTAGCAAAGTGTGACTTGTGTGAAGCAATGAGGAAATAGATATGAAACTCCTTAGCTAGTGCCACTTATATATCTGCGAATGAAAGTAGTACTGTTCAATAGGTACTAGAAATATCAGATATCTTGACTAACAGAATGAGGCTCATCTAACTCTTATCCTATATCTCTGTTTTGTAGTAGTTGGTTGGAAGGAGCACACCGGTGGGTTGGCAAGAGGGAGGTCAATTCTGTGGAGGCTCCAGCGAGTTTAGTCTAGGTTGCGAGTGAAAAGTAGTAAATTCTATTCTATTTTCAGTAGAGTTATTACCAAGTCTTCATTCAGGAACCGCTTAAGCGTGGCGTGGGTATTCGAAAGGGGATGAGGCTTATTTCACTTAACTACTGAGAGCTCGTGTGGCACAATCACTTACGGAAACTTTGATTTAAGAAACTGCAACACAAGCACCCGAACCAAACTAAGGATTCTCTAATTACAAATGGGTGTCTATACTCGGGAAACACCTCTTCTTCTGAGTCAGCTGTTAGAAGTAGTGAGTCAGCTGTTCGCCCTCTATAGCAAAAGTGAGTTTTCTGAAGTTCAAGATCGGGGTTAGGTAGAGCAGGATTCATTAGGAGAAGATGTTGGCGAAAACGGCACTTGGCAGGTGCAATTCCATTATGACTCCTCGAGCATCTGGTATATAAGGTAGTAAACACACAGCACCAAAAGAAAAGGGAAGGTGATGAAAGCCTAGTGATTGAACTCTTGATGGCAACTATGAACGGATCCTTAATCTTATCAAGTTTCTTCTGTTCCTACTCCAAAAACTCCTCATTATGTAAAATACCAACTCCATTCCTTTGCCGTTGCTTGTCTTTACGCCTAAGCGTGTTCGTCTTAGTCGAGTCTATTTCTGTTCGAGTTTCCTATGTTTCAGCTGCCAGAAAAGTGATTGGCGACGAGAGGGGATCTTTTGAATGCTTGTATTAAGTGAGTTAAGGATCTCTGTTAAGGTAAGAATCCATTCCTTCTTTTGCGCACTAAATAAATGCCTGTTCGAGTGAAGTATGCAACATCAGATGCAGTTTGAAGATATTGGTATTGTTATAGAAGAAAAGGTCATAAGAGTCTTTAAGGTCAGGGGCAGTGAACAAGTTAGTAACAGAATGGGGCGTCATCGTATAAAGAAGCAGGAGAAGGAAAGGAAGCTCTTTTTTCTATCAATTCGCCAAAAATGCCATTCTTTGTTTTCCTCGGCGCAAGACAAAAGATGGATTAACCTGGATCTAGATCTGTAGAAAGTAGAGTGCGGTTCGGTTCGAGTGACAACCTCTTCTCGACGCGCCTCTTCTCTTAGCGCCCTAGCTTTAGATCTACCCTTTCCCTTCGATCTACCCTTTCCATTTGCTTGTTATTAGTGGAAAGAGAAGGATCTGTCTCTCGTGAGGAAGCCGGGTACAACGCAATAAGGGCAAAGGTCTCGTGAGGAAGCCGGGTACAACGCAATAAGGGCATCCGTGTCAGGTGGGGAAGCCGGGTACAACGCAATAAGGGCAAAGGTCTCGTACTTAGCAATAAGGGCAAAGGCCCCCGTTAAGGAAGCGAGGTGTCCTGAAACAGAACAGAAGAATGAGCTCTTTATTAAAGATAAAGAAAGAAGTAACCACCAACCATGTGCTCGGTATACTCAACTCAATGAAATGTTAGATGTGACTTGGCAGATAACTGATGAAACAAGGGATGCAACTAGAACAGGACTACGACTGGAAAGCAGGTGTGAAAGCCACCAAGCAACTACGTTAGTTGCCACTTAAGTAATTGGCGCTGTTCTCTCTCTCACATCAGGGCTTAAACTCTAACTCACAACTAGGAGCCAAGCAACTACAGTTCACAGATCCAGAGCCAGAGAGGGAAGGGAAAACGGGCTTCGTCCTCAACTCTGAAAAGAATAATACTAATGATGCAACTCTAACCAATTGAACTATAGGGTAGTCTAGATGTACTAGAGAGTCAAGTAAGTATCTCTTCTCCTCTTGAAACAAAAGCAAAGAATGAAACTTGCAACTCCGACGAAGGGACTTAAGAATAAGGGGATTGTCAATTCAATCTTATAATAATAACAGATCTCGGATCTCGGAGAGCAGGGCAAAAGGGTATATATTATCAAGAAGAAATGCACTAGAGCAGCTTTACGGTGACAACATAGGGAATTCAGAATCTATTTATTGTACCTAGCGAAATACCCTTATTCAGTTGAGTCCCCTCACGCTAAGTTCTTACTTGATTGATAGGAAGCGGCTAAGTGTTACCTGATTCTTTGGTTAAGAACACGACTATACTTGTTTGTTACTAGCACTACTATAGGTTGGTTACCCAATTCCTTTATACGGAGCCCATTCTTCGTACGATTCAACTCTTCCCTTGTTTTACTTCACTCAACAAGCTAACCTTAGCAAAGAAAGTAAAAAACTGATTGAGAGTGGTATGACACCTGGCAATTCTCCCCTGTCAAAGGAGTCTCCATGACTGAGAGGGGCAAGCAGTAAGGAGTGAGGTTAAAGCATAAGTATACGAACTCGATAAGCCAGTCACTCACGTTTTCCCGGGAAAAAAGGCAGTGAGGGTATTTTAGCTAATAGACCGATCCAAAAGACAGGATATTTTGAAGAAACCCGGGATTTTAGATAGCAAAGTGAGTTGAGTGGTTGACTCGAGCTCTATTGTTAACCCCTACCCAACCTGACCTAAACTCTGGCTCTGGCTCTTTGAACTCAGGCAACTCACACTTCATTCAGACTTAAAACTAGCACAACTTATAAATACTGGCCTCCTGTTTAATTCTTTCCTTTCCTCTGGCTAACAAATCAAGTTATTGTTCCCGAGCACATAAATAGTGGGCAAGCAGACTCCTACGTAAGGTAGAAAACTACAGAATCACACCGGCATCCAAGGTAAGAAACATCAGAATTAGCAATAAGTGCTACTATAGAAGGTATCAAACTCAAGAATCAAACCGGCTGGCTATCTATCCGGAGTTATGTAATCACCAGTTCCAGCCCTTATGTTAATGGCATTGTCTGCAAGATCCGGTGAGGAATCAGGTAAATCGGGTGTTCCAGTTCTAAAGGTAGGTATTTAAGCCTACCAGAGTTATATTAGCCTAATGAAGTTAGCAGAGATGAGCCATAGAATAGAGTGAATATAAGACAGCAAGAAAGTTGTATCTTATTTACCGCAACACTACGATCCATCTTGTACTTGTTAAGGCTGGTTTCATGAAGTTACTCGGGCAGGGTGTTGACTTATAGTCTATTTCAGTTCTTGTGCCCTTATTGTAAGTTTTTGGAGTTTCAATTCCTGCTTGTTCAGGTAAGGAAGAAGGATAAGGCTCAGTGCCAGTGCCAGGAAAGTCTCTAGGGGTTGAGGGTGCCAATGGAGAATTACCTGGTCTAGTTCTGGTTCTTGTTGTTGGCAAAGAGTCGAAGGAGAGTCTCTTGTTGTTGGCAAAGGTGAGGAAGCTTCAAAAGTGGGCCAATTACTAGAAGGTCCTGTTCTTGTTAGAGTGGAATTGTTATTAGATAGAATGTGGAATCCGTTCTCCCATATATATAAGATAGAAATTCTAGATCTTGTGAACACTACCCTTGCTTTTTCTCTCAACTCACAGCATTGCTCTTCCTTTAATTAAGCTTAAACACAAGCTTCTTTCTCTCATTCTAATTCCTTCCTTTAATTACTCATATCGGCACAGCAGCACAGCACAGTTAGATAAGTTGATACTTCGCCATTGATGCTAATGCGAGTTCTGCGCCTTTTTCATTTCCTCGACTTTCAACTCATAATGGAATTGTTGAATCTAATTTCTCACTCTGATTACCGAGTTTGATACTAATGTTGTATAAGTAGATCTCTCCACACGTATTAAGAGTTGAGCTCTGGGGGCGTTGCTAACAGGTCTTGATTCGAGCAGACTCATTCACACCAGAATGAGGACTTGTTCCGGACTATTACTAACTAAGTGATACCTCGTTCTTTCATTCCGACTCTTGTTTATTTAGTAGTTTCTCTTCCTCTTGCTTATTTAGTAGTTTTTTAGATTCTTCTCCGAACCTCAACATAAAGTAAGTAAGTAGAGGTATTCTTAACATAAAGTAAGTAAATAGATGTATTCTTAACAGAGGTAGGCACGGGAAGTTATTGGACTGAGCCAGAGGTAGATGAGAGTAAAGTTAAAGCTCTAAAGTAATGGAGTAATGGAAAGGGAGTTGACAATTTCAATGAATGAGTTGCGCCAGAGCAGAGGAACTTATTAAACACTGCCTTTGTAGTAGTTGATTGGCGGGTAAACTTTATTTAACGAGCACAAGAACTCTCCTTTCGCATTCAGTACTTCCTGCTTTGTGGACAACACCGAGTTTCACTGCTGTTCCTAGGCATGATAGATATTGGTAGCTAACCGAGTTGTGCTTGCAACTCTCACACTCAAGTAAGAATTCAAGTGAACCGGAGGGGTCTCATTGTTTGCTCTGAACCTATCTAGTGCTCTGTGCTCCTTAATTCCATTCTTCTTTCTGGCTCTAGTACTGTTGCTTGGCCGAACACATCTTAAGTAATAGCCTAATAAGAAATATACTCTATTTTGTTTCTTATTGTAGTTGTCTTTTAGTGTCTTGTCTTGTCTACTTTTCTTTTCTGCTTGGCCTAGATCTAGCGGATTCTCTAGTAGACAACACTAGAACTCAAGGATACTCTCTCTCCTCTCCTAAAGCTATCACCTCTCTTGTAGACGTCAAGAACAGAACCTCTCCACAGTCGACAAAACAAACTGAATCAACAACACAATCACCGAATCCATACTTCGTATCTAAAGACTCAGCAGACTCCACTTTAGTACACGGCGCTTCATTAGACTCAAATGCAAGTCCAAGGCAAGCTCTAGAAAGACAATGGGTAGAGTTAACAACAAGAGGTCGACTACTATAAGGTGAAGTTCAGGCTGTAAACGCTTCTTTCGAGTCGAGTTCCGTTCCGCTCCTAACATTGTCAGTTGTGCTTTACTTTCTCTTCCAGGCCCTACTGCTCTCGCACAAACAAGGTAGTATAAAACAGCACTAGCTTCGGCAAGTGACATTTCGGTTTCAAGTGCTAAGGCGAGTTACGAAGTTCGAGTCGAGTCTATAAGATCAGAAGCAGAGGATAGAATTGATTCTCAAAGTGAAAAGTTCCAGATTCCAGTTAAGTTACATAAGCTCCTCTTTAAGAAGATGCCCTAACACGAGTATAAGTATAAGATGGGGGAGCAATAACTGTATTTGATGTTATTGTTCTTGTTTCACCCCGAGTTTCATCCTTGTTAGTTAGTTACAAGAGTCCCGAAGTAGATGAGATGAGAGCCAGAGTCGAGGTCAAAGTAGGAATGAAAGAATGGAACTAAGTAGTTCAAGAATTCATCTGCTGTGGGCTTACCAAAGAATTCCACTCAAGGGTACGGGTACAGCATCTATCACTCCTACTGTTGCTACTATCTGATAAGAATACTAAGAATTAATACATCTACATACATACAGATCCCTTATTCTTATTAGTTGTTGTTTCATTCTTATAGCTGTGACTGATGTTACTTATTTCGGTCATAAACCTACTTGAGAACAGGAACTAGACTCTACTCGAGCTCTTTCTTACCGGCCAAGCCTACAAGCACTTCTTGAGCTATTCCTCTAAAGTAAACTTCTTTTTTGTCTTCACCTTTGCCAACAACAAGAGCAGAACTTCTCTATTAGGACAAAGACCAGAACTAAAAGAGACTCAAGGACAGACTCGCCGACTTACTATAAGGGCCCGCTTTCAACTTCTTTACCCGCTTACTTACTTACACCCGCTTTCAACTTCTTTACCCGTTTACTTACTTACTTACCTGTGTTTGGGCAAACTTACTAGAAGGGAACAACGAATAAGGGGCTACTTCCTCAACTTACTAGAAGGGCTCAAGCTCAGGCTCATATAACTCCATTCGGCTCCTATTAACTGAATTCGACTCCTAGGCGTAAAATACATCCTCTCCTATGGTTCTTTTCACTCAAAACTCGTCTGCACTTATATTAAAGCTGTCTTTCTTTCTTATGAGACCAATCTTACTATACCTCTACTCTGGCTACTATCTTCTATAATACCTCTTGCTCCTTCTCTGGCTAATTCTGATGTTTCTTATCTTTATACTAGTGATTCTATTGATCCAGCCAGCATCTTATCTCGTAGACTAGGTTTAGGCTTTAACACATCTTTCGAGTCGACAACTCATTCCACTACTTTCCTTTCTACTGGACCAAGACTCATTCCACTACTTTCCTTTCTACAGGACCAAGAACAGAAACTTAATTCCCTTCCCGTAAAGCACACAGCAGATTATCTCTCCTCTACCTCAGGCATAGCGGTGGTTGACTCACTCTTTGACTCCTTAGTGGAATTCTCTGTAATGAATTACTCGCTCACCTCTATAGCTCACCTACTGGAAACTTCAATAAGAACAGGAACAGGGGCTTCAACTCCTAAAGGTGCTGAAAAGCCTCAAGTCAGCCTTTCACTTCTACTACTAGGCCAACTTAATATATAACCTTAGCCTTTGACTCTCGAATTCCACTTGCTTGGAAGCTGGCAACTACTAACAGAATATAGACTCAATTCCCTGACTCCCTAGCAACTGATTAAATGCTTGGAAGCACTGGTTGCATTCTCAGTCGACCTGGTTGGAGCCTGTAACTCACTTGGGTAAGCCCGGGAACTCACTCGTTTCAGCCTGGTTGTTACTGATGTGATTCTAACTTTCCTACTTGCTGACCTCTGCAACTTACTAGAAGGGCAACTAATAAAGTAATGGCTCATCTACCTCCGGGGTGGATTTAAGGGCCCCAACGAAACTTCCCTTGCCCACCTATCTTCTCTTGTACAAAAACTACTTTAAGGGGATTCCACTATCACTCGATAGGGACTTCTAGTAATTTGCTACTACTACCGGCCTGCTTCTCAACTGTTTAAGAACTACTACTACTGGTATTCCAAAAGAACCAGAGCAGGACCACTACTTGTAAACTCAGACTCTTAGGGCGTCTACCCTAGACAAGAATTCTTATCCTCTAACTCGGGCTCCCATATCTACAACTACTGGCACTATCACTCCCGGCTCATCTAATTAAGGCAACTATTAGCTGCTTCCCTTGCCTAATCATAGGAGAACAGATGAAACTCGGAATTCAATAAGCACTCTCACTCTCACAGGAACCAGAGTAGGAAATGTAGTTGCCTGGCCTCTGACTACCCAGTGGAATTCTTGAAATACCTTGTTACTTATACTTACTTATTGCTAGTGGTTTTAGATACCTTAGCTACCCGGTTGAAGTCTTTGATTGGTCAGCTCCATTCTATAACTACTTAGCTCCATTCTGCCACTCCTTAGGTGCATTCTATGATTGGTTAGCTACATTCTCAGTTGGATGCGGGGAAGACCTAATAAATAGGGACTCCATCTATCCTCGTAGTAAGCTTACTACTCTCTGTCGGTATGAAACTGGAAGCTGTCAACTAAACCTCTCCTCTTGCTACTGAAACTAGGTATTCCACAAGAACAGTGGCTTAAACACCGGAAACCAGATTGATAGTGCTTTCCAACTAGCAACGTATACTAAGGCAAAGAACCAAGCCCTCTCGCCCACTAAAGGAATGGTTGATGCAATCGGTAACTATCTATAGAAGAGGATTGATCGGAGCCTAGCCTCGTGGTCAACAAAGAATTCATTGAAAGTTTAGGGAGTTGCTGCTAAGGAAGTAAGATGTACTATATGCGCTACATCCGGTTAATGAGCAAGTCCTGTCCCCTTAAGTAATTGGTTGCGCGGCAGTGTGTTAAGTGATAAACGACTTCAATTGGTTGGGCTCTGATCTATACTAATGATATACTAAATTAAGTAGTATCTTTATCAAGGAGAAAAGCCAGATTCCTCTTCAACACCCGAACCTACCTCTCCTTCTTACTGAACTGCTGACCTACCCGACCTCTCTACCACTACAAATAAGAATTCAAAGAGTACTTGCTTTGCTGCTGTCAACTACCTCTTACCTATGTCAACTATTCACTTAATTCGGCTCATCTACTTCTTGCCAATCAATACTTCCATTCCCCTAACTCCCCAGCTCCAGTCTGAGTAGGAGTCGTTTTAGGCTGTAACTCCCTCGGTGAAGTCTGGTTTTGGTGTCACTGGTTCTGCTAGTTAGTAGTTGTATTCTGATCTAGCCCACCCGAGCCTTGTAGCAGTGGTGGAATTCAGTAATTCCTTAGCCGAGTGTAGCTATAGCACTGGTGGAATGATGAAAGTAAGTGAGTTAAGACTGGGATTTAGACTTGAACTACTGGGGAGGTAATTATTACTTGCCTACTTGATTGTTGAAGACCAAGTTTCATCCTAAATGTCATCAATGTAATCCTATAGAAAGATAAGATAGAATTAAGTAGGGGAAAAGTAGATAAAGGAGAGAGAAAACTTCTTTGCTTAACAAAAGAAAAGCACTGAATCCTAGTATAGGAATTCCAAAACTACCCACAAAGTCAGTTAACCACTAAGCCTTGAACTCCTCCTTAAACTACTACTGTTATGGCTCCTATCACTGAATTATGACTTGCACTACTTACTGGTGCTAGCTCCCCATTCTCATACAACCCAGTTTCATTCCGAGTTCCATTCCTTTCATTCCGAGTTTCATTCTGTAACTCCTTACCAGCTGAGTTCAATTCAGGAACTCCTACTTGCCTACCTCTGTTGGATTATACCTTGCATACCTAGACTCCCGCTCCCAGTACTTATGGAATAAAAGCCGATACTTTCTTCTGAAACTACTAGTGGAATTAGTTTCATCCCTTAATTGGTCTCCCCGTCCTTTCTATTCTCTACCTTTCGGCTTGCTGGCAGTGGTTTTAGTCTTCCTCTCCCGACTTTAAGGCTGTTACTCCCTGGCTTAAGCCTAGTTGCTAATGGGTTGGTTCTGAGTAGGAGTTGTCTTAGTCTTGCTCGCCCTAGTTCAATTCTTAGTTTAGGTAGCTCCTTTCTGTGATTCACTAGTTTCATTGTTTGACTACGGGGTTTGATTCTAACTCTCTATTTAAGGTTGCATTCCTGCTAGCTACATACCAATATATGGGTCACCAGTTCCATTCCCTTACTTGCTAGCAGCAGTCCGAGGAGCAAGGGGTTAAGTCTTGCTGGTACCGGTTTCATTCTTTCCATTGCTAGCTCACCTCTTAGCTCCAGTCTTAGTCCGTTTAGCAGTAGTTTGAGTCTTGTTAGCTCGGGTTCAATTCTATAATGAACTACTAGTGAGGTCAAAAGTCATTCAAAAGTCATGGAAACCCGGGAAAAAAGGTAGCATCAGCGAAAACTCCTGCCGCGTAACTAACTACGTTACTTGGCTAATAGTGTCTTGTCTGCTCGGCCCCGGTGGTACAGCTCCTGTTCGAGTTCTTGTTTCATCTGTTATCCTATATTCAATTATCCTATGTTTTTTGCTACATAACGTGTACAGAGTCAGTATACGGGAAAGAGAAGTCATTTCTCACTTTGATTTCGGCTTTTTGAATATTTGTGATTTTCTTGTTTTTATGATTTGATTACAATACCCTAGCCCTACCATAACAAGTATTTCGTACCTACACTAGCCTCAAAGCCTTGACTTTCTGCATTTCCAACCTAAACTATCACAGCAGCTGACACAATTAACTTCAGGGCTGGAACTGGGGATGAAACAAGGGAAACTAGGGTCGATGTAATTGAGCTAGAACCATTAACTTAAGGGCATCCAGGCCACTACTAGACTTAACCAGGGCAGATAGGGCCCAGCTGCTACTTATAAAACTTCTCTTCTATTCTCGCTTCTTAAGCACTAACTTACTTATATAAGAGAACAGATTCCACTTGGTATTCAACAAGAACCATTAACTTCAGGGCAGGATCGGTATGAAACTCGCCAGGCTACTACTAGGTCGGTAAAGTCTCAAGAGTCAAGGTTCATAAAATCATCAAGAGGTTGATAGTAAGTTGAGGGATGAGCCTTCAATTCAATGGGTAAGCTATTCAAGTGTGGTTTCAGTGCTCTGCTCTAGTTGATATGATAGGATCGGAGTGGGATCGGAGAGTTGTGATACCCTGACTTACTAGTTTCGTTATGATCTTAGTACCGGATTCAGAATTAGACCGATTAGGCTTTCAGCACCTTATTGGTCATAGCAGAGAAGAAGCAAATTGACTATAAGGCCCTTTAGCTGATCTTATCATTGAATACCAAAAAGTCCGGATTCCGGTGTTATAGAAGTTTTGTTTAATCCCATGCAGGAACAGAGGCCCTTATTGTAAGTTGGGGTAAGCAGTAAAGTCTGAAGGAGAGGCTAGGCCAGGTAGTACGGCTCCTGAAATTAAGTAAGTAGGGTTTTCCACATTCTTATCCTCCGGTTTATACCAGCATTCTTATGCTCTGTTTGATAGCTTCATTCTTCTCCTATAACTCTGGCTCATCTAACTCTGGCTTGGCTACAAATACTTCTTGAAAGAGCTATACCTCTGTAAACTAATACAGTTATGGTTCCCGAGCACATAGCAGAAATTCATTCTAACGTGAGGAAGCATGAGTACATAATAACTAGTTCTAACCAAGTGCTTCTCTTGTGAGTCCTAATTTAGCTCTCCTCTGTAAACAAATATGGAAATAGAGAATGAAACAGTACGTAAACTACTAGAAGTAACAAGTACTACCGGTCAAGCGTATACTACAGTAGCGGGGCAGGGCACTCGAGCAGGACTCCCTGGTTTTGAATCAATAGCTAGGTTATTTAGATCAGTAGCTTCCGTTTAAAGGCAAGGGCCTAGACGTCAAGTCAAGTTCAAGTCCCATCCTATATCTCGTAGTTGAAGGGCGAAAACAAGGGGAGGTAGCCTAGTAGACAGGAAAGTCCAGTTAGCTGGGGGAGTAGTAGCAGCCTTGCGAATTCTAATAAGGGAAATTCTAATCAAGCCCATTCCCGTTTTTGAGTTAACGAAGACATCAGCGATAATAACAAATAATTTCCTATATCTATACTATGTGTTGTTCTTTCTTTCAATTGTGTTTGTAGAAGCACTAGTTGATTTCTTATACCTAAGGTTTCATTCTTTAAAGGCATAAGGATAGGACCTTCTAGTAAGCCCGAACTTAAGTACTGGAGCAAAGTGGATTCCTACTTTGTTACCTTGAGAGTTTCATTCTTCTAGTTATTAGTGTCATTCCTATACGAGGGAAAGAGACAAGCGTATACTCGGTTAAGGCTTATACTTACTGGTTGGATTCTGTATTAGTCCCCTCTAAGTAATTGGCAGAGAGATTTGCTGTTTCATCAGTTATTAATTCCAGGCAGTTCACCAAATCACCAAAACCAGAGGTAGAGGAGTATTTATAAGTAGTGAAAAGAGCATAAGTTGAAAGCTGTTCTTGTTCTTGTTTCATCCCTAGTTTACCGAGTTTCATCTGTTCTCTTATATAAGATAATATAGCATCTAGTAGGGTTTCCTATACTTAGTGGGTATATGATAAATTGAACTCTTTTTTCACTTATTTTGCATTTCCACTTATTTACTTACTGCTTTGTTTCGTTCTTTGCCAGTAGTTCCCAGTAGCTAGGTCGATTCTTTTTGGTAGTTGTTTCATTCTGAGTTTAGTAGCTCACCAGCCTTACACTTAGTGGTTGCATTCTGTAACTACCTAGGTCAATTCCGATCTCCTCCTATAGCTGCCCTGGCTTTGAGGCTTCTCTTTAACTCCCTGATTTCATTCTTTAACTAGTTAGTTGCGTTCTGACAACGTCTACTAGTTGTTAAGGCTGTTACTCCCCAGTTCCTTTCTGAGTTTACTACTTGACAACTTAGTTTTCACTAGCTCAATTCTATCCCTTGCTAGCCAATTACTTAAGGGCAAGCCCCGCGACTAGCTCACCTCTTTAACTCCCCGAAAGAGCTACACTTAACCCAGCGCTAGTAAGAATGCAACCACTACAAAAAAGAATGAAATCGGCAAGTAAGCATGGAACTAGTAAGCGCAAGAATCAAACTAACTAGTCCAAGAATGCACCTAAGTAGCCTTAGAATACCAGCCCACCCGAGTCACTGGCCAAGCTTAGGGATGAGCAACGGAATACTAAGAAGAAAACCCCATTCGTGCAAGAACGAAACAGTAGGAGAGAGTAGAAGGCATCGACTGAAACAAGGTAGTGAAAGGATGAAACCCATGAGTCAAAGAACGGAACTAGACTTACAATAAGGGCTTACTAGAAGGGCCCCAACCACTGCATCTAAGAGTCAAAACTTAGTAGGAGTCGTTTCATCCGGTTTCCTTAATAAGAAGAGAGATTTTGAGTTCCAATTATCCAGTATTTTGATCTTCTTAACATCCCAATTATCCAGTATTTTGATCTTCTTAACATCCCAATTTTCATAAGAGGTTTGTATATGTGAAATCCAAGTTCTTTTTCACTAAATTGATCATTTCTTTTCTGGTTTTCCAAACTTAGTTGTTTGAGCAAACTTACAATCTTGATTCTATATTTCTTCTTGCCCACCTATACGAAAGTCAAGTAAAGTTCTGTATTCGAGAACTTACTAGAAGAGCCTATCCGAAAGTCAAGTGCAGTATTCGAGAACTTACTAGAAGAGCCTATCCGAAAGTCAAGTGTAGTATTCGAGCCCAATTATTCTAGTTATTGGAGTCAGGCAGAGAAATCCATTCCTTTTATGCCCCGAAGTGGAGATTAAGTGGAATCCCTAGTGAAATAAGTTATCCTATTTCTAAGGAGTCTGTAATCCTATAATAAGAATAGATATCATTACCAGGTAGTTGCTTGTTTAACTACACTTTCATAATCTACTTCACTTGCAAATCTTAGGTGAAAAGTAGTAATTATATAATCCATGATTCTCTATTTCTTCTTTCCCACCTACTTACAATAAGGGCTTAATATAAGTGCTGACCGAGTAGAATCTCCTCTTATATAGAATATCTCTGGCGCATCCATCTCATCTAACTCTGGTAGTACTCTTCCTCGAACCTATCTCTCCTCGGATCTTCTCTGGCTCTGTGAATTCAGGCTTCTATCTATACCTATGGCTACAACAACTACTTCTTAAAAAGGACTATACTACTACTACAAGTGGAATCCCTTGAGTACAGCTCCTGGTGGTACTGCCCCTGTTCTGGTTATTGACCAAGTCCTGTGCACTTAATTGATTGGTGTAGCGGCAGCCACTTCCTTATTTTGATTATTCTTATTTCTAAGGAAAGAAAGTAGACTTATTTCTCAAGAAAGAAAGTGGAGGCTGAACCCCTGTTGCAATAGTACCCGTGTCTAGGAAAGTAACTAGGCAAGCAACCTCTGAAACAGGAAGTAGGATCTCTCTCTTAACAGGAAGTAGGATCTCTCTCTTAAACCAGAATTAAGGTATAGGAGAAAGAGGCGAGGCTCAATTAGGACTCCATGAGGGCAAAGCTTTGTAGTTACTTGGCTCTGAACTTGGCATTCTAGTTGTAGTTGCGAGTTTTCTCTTTCTTGCTAACCTTAAGTCAACAGTACATATCCCCTACTATGTGAGTCAATATCCCTATACGAATCTGCGGTGTCAAAGTAAGCAATTGCCAGGCCCTTGTTAAGAAATGAATGTTTGAGTCGAGTTTAGATCTTCAGCAAGAGAAGATTCCGTTTGAGTTTTCTCTTATACAGAAGCCGAATCCGAACTATACTCGGTGCTAGTTTAGTAGATTCTTCAAGTTCCCAGTAAGGAGTGAGTTATTCCACTCTAAAGTACTACTTGTTTTCTTCCTTGACTCTATTCATTAGTATAGTAGCTGCGGTAAGTAGGAATCCATGTCAAAGAGGTAACCATCATTCAGAAATCCATTCCTTATGTGCCGGGCAGTAGGCAGCTTTAACACTTAAAATAAGGTACGAGATAGCAACCATAAAGAAGGCTCAAGATGTTAGGAAGAAATGCTGTATTTCGCATCGCCAAGACGGCAAGCAACGGGACAAACAACGTATAATGCACTTAAGTAATTGCAAGTCACGGCCAAGCAGACAAGACACTACTAATGACCAAGCAACTACTAATGTTGCGCGGCAGGGCTGCTCTTGAATTGCACTCTAAAGTAGGAGTTAACTAATAAGTAGGAGTTAAAGAATAGAACTAGGAATGAAAACAAGCCCCAAGCCAGGAGTTTTAGTTGAAGTGCTCTAGCCCTTAAGTAATTGGAAGGAAGAATTCAGCCAGTACAATTAATGCAGTAGTATCACCCATGTGTGAAGTAGGGAACTCTGGGATTCTAGCTGGTAAGTTGCTAGCAAATTACTAGAAGTCTTGTTCGAGTGGAATCCCTAATTAAGTCTTCTCTTCAGTTTACAAGTAGTAGTATGGGTATTAATTCCCAGATTACCTAGGAGAACTAAGCCTAGGAATACTGAATTTCAGAATTAGCTCCTTGCTTCAAAGGCAGAATTCCACCCGTGAGTCAAAGAATGGAACCACTAAATCTGGTATCAGATTGAGACTAGCCCTTATTCTAATCCGAAGCCTTAAGAGTAAGATTAAGAATGAAACTCGCTAAACTAAGACTGGAACTGGCAACCAGCAGCCCCAACTTACCTTACAAATATCAGGAATTGCACTAGTGAGTATAAGCCTTACCTCGTGGGGGCGCAGATGATCTTGTAACTACTGAAGCTCGCCTTTCCTACTTGTAAGTTGGATTCTTCAATTCCGTATTAGCTCGGTTAAGCCTTCAAAGCTCCTCTGCTGCTAGGTAAGCTAGCCCTTATTATAATTCAAGTTAGAATTGAACTATTAAGTAGAAGCCTTAGAGCTGCTCTTTACATCCCCTATTTCTTAAGTCTTCTCTGATGCTAGTTTCAGAATGGAGCTAAGAGGTAAGCCAGTAGTAGGCAAGTAGTAAAGAGCCGA